>CM045758.1:170722287-171122287 GCA_025200525.1 Camellia lanceoleosa | reverse complement strand
TCTCTCCTCATCAAAATCCCTGTCAATACATTACATAATTGATGCCACTTGTTGCCATCATATATGAAAGCAAAAATGGCATCAACTACACTCAATAATACAATAATTAATCACTTAATTTTGGTGCTCTAAAAAACACAAAGGTAAATAGTCTTGCCAATCCATTTCAGCTATGCTGGGAAATAATCTGACTCCCAACAATTTAGTAGTGAACAAGACAATGTTCATCCTGCCACAATGATCTCAGAAAAGCATATTTCCTTTTATCTGAACCACCAAAATTTGCATCCATTCAACCCCAAAATAGAAAAATCCTTCCACCTAAATTTGTAATGAAGCAGAAAAACTAATTGCCTTACCCTTCATACTCAGAACCAATATCTGGCAATTTATCCCTACTGATTTGAGAAAGATAACTCCTTAAGAAAAGCCCACGTACAGGGTGTTGTATGCCACGGCACATTTCCACGAGATCCTTAAGGACATCCTTTGCAGGAGCTTCCTTAGACTTGATGTACACAGATCCCACTGTACAAAGGAGATACCTGAGAAACAACCAAGCAGAAAATTCTTGAGAAACAAAGAGCACCTATGTTTTGACGCAGAAAAAAACTAAAACAAAAGATATAGTATATAATATAAACTGAAATTTTGATAGGCTTGTGTCTCTCTGGAGAACAGCCAAGAATGCGACATTGCCTAAAAAACAGGTGTGGATTTTTTTAGAAAGTTTATGCAGATTTTCTGTTAAGAGTAAGAAAATGAAATATAACATTGACTGCCTAATCAAAAAAATACATGTATACACCAACGTATCTTAGCCACTAAAAAATTGGAATGTAGAAATAAGTAGCTTAGGGCAAAGTAATCATAACTCTTACTATCTATAAGATACTAGAAGTAAATTATGATCAAGAATCAAGTAAGCATGCAGACCAACATACAAAGAAAGTTAAGATGGATGAGACCACCAATTCATTTCAACACCCTCTTTCAGTAAACTCATTCCATGAATAAAACAATTTGGAAAGATCAACTTCTCCCCAAAACACATCTGCAATGAAGCAAGAACCATATAACCAATACAAACTCTGAAGGCCAAAAAGAGCTTCACTTTATGACAGCATGAGCATCACTTGTATGAAAGAGGAACTTAATAAGAGCCTATAGTTAAATGCAGGCATACAAAGTTCTTAAGAGGGCCTAATTGAAGTCCATTACTTTTTTCAGAGCACATGGCTCCACTGAATTCTTCAGGCAAGGCAACCTGCAACCATAAAAGTTCTCGGACATAAACTATGCAAACCTCCACATATGTTCAGATAAATGATAAGAAAGTGATAGCTGAAAGGTCCATGTTTTAGATAAAAGACATTATCCAAGGAACAATGAGCAGGAAAAAAAAGAAAAGAAAAGAAAAGAAAGCAAGAAAGAAAGGAAAGAAGTAATGAAGGAAAGGAAGGAAGAAAGAAAGAGAGAAAGTATAACGTTGAAAGATGGGACTTTTTCTTGTCCTGTAAAATCATTGATTATTGTTGCAGCATAAATTTTGGACAGTATTACCCAACTGGTACTTTTTAAAATAAATAATAAATTTCGTAAAATAATGCATTAAGGGAATGCCACCTGTATACACAAAGGAAAAAAATAGCCAAAAAAAACCTTTCCTATGCATCATGTATCAAAAAACTCTACAAAACATAAAAATTGGTAAAGCGAAAAGTTAATAACTATACAAAAAATTTACAGTAGTACTTGTAAACTTATACAAAGGAACCCCTACAGCATAAAAATGCTAACGGATCTGCTCCCCCCAAGATGATCCACATAAATTATAATGCATAAGGGAATCAAAAGCCACATTTTCTTCCTTCTTTTCCCCCACTATAGACCTCTGCCAAAATGAAGCTGCTCTGATTCCCGAGTGCTATGCATGAAAGAAGATAGAAACAAAAAGCTTGTACTGACTCTAGAGCAATAAATCAAGAATAGATCAGAGCAACTACATCTCTGTGAATCCATACGTCTTTATGTAGTCTATAAGCGATTTGTATTTTCCAGTGGAAGTTTAGGTTTCCGATTTTGGCTCTTTGTACAAGGTCCACCCCCATTAAGGTGGTTTTGGTAATATACTTTTGCTTATCAAAAAATGTTTCACATCATGTATTTATTTTTTTAAGAGGTTTTTGCTAAAATTGGTTTATGACTGGCAATTCAAACATGTAATTGGGTATTGTCATTGCATACACAAGTGACAAAAAGGAATCCAGCTATAAATTTACCTTTATGTATTCTAAGCTCTCTGAGACGGACAAAGGTCAAAAGGTATCCGCCTTTCTCCCCACTATTCTACTAGATATTGTGATCATAGTGGGAAAAGATATCCATCAACTCTTGAAAGTAATATGTTCAACTTGTTTATGTTGTTCAAGCAATACTAATGCATATAGCTCTGTTTTTCATAACGATAAGAATGAAAATCTTAAGGGATCTACTGTAAAACTCAACAATATTCAATCACTGCAAGAACATCAGTAAATAAGAAAAAGCATCCAAATCAACTCAATCTCAGATACTGTACAACACGATTGAATGAAAAATCAATGACAAGCATTTCCATCATGTCAGAGGATACAAACATGCACAATTGGATAAATTGAAACAAGATAAGTCAGGGTTGCACAAACACAATTATAATGTTCATACGCATATTATTAGCTGAACTATGTGGTGGGGTTGTCCATTTGCATCAAATTGTTTAGATTTTTAAACAACTTCACCTTGGTAAGTTGTAAATATCACTTGAATCCCATAGTGTGTTTGCATTGTCAGATCTCATTTAAACCTCTTTTCCTTTTTTTTCCCCTTTTTTTTGGTTCGGCTGCTTTCTATTTTTATAATTTAAGCCCTCATTTTCATTCCACTATTCCAAATTTAACATTACCAAACACATGTACCAGCAGTTTCCTTACATTGCTTTACTTCTTTAAAAAAGCATAAAACTAACAATTTAAGAAATCATTTAATCCAAATGTGTTTAAGAGAACACACAGCAGAAAATCATCGGCCAATTGCCAAATCGGACTCATATAAGCAGTAAAAATAAATAAATAAAAGGCTACAGAGAGATAAAGAGAATTTGGTAGAATGTAATTGTGACTTACAATCTGGGCAATATGTTACCGGCGTGCTGGACAAGTTCATACAGATCAATAATGGAGCAGCCACGCCGATTCTCCTCTCGAAAAAACATCTCCAGCTTTCTCAACTCATCAAAAGCTCGCATGTCTAGCGAATCAAACACACACACACAATTTACCAGTAAAAAAAACGTTACATTCGATGGGAGATCGCTAGCAGATACAATAAAATAATAAAAAATCAAAACGAAATTGTGGATCGAACAACTAAAACAAAGATCATCCAACGAGAGAGAGAGAGAGGTAGCTTACAGAGGTCGTAGTATTTGTGAGGGGAGAGCCGCGAAGTGCGAAGCTCGGAGAGCATCTGAGCGGAGTATTTGAGGGCGTCCCTGAGATTGTCGGAGTCCTGATATGAAATCGATCCAAATTAGGGTTTATGTGATTCACAGAGAGAGACATATAGAGACATAATTGATGGGGGGTTACCAGAGCACGATGCATGTAGAAGGCATTCTGTTGAAGGCCGGCGATCCCTGCCGCCAGCCATTTCTCTTCGTCTTCGATTCCGTTGGAAATCATTCTCTCTCTCTCTCTCTCTAGCTGGTACTGGACGTGTTTGTTGGTTGGACGGAGAGAGGGAGGGTGCGTTTGACCTGGCTGTTGCTCCTTTTCGTCCCCACCCAACGGCCCGTAAGTCTTATTTATTTATTTATTTTTATTCTTAGAATTGCATAAAACTGGTTAGATTAAAATTTAGGAAAAATTAAGGGGTTGTTTGGGTGTCATAAGTATATTTTTTATCTTTTTAGATTAAAAAATTAAGGAAAAAAATATAGATGTGTGGGTTAATTTTTTGACTTTTTTATGAAAAAATGTGTATTAAAAAATTGTATAAATTAGTGTATAGAGAAAAATTAAGATTGGGAGTTGTGCAGCCGTAATTTTTTACTTTTGATAAATAGTGATAACTTTTTAACTTTTTGAATAACTTTCTGACTCTTTGTAGAATTATCAAACTTGGCCTAAAGAATAATCCCAGGCACCACGGGTTATATTACGTTTTTTTTATATTTCTTAATTACTTAACATAAATAATTAATATATTATATTTTATCATGTGGCCGGCTCTCAAATTATCAAATCTATAAAAAAATATTTACACTATAACCTCTTAACTAATAGCGAATATTACTCTCTCTTTTTTTTTTTATATAAATTTATACATTTTAACTCTCTCAACATTACACACATTTTTTTAAAGGGCTTATTTAATTAAGTAGACTGTAATATAAGATTGAAATTATTAATACATAGGAATCACATTCTATTGTTTAGTTACAAATTTATTATTCGGATTAAATTACAATAGTCATTCTATCCAATAAATTAATAAATTTTTTAATCTTATAACTAATAACACAAATCACACATATAATTGGGATTATAAGTTTTTATATCTATTACAAAATAAACTTGGATAAAAGAAAATTATGTGTCTCAGTAATTCAACTAGATAACCAATTCTACACTAATCCCATGAATGGTTAATCCTCTCGCTCTTACTAATTAAACAATCTTAAAAGTATAATCATCAATCACTCATTTCACTTACATTTCATTAAACTTAAAAAGTAAATTTACATATATTTTTTTCTCTCTAAATCATATGACACACAAAATCATGTTTAATACTTATTAAGTTATGTGAATCAATTAATGTTTGTTTATTAATGTTTGTTGATGCTCATTTTGGTCATTAGCCCCGGATTTATTCGGAGACAGTACTGGTTATATATATGGGCCCATGAAATGTCAGATAATCTAAGCCTTGAAAATCCAAATAAGTTAATCGATGGCAAGTCTTACAAAAGTGTATTTATATATCTTTTTATTTTTTTTATTTTTTATAAAAAAATTCAAAATATATTTTTTTTAACACTTTTCAAACAGCCTGAAAGATTGAAGACCAACTGTTTCGGCCCATTTAATTGCAATTATTGACCGCTCAACCCAATGCTGACCCATTGTTTATTTAGACAAATAAATAGCTGAGGAATTTTAAAACTTATTCTTTCTGTAATTTTTAAATATTTTATCTGTTTTATAAGGTGAAGAATGTTAATATAATTTGAGAATGATTTTTTAATTGAATTGATAATGGTGAGGGAAAAAAAATAATTGGTTGATATGAACAATATGACATTTTTGCTATTGAAGTTAAATTATAATTTTTTAATTTTTGTTTTGATTTTTTAGTTTAAAAAATTAAAAAAAAATTGACAAAAATTAAAAAATTAACTCCAACAACAAAAAAATATATTGTACACATTAATCAATCACATTTTTTTTCATGACTATTTATCCAATACTAAAAAAAATTTCATTTCTAAACACACTATTTTAATTTTTTTACCAAACAAAAAATAACAATAATAAATTACTAAAAAAAATCAAAAAATTAATTCAATCTTTATAACTATTCTATAAAGTAATTCACATCTCATTTTAATGAGACAAATTTTAAAATGGTAATACAATCTTTATAACACAAACAATTAAAAAAAGTACATAATCATTTCAAACTTATTTACAATTGCTCTCACAACTTTCTCAACAAAATCCAATACCTTTTCCTCTTTATGAATCAGTAAACCATCAAAAAAAACCAAAACATATATCAATCTTCCCCAAAACATACACAAAGAAGCCACTCAAATGTCATATATACAATTTTACAATTTTATAATATACAATTTTACACACCACTCTTTTGCTTCCTATTCAAATTGTTCCTACATCAAACTAATGTTGTATTTGGTTGGGAGATTTGGAGAGAGATTTGAAAAGGGAAAAGAAAAAAGAAAAGATGTGTGAAATTAGGTAAAATATAGGCATGATTTATTAACATTTCACCTACCTTTTTCATTCCTCTTTCCAAATCCCTCCCCAAATAACCTAACCAAACACAATATAAAAAGTCCAACAAAGCACATCACAAATGAAAATTCATATCTACACTAGACCAATATATATATATATACACATACACAACAATTCACATAACAGAACAGGCATTAGGATTATCGTCACTAAAAGCAGTGATATACTTGACTTCAGCAGAACTCGCTCGTGCCAAGCTAGACCTTTGAGGGTCTTGTAGCTCCACGTTCCTCACGTACCCGGGCGGCGCTTTCCTGTCGTAAACCCCAGGAGCGTAAGGGTGCGCCACCATATCGTAGGGCACGTAGGGCCACATCTCGGCTTTCTTGCCCGTCCGATGCCTCACCCGATGGAGTACTTTCTTCGGATTCATGTATCCGACGACCGTGAGCTTGTGCTGCTTCCGGTCCACCTCCACCTGTGTCACACCTTTCATGCCCTGCACTGATTTCCTCGCCATCCTCTCGCACCCTTCGCAGTCCATTTTTATCCTTATTTCCACAGTCTAGTATCATCACAAAAAAATAATAATAAATAAATAAAGCTCCAAAATCATACTACATCACAAGCATATATAAGAATTGATTAATCATCGTCAAAACATGCGATTTTTTATATTTTAGTCTATGGTCTTTTTATTATTTCACTTTAATACCCAACTAATATTTTAATTCAAAATCAATAACAAGAAGGAATATCTTGAAAATGTTAATAAATAAAAAAAATTGTAACAAAATTCAAAAATTCAAAAACAAAATGAAATAAATTGGATAGTTTGAAAAATCAAAATAAAACAAAATGCATATTTTCATGTTCAAAATGCAAGAAAAATGGATATTTCAAAAACTATGTCTGTATTCGATTCTTCAATTTTATTATAATTTTGTATAAAATTCCAAAAAAGACGTATCTTTTATCCTTAAAATCTGCGTTTTTAAGTGTAAAGAATTGGGCAAAAAAAAAAAAGTTCAATCTATACTATATATTAAGTATCTAATTTCCTAATTTTTTTATTTAAGAAAAAAAAATCTTAACATTTATTAACTTCTCCAAACTCCCAAGTTTTACCCTCATAATAACACTTTAATGAATTAGTAAAATGGGGTTTTTAACCCCAAGCCTTGTGGGAGCTCCAATCTCCCAATCTAAATTTCCTGATTTTTTTATTTAAGAAAAAAAAATCTTAACATTTATTAACTTCTCCAAACTCTCAAGTTTTACCCTCATAATAACACTTTAATGAATTAAGAACAAGCATAAAACAAATTCTTTGAAATCCAACACATATGAATTCCTTGAAAAGTCCCAACACATATGATTATTATCCCTCATAATGACACTTTAATGTATTAAAATCAAGCATAAATTTTTTTTTTTTTGAAAAGTCCAACACATATGATTATTATCAAAATATTAAACTTTAATATAATATAATAAAAAAAAACATTTAATTCCTTGAAAAGTCCAACACATATGATTATTATCAAAATATATAATATAATAAAAAAAGAAGACATTTAAAAAAAAATTTAAAAATCACAATTCATATATATAGATAATTGTAAACACAATTCGTGCATAGCACGGGTGATATGCTAGTTTTATTTATTGAAAAGGACACTAAACCCTTGAAATGTAACAAATTAAAGATAAATTTTTTAAAGAATAAAATATTAGAATTAAAGTATAAAAATTACATAAATAAATAAATACCTGAAGTTGCTTGTGTTTTTTGAGCCTCTTGCGTCCATGACTGCGAGAGCAGTCGACAAGATCAGAGAGATAATCAGAGAGATAATCTAAAGCGCCCATCTATCTCCGACAACGTTTTCAAAAGCGATATAACACTGTAATTTGAAACACACGCAAAAGGAAGAGGTTTGAGTAAACAACGTTAAAGGGTGGTGTTGTATTTATAGAGTTACCTAAAGCTAGCGAGCCTTCGCCGCACTCAGATTCAGATTGCACGGCAAGCTGCCACGTGTGAGTGCATCGGTACATGTGGCTGAATGGTGGGTCCCCACGTCATCGTTTCTTCCTGTGTCACCTATCGGAAGGAAGTCCGAGTCTTGGTCATCTTCTAGGAAGTTCATTGAATTCATTGTCATGGTTGATGGTCGGTTAGTACATGACATGACCAAGTCTACCTACAAGATATGTGTTTTAAAATCATTTGTCCTTTTATTTAGGTACTATTCCCGAATCACTTTAAGTAAAAAAAAAAAAAAAAAAAAAAAAAAAAGAAAACAGTTTTTCAAAAAAAGAAATTAGGGGATTAGGGGGATTTTTCATTTTCCTTTTTTTATTAACATATTTTTTTAATTATATAAATAATTTTTTATTTTTGTATACCTTTTTATAAAATATTAAAAATATACTTATTTAAATTATTTTAAATATTCTCTTATATTTATATTTATATATTTATTAACATGTGTCTTAATAACACATATTAATATAATCTCTCATATTTTTAATTGCGATTGCAAAACTCGTGTATCTTTACATGTATTTTCAACTATGCTTAAAATTCTCTTGTTTTAAAATTCTTTTTATATTTTATAATTAAAAGTGCATTAAGGGGTGATTTGGGATGACTTAAATAAGCACATTTTTTAACTTTTTGTGAAAAATGTGTTGGGTGTGGTTTGGGTTTAAAGTAATATGGTAGAGAAGTGATGTGATTTAAATAGGATAATAATTTTTTGATTTTTTAACTTTTTTAGAGTACCCCAAACAAAGCCTAAGAATATATAAACAAATATTTTACAAGTGAATAATGTTTGAGGAGTGATTGGGACCCCCTCCAATCACACTCCCACCACCCCACACACACGTGGTGGGTGGTGATTGAAAAAAAAAATAAAAAAATAATCGGACCAATCGGAGAGAGAGGGTCAAAGAGAGTAGGGAGAAAAAGGGGTCCAGATCATTTTTCATAATGTTTATACAAATTATCAAAATTTTTATTTTTTCGATTCATAAGTGTAAGGGATGGCCTGTCAACTTCCCACTTATCTTCTTCACATGGGTTCAAAATGCTCTAACTAAGATGGGTTTTTGGTCATTAAAAAAAATTATTAAACTTTTTTTAAAAAATTTATTGTTGCGGTACTAACAATATTATTGAAGTAAATTATGTTTTAATTTTTGAATTTTCTCTTATAAAATTTATTAATATGTACAACATTTTTCTTTTAATAGATATAGAGTTTCAATTTTGAAAAAATTATTGAGTGATCTAACGTCTAGTGCTGAATAACATATTGATTAGTAAATATTTTAACGAATTAACAATAATACTCCGACACAATCCCACCAATAAGGATATAATCAATTGCAATGACGTAGATGCACTATGTGACACCGTCCCTTACCAACTGATAATTTTCCTCAATCTTGACCTAAGTCTAAGCTTTGTGATCTCAATAATAGCAAATTAATTAATGGCTTTGTGAGTAGTAAACTCATGAGGAAGCCATAAGGACATGAATGCATAGAAATAAAAATATTTGTGTTCAATTGGTAATAGCTTAGGTTAGTTTACACTTTTTTAGGTTACGAAGGAGCTATTCAATGGGGTGTTTGGTGGGGATTATACAAGTAACTTAAGAAGGTAATTTGTGAGGAGTATTGGCCGAGCTATGACCAGGTAGAGATTGGGTCGAGCTATGGGCCGAAGTAAATAGGTTTCAGGGCCGGACCCTGTTAGTTCGGCCAAGAATGGTTGCTGTTAGCTTGGTTTAAGTATTTTGGACCGAGCTAGGTCTTAATCATGAATGCGTCGAGCTGAATGTGACCGAAGGCCAGAGATAGCTCAGTTCTTTTGTTGTGCTACCATGGTAAGACCATCTCCTTTGGATAAACAGTGGGAAGGGTGTAACAAGAATAAGCCTTACCTTTCTGAATCCTATGAGGCCTCTGCTAAGAAGATTAGAGTCCTACTAGGATTGTGCAAACCATCTCACTTGATTGATAGTAAGTAAGGTGTGTGATTCCTAGAAGAATTCTAATGAGGAAGAGTTGGAATCCTACTAAGATTGTGCCAAGCGAAATCTATAAAAGCTTATGACCAGACCTATGTACAGGTATCACAACTTTGATTCTCGAATACACAGAACTTTTGTCTATTTATCTATCTTGCTGACTTAGGCATCGGAGAGGTATCCGGTACACACCCGCCAGCTAGCTCACGTTTTTGTTTTCAGGGAGTAAAGCGATGACGTTTGGAGGAAGCGCAAACTTGATCAACAGAATTATACGAAAAGATTATTTCGCGCTCGTACAATTGGCGCCGTCTGTGGAAATTTCACAAAGAACAATACCTTTTGATCAAGTTTTCCTCTCTAGTTGAAATCAATGATGCACAGCGAAGACTTGCCGCAATCTGCTATTGATGGACAAACCCCGAAGGGAGTGCAAGGCGTGAAGGTCTACCCTCTGTCCCACCCATGGCAGAATTAGAACCCCAGCGACGGAACTCCCGGAGGGACACAAGGGAGAGACGGGGTACTAGTCTTCGTCGCTCTCAAAGTCCTGATAGACAAAGGCGAAGGTTGGATCCTCAAGTCTTGGAGGATCGCGTACAGGAGCAAGATGAGTTAATAAAGAGAATGGCGGCGGACATGGAGACAATGAAGTGCCAGATAAAGGGTAAAGGAGTGGCGACAGGTGAAGGGCGCAAAGGCAACACGCCTCCTTGCCACTCAAAAGATCGTGAGAGACATACCACACAATCGCAAGCAGAAAGTATGAGCCTTAGAACAGGTGACACTCAATCAAGGACTTCCAAGACTCGTTACTCCAGGTCTGAAAGAACGAGGATTGAAAGGTCACAAACAAGGATAAGCAACTATCGGCCCTCACACACGCACCAAACGACATCCAGGCACACAGAGTTGCCTAGATCATCTGACCTGCGAACAGTGCTTGAAAAAAGGGCCCGATGGAATGAGGACACCAGGGCTCGCGACCCATGCAAAGTTTCAACCTTACAGTGGTTGACCCCTAGGACGCTTGGGAGTGTCGAGTGAGGGATGCCAATACCGCACCTTGCTTATGAACCAACAGACAAAGTATTAGCAAGGTTACAGAGCTCGCCGTTCGTTTTAACAATTGAGAACGCACCATTTCCCTCAGGTTTTCACTAGCCGAAATTCAACACTTATGAGGGGAAGTCGAACCCCTACATGCACTTAAGCCACTTTCGCCAGGTTATGGCAGTATACCGGTGAAACGAGGCTTTGATGTGTATCCTGTTTCCATCCAGCCTTGGCGACCTAGGTCTAACCTGGTTCGAAAGGCTACCAGAAGGCAGCATCGCCTCATGAGCATGATTGGCAGATGCGTTCGTGACTAGATTTAGAATGAACAGCAAGACACCCGTAGAGATTGATCAACTACTCTCCATTGACATAGGTGAAAAGGAAACATTGAGGTCTTACAACAGTCGATATTGGGAGTCTTTCAACCAGATTGGGGATTGCACTACAAATCTCGCCATCGCACAATACAAAAGGGGTCTACCATGCGGAAACAAATTGAGGGACCCAATTAGTATGATGTTACCCCTCACGATGGAGGCCCTAATAGAGAGGGTGCACCAATATATCCGTGTAGAGAAAGATAGCGCCCGAGCTAAAGTAAAATCTGGCACAGCAGTGGTACCAGATAAAAAGACTACCGCAAAAGTTAACAAGGTAGAACAACCAATCAGAAATGGGCGAGGCAGGCGAGCCAACAAAGAGGACCCAGAAAAAAAGGAGGTTAAGAGTTCGCACTGCCATCACTATAGTATTCAATAAACCAATCTACCGAATTTTTAGCAAGATAAGTGATCAACCCTTTGTTCGACGGCCAGCCAAGTTGAGAAAAGCACAAAAAAACTATGATAAGAGGTCCCGTTGCACCTTCTACGATGAGAAGGGGCACCGCACTGAAAATTGCACATCATTGCGACAACACCTGGAGGAGTTAGTAGCTGCTGGACACCTGGACCAGTATATAGAAGGGGGAACACAGCCAGCCCTCCAAGACCTCAACAAACCGAACGGGATGCCAGTCGACGGTCCACCCTAAGGCGTAATCAACGTCATACATGGGATCATCGAACTTGAGCGAGTATGTGAACTCAGAGGGATGATCAAAAAGGTTGAGCACTTAAGAGAGGTATTGAGTACATAGCCTACCATCAAAAACGATACAACAGAGGCTACGAACATCATATCCTTCTCAGACAAGGATCTAGCAAGGCTATATTGCCCTTACAATAACGCACTGGTGGTGACTTTGCGCATCAAAAATTTTGACATCAAGCGGATTCTGATTGACCAAGGAAGCTCATACGAGATAATGTATTACGAGACCTTCAAACAGCTGAAATTTGAGGACAAAGACTTGGCACCTGCGACATCTTCCCTTGTCGGTTTCAACTCAATGCCAGAATGGCCGGTAGGCAAGATAATCCCCCTAATCAAGGCAGGAACCATGACAAAACAGGTGGAATTCTGGGTATTGAAGGTTCCCTCTACTTATAACATAATCTTGGGAAGGACATAGCTGCATACCATGTGCTTAGTGGCGTCAACCTACCATCAGGCATTATGATTCCCCAACGTAACCGGCGTGATTGAAGAAGTCTTAGGAAACCAAATCACGTCGAAGCAATGTTTCATCACAGTTAATGGAAGTCGTGCTGCAAAAGAGTTTGTACAGATGGTGGAAGAGCGAGAGAGCAATGAATTGTTCGTGGATGTCGGCAAATCAGCTGAACAGAAGGCAGTGGAAGACTTAGTAGAGGTAAGGATAGACGAAAAGAACCCAGAGAAGTTCTTTTTACTCGTCTCGTCTTTATCCAGCACTGAGAGAATAAAGGTCATAGACTTTTTAACCTGTAACATCAAAATGTTTGCCTGGACACCATATGACATGCATTGACCCAAACTTCATCTGTCACCAACTTAATGTCCACCCAACTGCCAGACCAATTATACAGCGCACTCGAAGATCAGCGCTCTACCACGCGGAGATAGTGGCGGAGAAAGTGGGAAACTTATTGGAGGCAGGAGCTATCAGAGAAGTACACTATCCCAGATGGATCTCCAATACCGTAGTAGTTCCAAAAAAGAACGAAAAATGGCGTGTCTACGTGGACTACAAAACAGTCAACAAGGCATGTCCAAAGGACAATTTTCTCCTATCACGGATAGACCAACTAGTAGACCTGACGGCAAGACACAATCGACTTAGCTTCCTTGATGTGTATAGATGTTACCATCAGATCGCCATGTGAACCAGACCAGGAGATCACATCATTTACAACACCTAGAGGACTATATTGTTACAAGGTCATGCGCTTTGGCCTAAAGAACGCAGGGGCTACATTCCAATGGATGGTCACCAAAATGTTCAAACCATCGTTAGGCAGAACAATGGAGGCTTACATAGATGATATGGTGGTCAAAAGCAAGGATGAAAATGACCATCTTAGGGATCTAGATGAAATGTTCCAAATACTGAAGAAGAACAAGTTGCGTCTAAATGCATCGAAGTGTGCATTCGGCGTAGAATCAGGCAAATTCCTAGGTTTTCTGGTGACCAATCAAGGTATAGAAGCTTATCCCTCTCAGATCAAAGCAATCCAAGATTTGGAGAGGCCCAATACAATCAAAGAGGTACAGCATCTCACTGGTCTCGCAGCCGCGCTCAATAAGTTTATAAGTCGGTCGTCAGACAGATGTCGACCATTCTTCCAAGCATTGAAGGCCAAATTTGAGTGAGATGAAGAATGTGACCGTGCCCTAGAAAACTTAAAAGATTACATGACCTCTCCTCCGTTGCTAGTAACCCCGGTACCAAGAGAAGAGCTTTTTTTGTATTTAGCAGTTTCACAGCATGCAGTCAGTGCAGTGTTAGTCAGAGCGAAAGGAATCCAACACTTGCCTATCTTTTATGTCAACAAAACCCTGTTGGACATTGAAACCAGGTACCCACCATTGGAAAAACTAGCATTGGTTTTGATAATGGCCTCAAGAAAGTTGTCGCACTACTTCCATGCCCACACCGTGATCGTCTTAACAGCTTTTCCATTAAAAGCCTTGTTTGAGATGGCGTATTTTTCTGGACGAATCTTAAAATGGGCGGTAGAGTTGGGGTAGTTCGATATCAAATTTCAACCCAGAACAGTAATAAAAGCCTAGGCTTTAGCAAACTTTGTGGCTGAATTCACACCAGGAAGTTATCACATCTATCCAATTGACTTGACCGATACAACCGAAATGGAGATGGAAAGTGTCGCAGGAATTGTATAGACCCCAAAACAAGATGTCCAGCTACATTCCAAGCCATATAGGATTGACGATAAGAAGGAAAGGGCAAACCGTGCTATTCTCAGCAAGGACTAATCAACAAGTAAAAACTTGGGCAGTCAGATAGTGAAGAGCAAACCCCAACAGCAGGCATGGACTTGGAAGAAAACGTCAGCAACACACATGACCCCAAGACATCATCTGACCCCTCTACTTGCTGGAAACTATTCATCGGAGAGATGTGAAAGTTCTTCGTGGATGGAGCATCCAACAGGCACGATGCAGGACTTGGCATAGTCCTCATCTCACCAGATAACCTAATAGTGGAACAAGCAGTCAACCTTGGCTTCTTAGCATCAAACAATGAGGCGGAGTATGAAGCGCTTTTAGCAGGCCTAAAATCAACACTTTTCATAAAGGCCACCAAGCTAATAGTTTATAGTAACTCCCAACTGGTAGTAAACCAGATTTCAGGCGACTACGAGGCGAAAAATGAGAGGATGGCTAAGTACCAAGAGTTAGTCAGAAAGGAGAACATGAAGTTCAAAATAGTACGGATAGAGCAAATCGACCGAGAAGAAAACAGTAAAGCAGACGAACTAGCAGGCTTTGCTTCAATGGCAGATACATCTATCCCACATCCATTATTGATCGACTTCCTACCTAGACCAAGCATTGAAGAACCCAAAGTAGCTGAGGTATGTTGTACCGAACTAGGCCCTTCATGGATGGATCCCATTATAGTATTCTTGAAAGACGGCATCTTACCTAAAGAGAAGAAAGAGGCCAACAAATAAGAGCAAAGTCACAGCGATTTTGGCTCTCTCCATCATTGGCGTTATACAAAAAATCCTTCACAAGACCTTACTTGAAATGTGTCCACCCTGGCAAGGTCGAGGCATTTTTGTTCGAGATACATAAAGGCGTATGCAGAAGCCACCAATGAGGAGATCACTGACTTATAGAGCAATCTTACAAGGATATTGGTAGCCATACATACAAGCAGATTCTGAGAAGTATGTTAAAAGGTGCGAGAAATGTCAGAAGTTCGCACACCAGATACACTAACCAGCCAGAGAGCTTCTACCATTGACTAGCCCATGGCCTTCGCAATGTAGGGCTTGGACATAGTGGGACCACTTCCAACAGCATCCGGCAACAGAAAGTTCTTTCTTGCAGCAACAGACTACTTTACAAAATGGGTGGAGGCTGAAGCACTCGCATTAATAAATAAAAAAGATGTAAAGAAGTTCGTATGGTAGAATATCATGACTCGATATGGCATATCTAAAGCTCTAATATCTGACAATGGCACTCAGTTCGATGTCAAAATCTTCAGCGGCTTTTGCGAGGAACACAAGATAGAATTCTACAACTCTACACCAGCATACCCTCAAGCGAATGGCTAGGCAGAAACTTTAAACAAAGTCATCTTAGATGGTCTGAAGAAAAGGTTGGAAAGAGCAAGATACAAGTGCGCTGAGGAACTTCCTCATGTTTTATGGGCTTACCGTACCACACCTTGGCGGTCAACTGGTGAAACGCCTTTTGCTTTGGCCTATAGCATGGAGGCAGTAATCCCATTAGAAGTAGGCCTCTCCACTATTAGAAGTGAAAATTTTGACCCAAACTTGAATGAAGAAGCTATAACCTTGGAACTCGACCTTGCAGAAAAGATAAGGGAAAGAGCTCTAGTTCACATTGTCTCATACCAGCAGGAGTTATCTAGAAAATATAACAAAATGGTGCATCTGAGGCAATTCAAGATTGGGGATTGGGTATTACGCAAAGTAATGGGCAACACTTTGGTACTCGAAGATGGCAAGTTGGGACTTAATTGGGTAGGACCATACAAAGTGGTTGGTTTAGCAGGAAAAAGGGGCATATCACTTGGAAGATGGAGACAGCAATGCTATTCCCAGGTCATGGAACACTGTTAATCTCAAATTATTTTATTTTTAGCTTTCTCTTAGAATATTTGTAATTTTTTCCCTTTTCAAATAAAACAAGTAGTTTACTTTTTCAGCATAAGTCTTTCTATTGTAAAAATTGTTCTCAGTCATTGCTAGCAAGGGGCAATCAGAAAGTTTGGCAAGAATAACCAAACAAGTTAGCTCGCTTCAGCCGAGATAAGGATCTAGGCTGAAGAATGTTGGCCAGAATAACCAACATTGAGTTCTCTTCAGCCGAGATCAGGATCTGGGCTGAAGAGGTTGGCAGGAATAACCAACATTTAGCTCTCTTCTACTGAGATAAGGATCTAGGCTGAAGAGGTTGGCAAGAATAACCAACATTTATCTCTCTTCAGCCGAGATCAGGATATAGGCTGAAGAAGTTGGTAGGAATAACCAACATTTAGCTCTCTACAGCCGAGATAAGGATCTAGGCTGAAAAGGTTGGCAGGAATAACCAACATTTAGCTCTCTTTAGTCGAGATAAGGATCTAGGCTGAAGAGGTTGGCAGGAATAACCAACATTTATCTCTCTTCAGCCGAGATCAGGATCTAGGCTGAAGAAGTTGGCAGGAATAACCAACATTTAGCTCTTTACAGCTGAGATCAAGATCTAAGCTGAAGAGATTGGCAAGAATAACCAACATTTAGCTCTCTTCAATCAAGATAAGGATCTGGGCTGAAGAGGTTGGCAGGAATAACCAACATTTAGCTCTCTTCAGCCGAGATCAGGATCTAGGCTGAAGAAGTTGGCAGGAATAACCAACATTTAGCTCTCTTCAGCCGAGATAAGGATCTGGGCTGAAGAGGTTGGTAGGAATAACCAACATTTATCTCTCTTCAACCGAGATAAGGATCTAGGCTGAAGAAGTTAGTAGGAATAACCAACATTTAGCTCTCTTCAGCTGAGATAAGGATCTGGGCTGAAAAGGTTGGCAGGAATAACCAACATTTAGCTCTCTTCAGCCGAGATAAGTATCTGGGCTGAAGAGGTTAGCAGGAATAACCAACATTTAGCTCTCTTTAGCCGAGATAAGGATCTGGGCTGAAGAGGTTGGCAGAAATAACCAACATTTAGCTCTTTTCAGCCGAGATAAGGATCTGGGCTAAAGAAGTTGGCAAGAATAACCAACATTTATCTCTTTTTAGCCGAGATAAGGATCTAGGTTGAAGAGGTTAGCATGAATAACCAACATTTATGTCTCTGCAGCCGAGATAAGAATCTAGGTTGGAGAAGGTTGGCCGATATGACGAACATAAACAGATTAAAAAGCTAGTAAACTGAGATGGCTATCTCGGCCAAAAAAGTTCAAGACATACCAATTAAAGTTAAGACAAACACAAGCAGGTTATGAACTGGGAAAAATGAATGGAAAAATAGCAGATTTCATTCAAGATTAGAACTACATTACAAGAGGTGAGGCTTCAGCCCGGTTACAAATTCTTTCAAAAAGTTAGCATTAAAAGAAGAAAATACAAGATCAGACAAATAGATCATCCAGATCTACATCCAGGTCAACTCGAGCTTTACCACTCGGTAGCCCGGTTCCAGCAGGAAGGTCGGTCACAGCTACATCTTCAACCGTAATGGGCACTGGTAGATCCACCCGAGCTGACTGAGCAGTTTGGAGACGGTGATGATTAGTAGTAGCAGGGGCGTTGTTTGGCTCTGGGGATGCCTCTTCCTTCTGCTCCACTTGAAGCAATTTTTCTTGGATAGCATTGGTGTAGTCTGCCATATAACTCGGAATGAAGTGGAGAGGAGAGTTTTGGAAGACCTCAGTTTCTTGACCATAACCGAGCTTTGTGGTAGCTGCATTCCATCCGCATTTGAAAAATATATCCTTTGAAGCTTCACATTACAGGATGTAGGTGGCCTCCCCCTCATTGTAGCCTTGTCTTTAGCATCCTCAATTTTCTTATTTAGCTCGGCAATCTCGCCATCTTTTTTCTTTTCAAGCTTGGCTAGCTCGCGCAAGTAACGGTCTTTTAGCGCGGCTAAAGCTTTTTGCTTGTCTGTTTCCGCCGCATTGACCAGCTCGATAAGTCGGGCAATATCAGATTCAAGCTTGGTCATTTTTTGCTTCGCTTCGTTTAGCCCGACCGTTTTAGCGTTGGCATCTGTTACAGCCAGCCGCGCTGTCTTACTCAGCTCTAGCACGTACTTGTGAGCAACATGGTTTTTCTGCATAGCCTGCAAAAGGAGAGATAGCAATTATGATTAAAACTGAGTGAACAGATGGTGTGAAATGAAGAACAAACGAACGGAGCACTTACTAGCACCATTGACTTAATTGCCGAGCAGATGGCCTTGAGCTCGGTCAAGTGATCGTGGTGCTCCATGTCGGCTGGCCGTAAGGTTGAAGGCAAGCATGTGGTCCTCATCTGCCACCACCGAGTCTATGTTTGAAACAGTCCGGTTCTTGTATGTTATTTTGGGTGCCCATTTTGAAGGGCTAGCTCGGTCAGTTTAGACGGGCTCAGGGCTCGGTGGTGTTGTTTCAGGAAGCGGGCGATCCTCCTCATCAGTCAACCGCTGCTACTCGGTCGAAGAGGTGCGGGCACGCTTATTTGGCCGAAATGATGAGGCCCGGGCTGTTGGGAGTGTTACCACAGCATCGTGTGTTTGACCGGCTTGTAATGTCTCAGTTGGATCACCGTCGGCTGGAGTAGTTATTTCGGTTATCAAGGCTCAAACAGCTCAGCGCTTGGCTATTTCTTGTTCTTCGGTTAAGGGAATGAGGTTTATTTGTGGCAAGTTGGGGTCCAGTTTTGGTGATGGTTCCAATAGAAAATTAGTTACTCTGACCTTCCTCCTTCCACTATATCGATAGGTCAGCTCGAAGTTAAATAGCTTGGCCCAACCTCGATGACAGTAACGAAGCACAGAGAGCGTCTAGGTTGGGGTATTGGTATTGTGGCTTTAGTTGGTTCAAGTCTGAATAAGGAGAGAGACAACAGTTAGCGCGGTGTAAAAGTTATAAATAACAAGAGCAAAAAACAGACAACCTAAGCCGAGGTATTCATATCGGCTGTTCCTTTATTCCAGTTAATACTGTAGCCCGGTATCTAGGCTTCCTGGTCTTCAAAATTGCCAGAAACCTAGAAAAGTCATTATCATTCACGTCTTTGTCTGGTGTATTTTTAATTATTTTCTCTCGGCGTCTTCTTATTCTTAAATAATGTACCCAACCGCCCTCATTTTGGCCGAGTGAGTATTGATGGAATAGCTCGGCCAAACCGAGGTTAAGGCCAAGCCGACGGTTTAGTTCGGCAATGCCGTTTATTATTCTATATGAATTTGTGGAAAGTTGGGTGGGGCAGAGTCTTGTCTGCCTAAGGAATTCGCAAAAAAGAGGCTGAACGGGAAACCGAAGGCCAGCTTCGAAAATCGGTATCACGGTGAACGGAACGAAGCCCGGTTTGCCCCAAGGTGTTGTTTCTAGTTCGGCTAAAGAAAGATGGACGTCGTCTGGAATTTGGTTGTCCTTTTGGAACTCGGCTATGGCCCGATGAGAGTCTACTAAAAATCGGTGTTTACCCATGTTAAGGATATGAATAAATTAAGCCTAGCTCGACGTGACTTGGGCTTTGGTTGGCTCGGTTAAGCAAAGCTGCCTAGGGGCAGGGTGCAAAGGCACACCTGGCCAACCTATTCAAGTTTGCAAAGTGAAAATACAAAGTGTTATGCCCAGACAACTGGACCGGACTAAGTAAACAGTCAAATTACAAAGAAAATTGTAGAGGCTAAGCACGGTTCATTTGAATGATAGGGAGTTCGCAGTTCGGTAATACAGAAGGGACAACACAAGGCCTCTAGCTCGGCTAGAGGTTAGTCCACAGGATGTATCCACGTTCTTAGTTCGGTTGTAGCACAAGTAATGACTCCAAGTTTTAGCTCAGTCATTGGGTGACGTTTCTAGTTCGTTCTAATACGCACCTATGGCAAACAGGTTCCTATCTCGATCGTGATATTATTTTGGATTAAAAGCATCATGATACAAGTTGTTTGTGAATCAAGTTAGAGTGTGATTCTTGTCTAAATGGTTCTTAGCCATTTGTGTGAAAACCATACAAGTGTGTTTTGAAAAGCATATGTATATTATACTATGTGTTGGTATACTATACAAACGAAAAGAAAAAATGATTGAGCTACTTACAGTTTTAAGATGAAAGGATGAAGATCAAGACCGCAAGGATGATAGTGAAAACATGAGCTTTGCAGGTGCTATGATCATGAAAACGGAAGCTCAGAGGGCAGAAGATTGAAGATGAACGGTGGAGTGCTAGGTTCAAAGACTAGGGTTTTTGTATAAAGCTTGAAAATGGATGGGACTGTTCAAAATTTTCGGCGTACAAAGACAGCTGTACTTGATCAGTAGTAGCCGGCCACGTGTCCCTCAAAATGGGTTACGGTTCAGATGTACTTGAGAAATGGGACGACGTGCAGGGTAGTTGACAAGATGTTTATGGATCGGGCTACCCGACAGCTCGGTAATAGATGGAGCTCGGTTGAGGGCTTGGGCATTTAGCTCGGCTGAAGAAGAATAATCCTGAATCATGCGTTACAGATGGAATTAAAGGGCAATTGAGAGGGTAATTTGTGTGGAGTATTGGCCGAGCTATGACCAGGTAGAGATTGGGTCGAGTTATGGGCCGAGGTAAATAGGTTTCAGGGCCGGACCCTGTTAGCTCAGCCAAGGATGGTTGCTGTTAGCTCGGTTTAAGCATTTTGGACCGAGCTAGGTGTTAAACATGAATGCGCCGAGCTGAATGTGATTGAAAGCTAGAGATAGCTTGGTTCTTTTGTCGTGCTATTGTGGTAAGACCATCTCTTTTGGATAAACAGTGGGAATGGTGTAACAAGAATAAGCCTTACCTTTCTGAATCCTAAGAGGGCTCTGCTAAGGAGAGTAGAGTTCCACTAGGATTGTGCAAACTATCTCACTTGATTAGTAGTAAGTAGGGTGTGTGATTCCTAGAAGGATTCTGATGAGGAAGAGTTGGAATCCTACTAGGATTGTGTCAGGCAAAATCTATAAAAGCTCATGACCAGACCTATGTACAAGTATCACAACTTTGATTCTCGAATACACAGAGCTTTTGTCTATCTTGCTGACTTAGCCATCGGAGAAATATCCGACACACACCCGCCGGCTAGCTCACATTTGTGTTTTGAAGGAGTAAAACGACAATGTTTGGAGGAAGCACAAACTTGATCAACAGGATTATACGAGAAGGTTATTTCGCGCTCGTACATAACTTATAATTTATTTTAATTTGAGAGTTTAAGTCAGACTATTTGGTGCAATTTATATTTATAACTTATTAAGTAAAAATAACTTAAATAAGTTGAATTTTTTTTTTGTTATATAAGTTGGGAAATGAATGCTTTTAGCTTATACTTTCTAATTATTAGCTTTTAATTTAAAATAATCTTGACCAAATACTCCCATGGTTTTGGATTATAGTTTGGTGATATTTTAAAAGTGCTATGATTGATAAAAATAATAAAATTGATTATTTTGTGTTGAAACGTAAAGGGGAAATAACATAAAAATGTAACAACAATGATTCATCCCACTAAAAACATCACCACTAATAGCACTAATGCATTAAAAAAATAGAAAAAAAACAAAAAAAATACAACTCCAAGACCAAAACATCACATCATTTACTAATTAGTGCTCCCAAGCATTTTTCAAAATGTAATAGTAAAAAACATTAGTGAAAAAGTTTATACACTTTAATCATTATAATGCTAAACTTTTTTATAATTTTGTAAAAAAAAAAAATTCTACCACTACTGTAGAGTTATTTTCCCAAACATAAATAACAGCATGAGATTTGTTAATAATGGATTAGGCGAAGAAACAAAAAAGAAAAAACATGATACTCGTAGAGCATCAAACAATTTTTTTTTGATGTTGTAATCAGATTTGCAAAAGCTCAATCGTGTCATGATGTCAAAGTCGAGTTTAAGGTCGTAGTGTAATGATAACCGAAGAGGGGTTGGTACGCGTGGAGTAACTGTTCTCTGGTCGGTTGGAGACTTTTCTGGTAAATTCGCGGTTTGCTGCCACGTGTGACGGTTGGGCGGTGGTTTGTTTGATGATGACAAAAAGATTCAATTCCCGTTTCGTAAATATTTTGGGATTAAAAAAAATATAAAAAGGTAAAATAGATTATATAAATTAATAATATGTAAAATATTATATCTAAATTATAATTATTATATTTTTTTTTACAAAAGTAAAAAAAATTCAAAAATAAAAACTGAACAAGGTTAACAAAGCAAAGTTAAAAAAATCTCAGCACAAAAAAGTTAGCTGCAGTAACCAATGTCAAACGAAACTTCCTTATATGTTTCTAAAAAGTAAAATATTTATAAAAAAAATATTTTAAAAAATTAATAAATATACAATAATATAAAAAATGTATTGAATTCTCATTTTTTAAAATATTTTTGGTATTTAGTGAATTTTTTAAAAAAAAATTCTCAAATATTATACTTTTTAAGTGTATTTATGTTTGGTGTATCTAAAAAATTTTAAAAAAAATCTTACAATATTTTAAAAAATTCAGTAAAAACAAAAAATTTCAATTTTCGGAAAAGTGAATCCTGAAAATCTAAACCAAACAAGTTGATTGATATTTTCTTCAGCATAAGAGTAATTATTTTGTATTCCAAAAAATACTTATTCTATTTGATTTATTTTTTTAAAAATTATTTTTAAATTGATTTTAATTTTTCTTTTATTTAGTTCGAATAATTTTGAAAGTAATATGTTAATTATCTTTCAGACGATGTGATTTGATTGGGTGGTTCTCGATGTTCAATGGATTTAATTTTTTAAATGCATAATTTTCTCAAAAGATTTTACAAAAGTAAATGATTTGAATAATCAAAACGAATCCAAAATGAGGTAATCGTGGGTCGGACTTAACTGTTCAGATAAATATCCTAATTAGATGGAGATGATCCAATCCCTTCAAAAGTAAGTTTTTCCATCAGGAATTATAAGAATCCTTAGTTAGAATGAGATTTTGAGTTCATTTTGTAGACTAGACTGATCTATTTCGAGCTCTTGTATCCTCCATAGGTCCTAATTTAATAATTCTATGCGTTGATCTTTTAAGTCTTGTAGAAATTATTAAAAATAAAAATCTGATAAATGTAGACAAAATTTTGAGAAAAATAAATGATAAATATATTTTTATAAATAGACAGCTTATTTTTTAAAAATATGGAATTAATAAAAATTTTAAATAAATAATTTACACACAAAAGTTTAAAAAATTAACAAAACAAATCATCAAGGTGGGATTTTTTTTGGTAAGCCCACGAGCCTAAACTAGACCGTCAAATCGTCTATTGGACATAAGCTACAATTTTTTTAGGAATACCATGTGAATTGTGTGATCACCTAATAACAAAAATTAAATACTTACATAATTCAAAAAATAAAAAATTAAGAGTAAACAAATCACATAGTACTTTTAAACGCACAGTATTGGCCTCTTCCAAGTTGGTGGTATGTATGTTAGACATATATTATTTCATCACCATTACATTTACATAATTTTTTTCCAAATCTGTTAGGTAGCTTGACTTTTGCATAGCTCGAGTGGCTCGCAAACCCATCACGACCCTCCTCTATCTTCTCATTCTCTTCTTCTCTCTTCCTCCTCCTTATCTCCTTCTTCTTCAGTCTTCTTTTTCTGTCTATTTCAAAGAGAAAAACAGAGGGGAAAGAGAAGAAGGGGGAAAAAAAATACCCAAAACAACGTCATTTTGGGTCATCAAGCCATTCGGGCCTTCACGTTTCAAGCTATGAAATATTATCCATTTTTTTCCCATAAATTCCCTCAAATGACGTAATAAGGTTAGTTAGAAGGTTTTGAGAGGAATGTAGGAGTATGGATCATTAATTTGTCTTTTTCTTACCATGTCATTTAAGAAATTTGTAGAGAAAAAATTGTATGGATGAAATATTTTTCTTCTTTTATTTCAATTTCAAAAGAGTAACATACAAATTAAAATTTGGGGGAATTACACCAATGGTCCCCATAGGCTAGGGCTCGTGTCATTTTGGTCTCTTACTTTTCAATTGTGATAAATTTGACTCTGAATTTTGAATATTGTTTCAATAAAGATAACTGAAGATATCATTACTCAATTTCAAGGGCAAAGTAGTCAATTTGATAAAATATAAACTAATTTGACAAAAATAAATACGAAAAAAATATTTTTAAACTTCTTAAAATTATTTCTACCAACCAAGTATAAAATTATATAAAATTAATAAATCTTTTACATTTTTATTTTTTAAATTTTTTTACCAAATTAATTTTTGGTATATGTTCGGATGATGATCATGTAATGGGTGTTATTTTTATTTTATTTTTTCCATTAAATTAGTTTTTATTTTTTCAAAAGTCAAATATGGCGACAATTTTAATATTCTTATTAAATCAATCAAATAAATCAAAAAATCTAAAATTAAAAATATTTCATATACTGTGGTTATTTGACATGTGCTAAAATAGCACATACTGTTTTACCATATTATTCTATTTAGGTCACAATTATCTTATTTAAGTCATATCATCTTTCTACCACATCACTTCAAACCCAACTCATATTTTATTTTTTTTCGTAAAAAGTCAAAAGTATACTAACTAGCACTTCCCAAACAACATATATTGATTGCACATTAAAAGTCTAATAATTATCTATTACATGATAATTATCAAAAAATATCTGTTAACAACAAATACAACCATCTATTACATGATAACTATCGAAAATCATTAACAAAAATAACCACTCATTACATGATTATCATCCAAATATATTATAAAAATTATTTTAGTAAAAAAAAATAAATATGTAAAAGATTTATCAATTTTACATAATTTTATCTTTGGTAGGTAGAAATAATTTTTAAAAATTTAAAAATATTTTTTTGATATTTATTTTTGTCAAATTAGTTTATATTTTATCAAATTGACGATTATGCCCTTGAAATTGAGCAATGTTATCTTCAATTGTCCTTATTTGGAATAAGATTCAAAATTCAAGATCAAATGTGTCATAATTGAAAAGTCAGCGACTAAAGTGACACGAACCCCAAACTATAAGGTCTGTTAGTGTAATTCGCCTTTTTTATATAAAATGATAGGGTTCAGTATAAATATTTTAATTTATAATAAAATATTTATAAAGACAAATTTATTTATAATAATAATACTATTACATTATTTTTATATAATTTTTTTTGTATTAATAGAATTTTTCAACAAAAAAACAATTTAATTATTGCGTTGGAGACTTTTGGACTCTGTTTGGTTTAGTTTTGGAATTATAATTTGAGTGTGGAATTATAATTTAAGTATAAGATTGTGAGTTGAGTTTTAAAATGAAAAAATTTATTTGATTATGAATTTTAAAAAATATTTTAATTTTTTTTTAAATTTTAAATTTTAAAAGAGTTTTGAGTTTTTCTTATTTGGACTTTGACATCGCTTATGCCCTTATGGGCCTCCCTCCTATTAGTAGACTACATTGGTCTGATTTGGTGGAGCTGTTAAAATATATATTATACATTATAACTTAATAGATTATAAATTATAATTTTAATTAAAAGTTGTTAATTTATTTGGTATAATTGTCAGATTATAGATTTAAGTTACTGAGTAGTATTTGTTAAATAAGCTGTGAAATAATTTTTTTAATTAATTTTTATTTTTTATTATTCACTATTTATCTAAATTTTTCATAAAAAATAATAATAATATTTTATAGTCCATTTGGATCTTTTTCTATTTTTAAAAAAATAAAAAATAAAAAAATTTAAGAGTATAACTGTGAATTAACATGTCCACAGTAGAAGCTGATCATCAGAAGTAAGAGGTGAGCAGTTTTTCAGAATCAACTTTTTTGACTTAAAATAAGTTGTTAGAATCAGAAGCTGTTTGAAATAAATTTAACCAAACAGTCTAAAATGACTTTTTAAAAGCCAAAAGCCATAAGTTGACTCAAAAAAACCCACCAAACACCCCCATTGAGATTCTATTGTTAGTTCCATGAATACTAAAACCTGACTTCTCATTCGAAGCCTACACTATACGTATATTGGATGCATTTAAAAGAATTTTGAGTTGTATTTTGAGTTTTGAATTTTTAAATTTTAAATTGTATTTTAAAATTTTTTAGATTTATTTTTTTTTAATATTTAAAAATTCTTAAGAAAATTTTATTTTTTTATTCAAATATATAATTTTTATTTAAATATATTCAAATTTTTATTTTAAATATTTTAATTTTTTTTAATATTTTAAACTTAAAACACAATTTTATACTCAAATTGTAATCAAACATATAGTTCAAAACTCCATTCAAAAACTATTTTCAAAACTTATAACCAAACACATGACTGAAAACTCTACACTACTTTCAAAAAGGAAAATTAGTCTAAGGTCCCTCTCCTATTTTTAGTAATGAGAAAGATCCACAATATTATTTTATGATGTCTAAGGTCCCTCAATCCTACACTCATATAACACAGAAAAATTTGACTCTTTAACATCAAACGTCATTTCTCTTTATCTACCTTCTCTATTTCATCTCTCCTTCACTCTAAATCCAAACCTCACTTCACTCCCTTCAATGGCCACCACCACCATCACAACCACCGCAAATACCATCGTCGTCGGACTCAATTGCTGATGTAGATCAGCTCAGATCTCTGTCTCCCAATGCCGGAAAATGATGTCGACGCAGCAGAATATGTTTCGGTTGCTGGAAAATTTTTATTTCGACTGTTAGATGCTTACATTGATTGCAGAAGGTTGGAGATTTATAATAGTATAATCTAATGAAAAAAAAACTCCTTAAATTGTTTCAACAATGCAAGAGGTTTTTATAGCAATATTTTTATGACTTTGTTGAATTAGTTTTTTTGGCCTTGAGTACTGATGAAACTTTGAAATTCTAAAATCACTAATCTATTTTTTGGGAAAATTATTGTGAAGGTTTTTTTAAGTTAATTTTCGGTGAGAAAATTTTGCAATGTGTCCTTTTTTTGTTTCGAATTTGGTCCGCCATTACAGTGTGAAAAAAGAACCTTCGGCTTCGATGGGGGCAATGCTATAGTAAGACCATTTCTACTATTTTTTTTTATTTGTTGAACATTCTACATTTGTTATGTTATTGTTTTTTATTTCTTTATTTCTTTATTTTACTTTTTTCCCGTTTCTGTTTTTACAAATTGATGAGCATGTGTAAAGGGAAAACACGGACCACAAATCCTTGAAACAAGGTGGTTTCGGCGAGACTAAGGGCTAGTTTGGGATACACTATATAATCCATCTTTTTATCTTTTTATCTTTTTTCCATCACATCACCTCTCTACTTTTCTGCACATCTTTTCGTAAAAAGACAAAAAGTACACTTTTTTAGGACACCCCAAACCAAACTGTCACGACCCGCTCCCCGTATTTAAGGGTTAAGTATCGTGATGATCAGTAACTGAAGTTACTTTCGGCTAATTCTTAAACAAAGTATTAAACGCGAGCGGAAAAAAAAAATTTAAGTGAGGATACTAAAGTAATCATTGGAGCTTTTTTTTATAACAAAATTTATTGACAAAAAATGTCAATATTTACATATGAAGAATAAAATTATAAATCCTATAAAAGTGTTATGTGTATCTATTTCACAGCCCCACATTTAAGACTATTCAAAAACTATTTTTGAATTGCATTGTTTCTTAAAAATTGATAAACAGTTATAAGTACATGGCAACGCGAGAAATATTATACTAAGAACATAAGGGCATAAAATTCATGATGGATAATTATTGACTAAACAAAGCTTGATGTTAAAATACAAAGTATATAATACATAGATCATTATACAGAAATCATATAAACAAAATAATCATAACCACGGTACAGAACGGAACAGAACAGATGTATGAACTCAAAAGGTGGCTTGTACGAACTCTGGAGATGGCTTCCACAATAGTGTAGCACTTAACTCCATACAACAATTTGCTCCACACTAGAAATCACAACCACGAGACAGAACATAATAGATGTACAGACTCAAGAGATGGCTCGTACGAACTCTAAAGGTGACTCCCACAATAGTGTAGTACTTAGCTCCATACAGTACTTTGCTCCACACCAGAAATCAGAAGGTCAGTGGATCCTTGACAGGCAAAAAATCACAAAGTGATTAATTAGAGGGTCACTGGTTATTTAAGTCCCATAAGACATGAGACCTCTATGGTGGTACTTATAAAAATAATTACTCAATACACATTTTAATAAACAGTTATATCCATATATTTTTCTTATTATATAAAATAAGATTCATAAATTAAAAATATTAATATAATTTATAAAGCACAATTTACATAAAATAAATTATGATAACTCAAAACATACATAAAATATATTATAATAACTTAAAATGTAATATAACTTACATTAATATTAATCTTATTATTTTTTACCTATTGTTTTCGACTGTTCGAGACAGTTTTCTTGCTCTTCTTTCTCCCTTTTTCTTTTTCACCCATGTAATGATTCCTTCCAATTGATGACTCACCCCTCTTGGTGTTAGGTAGCACAGTTGTCTTGGCTTTCCTTTCGCCAACAATTTGCACAATTAGTTGTTGTGCTAATTTCGCCTTTAAATAAAATATACTCATCTTATTTTAATAAATCAAGGCTAAATTAAATCATATCATTAGCATATATAATTATGTAATGAGATATATTATTTAATATATTTATATTATTATTAAATAATATTAATATAAAATTTAATAGACAACTTAAATTTTCGAGTTATTTTACTAATAAAGACTTTCTCTGGATAATTTTCTATGCCTTGTTTAATTTTTTTTGTGTTGTTCAATTTTCTTTGAATTTCTCTGATCTGGCTTGAACTTAGAAAAATTTTAATTTTCTTTAGGTAATTTTCTCTGTGTTGTTCAATTTTTTCTAGTTTGAGCCCAGAGAAATTCTTTGAAAAGTCCAAAATTTCTCTGGATTGAAATTTCTCCAAATCAATGTTGAGGGACTTTAGATATTGTGAAAATACCAATTGTCTTTTATGCTATAAAATCTTAATATTAGGGACCTTAAAAAAAATCCCCTCAACTCTACACTCAAATTGTAACCAAACACATACCAAAATATTCAAAAATATATTTATAAAATAAAATAAAACATTTAAAATAAAAAATAAAAAATAAATATTTAAAATAAAAAAATATTTTTAAAATTTTTTCAATATTTAAAATATTTTTAAAAAATACAGCACTCAAATGTATGAAATACAGTGCACATTAAAATAAATAAATAAATATTTAAAATATAAAATATTTACTCTAAAAAAATAAAATTAAGAACAATTTAAAATATTTAAAAAAATAAATTCAAAAAATTTCAAAATACAACTTAAAACTCCAAAGTCAAAAAATATTTTTTTGATTTTTTTTTTTTTTTTTTAAAATAGTGTTTTGAAATAATTTGGTTTTGAATTTTGAAATAAGTTTTGAATTGAATTTTAAGTTGTGTGTTTGGTTATAAGTTTTGAAAATAGTTTTTCAATTGAGTTTAATATATTTCTAAATTATGTATTTAATTATGAATTTTAAAAAAAAATTTAAATTTTTTGATTAGAATTATAATTTCAAAACAAAACCAAATGCTGTCTTGGTGTTACCTCTAAAACTTTCGTCACAAACAAACAAACGACCCAAAAATGCCACCGACTGGGACACAACGACCAAGTAAAAAAGTGTTTATTCAATGATGTTAAGTATATTGAAACAAGAAGAAAAAATGAAAAAGAAAATGAAATTTAGAGATAAAATATCCCATAATCATATGTGTATGTTTATGGTTAATATTGGAGAGAGTCGTATCTACTTCAATAATTTTATTAATCCACAATTTTTTTTTTCAATTTTTGTGGACACTATTATATGATAAAGATTAAATTGTGTAGTTTGAGTGCCACATTTTATGCAAATACCCAACAATCATTCTCAGGCGGGGCCTTGAGATTTTTGGGACTTAAAGTCGATAATTAACTAACAAATTTTTGGAGCCCTTTACATTTTTTTTTATTGAATGAAAAAAAATAAAAAAATAAAAAATAAAGTAAAAGACAAAAGATTTGTATTAAAATCACAAAAAATACTTAGTATTATATTATAACAACTAATAAGTGTCGCTTTATCCTCGCTCTTCTTGCATTTTAGAAGCAAATAAATCAATCATACTTGTATAATCTAGTTTTTTTGCAAAATCATTTTCAATTGATAACAATGCTAATTATTTTAAATGAGTTTTCCAATTTTTTAGTGGATCAATTTATTTTAAGTTAGTTTGGGTCTTTCTTAATTTTTTTTGGATTTAAAACATACCTAATATATTATAATAAAGTATAATAGGAGGGGACCCGTTCTTTGGGTTTATTTTCAATGGATAATAATGTTAATTTTTTTGAATGAGCCTTTCAATTTTTTAATGGGTCAATTTATTTTAAGTTAGTTTGGGATTTCTTTAATTTTTTTTAAACTTAAAATATACCTAATTTATTACACTAAACCATAATAGGAGGGGACTCCTTTTTTAGATTTATTTTGAGGGGTCCTAGGTCATGACCTGGTTGGCTCATGTCTTCATTCTCTAAAAGAAATGTTAGGTTAGCTATCAGAATCAGTGGATTAAGGATGTAATTAATAATTTATTTTTAATGATTTATTTGAATGTTTGGTTTGTAGATCTGCATGTAATGTTGCGTGTGTTGCTTGCCTAAGTAATTACAGCTTTGGTCAAGAATGGATCGATAAATGTTTTGGTAATATTTTGGTAAGTTTCTTCGAGGATTCCTTCACTGGCGAACTATTTTTCGCTGCTATTTATAGGATGTGCTTTTTTTTCTTTTTTTTTTAAAGGTTATTTTCTGTAATGAACTTATTTAAGTCAGAATATTTTACTTCTAAATTTATTTAAACAATATAATTTTTAAAAAACTTGAAAAAAATAGTTCAAGATAAAAATAATATAATTTCATAGGTTTTGACAAAATTCAACTTATTTTCATCTTCAGGGAATTTCTTTTCAAAAATTTTTGAGATTAGTTTAAATAGACTTAAAAAGTAAAAAAAAATATTGACACAATTTTTTTTAAAAAAAAATTACTAAAGACAAAAATAAGTCCCTCAAAAAAAAAAATATTTGCTCATAAATTGATTAGCAGAAGAAAAAAGCTTGTTAAATTGCTATAAGAAATACAAAAGTTCCGACATTTTTACTAATTTTTATGAGTTCTATGAAATAGATAATCAATAAGGTAATTGACAAATACTTTTTTATCATATTCCTAACTTGACATCTTGTTACACCCCTTCTCTTCTTCTCTCTATTCTCTCTCAAATCTAGAGTTTTGAAGGTGGTAGCATTAGGGTGGAGAGACAAGGTGGGGTTGGTGGATATGGGAAGGGTTGGCAAGAGAGGGTGTTGTGGGGTTGAGGAAGAGGTGGTGGGATGCAGAGGAAGGGGAGAAGTAAGGAGGGGTTGGAACAGGGGTGGCTGGACTTGATAAAGAAGTGATGTGTTAAATGAGATTTTAAGACTGAAATGCTCGTACATCTTTGTTCAACATTGCCTTACCTATTTTTATAACAACAAATTGTCTAATCTATTTTTATAACCAAGCATTGTTTTTGTTGAATAAAAAACGAAGAGAGACAAATTTGGTGGTGTGGTGCCAAACAAATTTTATGTGTGCTTCTTCAAAAAAAAAAAAAAAATGAAAACATTAGAGTATGGGCTGATGCCATCAAAACATTTTGCAGTTTTGTGGAATCTATAGAGAATGGGTAATTTAGTGGGCCGAACCACCTCAAGCCCATTATACACAAGAGTATGGGCCGATGCTATCATTATTTTTGATCTTTTATTTTTGCTAGGAATAAAACTTGGGAGAACATTCTCAACTACCAACTCAAGAGGGTGGTGGTTGAGTCAGTGTCCTTGGCAAGAAAAAATATTGAATGCATCGATGATATCACTAATGTCAAGTGGTATCACCATCTAATATCACATTATCATCTAACCATAAAAGAATTGCTTTTGTTGATCTTGTCCCTTACAATTGTTGGATGACCTTTTGTTTTGAAAATAAGCCTAAAATTATATTTTAAACTTTGGACGTTATTGAACTACACAAGTATCAATAAGGATATATATCCATAATATTTGTATGTTTTGGCATGTTTATTGCATTGGCTCAAAGGGGCTTCACACTCATGTTTGTTATCAATGCAGACTTGCAAATAGTATGAAGTGCTGAACATATGTGTATTGTCTAATAATATGCTTAGATGTGAGTAGGCGAGCTCTAAGCTAGGCTTGTATATGATGAGAGAGGCAAGGTGTGGACAGTCTCTCCCACTCAAATGGTTGACGTCCTCATCAACATCAAAGGCTAACAATCACCATGAATGAGGGCACAACAACAACAGTGACAGCCACCATCTCCAAAGGGTCCATCATGTCGTAGATGTGCCCCTAGCTAGTTAAGCCTAGCACTTAGAGATTGAATTATGCAATGAATCATGCTCATTATTATTTCCTACTCATTTTTTTGAGAACTTACTTCCTATTCATTAAAAAAGCAAAGCGACCATTTCTTAAATTTATGTTTTTAGTTTTTGAATTCAATCCTTTCTTATGCTACAGCATAAATTTATTAACCCGAGGCTAAATGGTTAATGATGTATTCTTATAGAAGGTGGAGAATAATATTCATGTATACTTTTCTTTAAGAGTGATGATTCAGAACTCTAGACTTGGGGTTCTAAACCCCTCTAGTGACATGAGAAATCAAAAAAAAAAAAAAAAAAAACAAAAATAAACATCACCATCATCGTAACGCTTACACAATTACAGTTCCATTAAAGCTCTTATTTTAGAGCTCCCAAACATTTTTGTTTCTTTAATGCTGTGTTTGGTTAGGGGATTTGGGGAGGGATTTGGAAAGGGAAAGGGAAAAGGTGTGTGAAACTATGTGAAATGTAGGTATATTTTTTTCACATTTCACCTAACTTTTCCATTTCCCTTTCCAAATCCCTCCTCAAATCCCTCAACCAAACACAGCATAAATCTCTCACACTCTAGTATTATCATTTGCTTAGAAGATTACTAAATCTAGGAACTCTTAAACCAGCAAGATTACAAAAGAAAAGTCTACATGTACATAAAATACAAAACACAAAATGTACATTTGTGAAAATTCTTTCTGTACGCATAACACAGAGATATACCCACAAAAAGATGTATTTTTTTTGATCGGCCACAAAAAGATGTATTAGTGCTCTACATTTGCCCTTCATGTTATTATGACATTTGCTAGCAAGTTATTTTATTTATGAATCATATAGATATTGAAAAGTGTGTGGTGTGGTGGCTTGTGGTGTGGCTTTCAAGCTGGAATACCACTCTCTCAATCTCTACGTCTCACCTGCCTACTCAAAGTGGGGCGGTTTTGGACAGCCTTGTTGGCTTCCACTTATCCTCTTCATTCCCATATAATAAAATTATTTTTATCTTCTTGGTTTATCTTTTAATTGCGTTAAACTTTTCACTACGTTTGGATCCTGAATTAATATGTGAAGAAAAATTAAAAGGGAATGACACATTTGTTTTTCATTTTCTTTTCTCTCCAAAAATTTCTATTCACATTCAAGTATAAAACACAATTTTCAGAACATAATGATGTGAATTGCAAAGATACTTGGTCATGCATGGAGCTTTTATTTTTTTATCAATCACTAAGAAGAGAGTTACATCACGAAAGGCTCGAATTAAGTCGTTACACTTGATGCCAATCATTGGTATTCCTTATTGAACCTCATTTGTTGTCCACGTAAACTTGCATTGTTGAGCCAAAACTTTTTTATGTAATTAAGGTTGTTTTGTTAACTGTGTGAAAGGGAATAAACATCCCAAATTCACATGATAATGATTGGAAATGTATAATATGGAACGCTCTAGCCTGTACCATGTTGTCTTCCCTAATTTTATTTTTTGTTCCAAATGATTCCATTGTCCATTTTGTTTTGTTCTTTGCATCACCAAGTCTCTGGCTCTTTTTAAATTGATTAGGTCTCAAATTAATCATTGTAAGTGGCCCAAACTCTCATTAGTGACATTGCAATGGAACTATGTATAAAAATTTCAACGTAACACAACCTTAAGGTTATTTTGGTGGAGAAATATTGTATTAGATTGAATTGTCTTTCTTTAATTTTTTTTATAGAGTGATTATTAGATAAATCAAAGATCATGCAATCAGCTCAAACACAATCAAAAAGAACACAAGGAGCAATCGAAGGTAGGCGTGGGCATGGCAGGCTAGCCCACCTATTCCATCTCGTTATTTCTTAAAGGTTTGAAATTGATATTTAAATCTATAGGGTTTGAATGTGATGAATTTTTTAAATTCGTTTATTAAATAAGCTCAACTTGAGAATGTTACTCGTGGTTCTGCCCAATCTAATATTTGTCCACCCTTAGAAGAAAATACTTCCTCCATTCAAAAGTAGGTTTCGTACCCATTTTTACTATCTAACTAAAATTTATTCAAAAAATAATGTGTGAACCATAATCAACTTTTGGCCTATATTTGCTACTTAATTAATTATTATTATTATAGTAAAATTGTAATTATTAATATTGATAACAATAATTGAGGGAGAATAGGTAAATATTGAACACAAATTGAAAGATGATCTCACGGTCGCTTCAAGTTAAACATGAACTACCAAACTTTAATCATCACTATGCTAACTCCATTGAAGGGATTTGCTTTTAAAAAAATTATTTGTAGTTAAAGTAAAAAATGAAAATGATATACCAACTATATGGCCATCACATCTTTTTTTTTTTTTTGAACTGGAAAAAAAGATGTTCTGAGGTGTCATCACGACATCCGTAGGCCCAGGTCCCGGGGTAGCCGGTTGTCGGCCTGATTTAACCCAACGCATAGGAAGGGACCTACCACCGAGACACCAGTGGAGCTCATCAACCGCCCCAGCCACGGACAAGTTTTGATCGGAATACAGCGCGAGGTCTCCGCAGAGAGCCCCTGGAAATCCCAGAATTTTCGCGCCCCCAGGAGTCGAACTTGACTTATGACTGTGGGAAGGCAATGCCTTCACCACTGGGCCGCCACCCCCGATGGTATGGCCATCACATCTTGAAATGTCGTTTTTGAACTTTTGTTTTTTGTTTTCTTCTCAAACAATGTTTTGTTGTGACCCTTTTTTATGTACAAGGTATAAACCAACAAATAATAAATTTGTTATTTAATTAGCATATAATGTTAGTTATTAGTTAGTTGTTGAGGTACTAGGTGGTTTTCAAGAGTTTTTTTTTCTAGGGTATACATGAAGGAAGGAAAATATTGAAGTATAATAAAATTATAAAATAATGTATAAAAAATATATATAAGTGTTTTGAATGTTGAGTTCATGTCACAATGTTGGTTCAAAATCTCAAAGGTAGTAAATGTTCTTCCACAATTGAAGAAATAGTAAATTCGAGTAATTGAAAAGGAAGTGTGAATTATTATGGATTGTATCGACGGATAGAAATAAATAAAATCACAAACATATTTGCAGATTTTGTATCCTAAATATTTATATTGGAAAATGTGTTCATACAAAAATGGGATTTGTGAGTATCCATAATTTACGTAGAAAGTATCTTGTTGGTGTATCCAGTATTTCAGATAATAGTAAATACTTTTATATTTCTCAATTTTTTTTATCAAGGTTTTTCAGGTAAATTTTAATGTATTTTGTGTTGTCTATTCTTCCTTTGTCTCAATAAATTAATTTATATACTTTGATTCACACTTGACAGTAATTATAGGAATATATTTCCCCAACATGAGATGTGTAAAGAATTTTATTTTATTTTCTCTTTTATTAATAATCATTGAGTTATTATTAATATGACTGATACATAAAATGATATCCAAACGAGTTCATCCTGGGATTACTTATTTTATTTGCTTTTAGCATAATCTTTTCTTAAATCTTGATAACAGTTAAATCCACAACAACAACCAAACCACTCTCATTTCTTACAACAGACCAACTATAAATTATAGTTCTTGTTTTAAAAGTGGATAGATTCGAAATTCAAATGAGAAATCGCAATGGATATGTTCATAACAGTTTATAAGCTTTAATAACAGTTTAAAAAAAGGGAAATGTTAGGGATCATGAAATTTTTTTCATGAAAAATTTGTGACTTTTAGATTACCTTGATTAGTGTGTGGTGCTTTATTCTAAGTATAATCCAAAGGTCACAAGCCTTTCATGATCATTTTCATGAAAGACTTTTCATGATACCTAGCATTGCTGTTAAAAAAATCGTCACAAACAAACGTCACTAATTTTCATCTTTCAGCAATAGTTTAAAAAACTTGTCACAGAAAAACGTCACTAATTATAAATTTTAACATTAATTCATAAAAACTGTGATAAAAAAATCACTAAATAATAATTTTTAACAATATATACAAAAAATCATTATAAAAAATTAATTTTAACAACGATTTTATTAGAATTAACTTTCAATAATACTTTATAAGAATTAAGTTGAATTATTTAGACTTATCCTTAGCAGCAGGGAAGATGGACGAGGGACCAGCAATGGGTGGCAGCCGTACAGTGGTGGAGTCCAGTCCCACGCACCACGTGGCAATTGTTGATAGATTAAGATAACAATAATGCTAGGTATCATGAAAGAAATACCATGAAAAGTTTTCATGAAAATTCTCTACCTTTGGATTAATTTATAGTGTTTGTAGTGTTTTATTATATATTATACAATTACCCTTGGATTGGTTTTATGAAACTTTTCATGATATTTATTTCATGATGCGTAACATTACTCTTAAGATAAAGATTCTCTATGAAAATGAAATTGAAATTGAAATTGCAATAGAAGAATGGAATGAAATAGAATATGCGTCACTCACTCCTGTTTCTAGTTGATGCAAATAGATACTAATCTGTTCCTTCGCTTCTACACACAAACAAACACGCACAGAGAGAGATTGACAACTCAACCAACCTTTAATCCCTCCATTTTCTGTCTCTTTATGTCCCTCTCTGCTTTTTCCATTCCTACTGTTTAATTCCCTCATTCTCTTGTGTCCTACCATATTTTTTATTTTATTTTTATTTTTAAAGTATAACTAATCACAATTATTTAATCAATCAAAGCCAGATAACTTTGGGATGAAATATGATTGAATAAAACTTTATTTAAAAAGTAACAAGCATGCAATAAAATCATTTAATCCAACCTCAATCAAATATGAAATAGTATCCTTTATTTTTTACATTTTTTTAAAAATTGTTTATGCGAAGCTTATCTTATCATCACTTATTCTAAAAATAGAGGTATATCCTCTCCTTATGGTGTCCTACAATTAAACGTGTTCTTAAAATTTAGTGAGAATATTATTTTTATTTTTATTTAAATATAAAATCAAAAAATTATTAGTTGTATTGTAATTATATTGAAATATTATATCATACCTCTCTAATGGTTAGACTCAGTGGCGGCTCCAGGAATTTTAATCAGGGTATTCATTAACTAACTTAAAATCTAACAACTGTATTAAAAAAATAAATATAAAAGAGAACTCTAATATATTAATATTAAAGTTTTGACAAAAAAAAAAAAGAGTAGAATGCACCTAAAAATATCCACACAAAAAACAGAGCTATTTAAATAAACCATAGAAAAAAAAATAACTACACAAGAAGAGTATAAATAAATTGATTATAAAATTTCAGCTCCTATTTAATTTTTAAAACAAATAAAGTGATTATTGCCAAATATGCAGCTTTAAGGTTTACACTTGTATATTCAAAGAACAAGAGAAGAAAAGACGACCATTCTTCCTTTCCTTTACTTCTCACAAGTTTTCAAACAGTGCCTAAAGTTCCCCTCAGCCTCAGCTCAGGCATTATAAAATGATTTCCAATTAAAAGAAACATGAAAACAACATGGCATTGATCATCACCAAACCTCATGGCAGCGGCAATGCTCAATTCAAATACAACTACGGTAGGACAGGGACAACCTATTTTCAACAAATTAATAGCAAAGCTACCAAAACTTCAAATTGGAAGTAGAAAAAAAAAACACAAATCTGACACAGACCAGGACAGGGACAACCTATTTTCAACAAATTAATAGCGCAGATTGTTTGACCAGGACAGGGACAGCCTATTTTATACATCAACAAATTGTTTGACTAGAATAGAAAATTACCTTCTTCCCTCTTTCTATGTATTTGACTGCTAGAAGCTCCTTTGTCTTCTTATCCCTCACCAATCTTGCAGCACTGGCGGCACACGGCACTCAGATGATCTGATCTGATCTGAGATGGATGAGAATGTGAGAGAGAGCTCAGCCCTAGTTATTTGTTTTGGCAAATGGGCTTAGTAGCTAAGTGGCCTAGAGGTTTCATTATTTGTTTAGACAAATGGGCCAAGTGGGTTAGAGGGGTATTCAACCATCTTGGATTGGGTATTCAAAACTAAACTAAACCCAAAAAAAAAAAAAAAAATATTAAAATTTCAAAGTTGAGGGTATTCAGCTGAATACCCTCAGGATGCTGTGGAGCCGCCCCTGGTTAGACTAATCATTTTGAATTTGCGTACAATTTCATTATTGTAAAATCCTTGTTGTATATTACACAGATGTGTTATCTAAAAGTTAGGTAATTTTTTATGAGTCGGTTTTTTGAATTGTTTTGGTAGATTTGACTTATTTATGTTAGTTATATCAATTGATTTTTATTTTTTTTTGGTAGGTATACTGATTCTTTATGGCTATGCAACGTTAATGTTTTTGGGTGGCTGGTCCAAATCTAGGATTTATAAAAGTTTTAGGATATATGCCAAACTGAAGTTCTTTCAGTTAATTATTTGTACAATTGCTCAAAAGTTCAATGTAAAAAACAAAGAAAGATGACACTCTAATTGGTTTAGAATTAGTCTGGGCCAACTCCAGACACTTATACACATTGTATTGTTTTTTTAACAATTAACAATTAATCCTATTAGAGCAACTCCATCCAAAATTTTAAAATTTGGTATGTCAATTTTTTTTAAAGGTTTCAATGGCAAATTAGAATATGCCAATTTGATACAGAACCTCTCTATTTGATATGTCAAATTTATTGTTATATTATTTTTAAAATTTGAACTCTTTCTTTAAAGACAAAAGAAAAGGAAAAAAAAAAAAAAAACGTCAAGGGGTCTTCATGTCAAAATTGGCATGAAATGATGATATCAAAAGCCACACTAGCTTTTGACGCACCGGATAAAATTGATACTTGATGTCAAAATATAACTGTTGAAATATTGCATCAGATTTAAAATATCGGGTGAAGGTGCTCTTATTACTTCATTTATTATTTATTAAAAAATAGAAAAACAACAGAAAATTAATAAAAAAAATTGATGACATTTGGATGCTTAGTGCCCTTAGGGGGCATTTTTAATATTGGTATTGATACAAAAAATTTTAAAAAAATATGTGAAAATATTAAAAAATATATTAAATTCAGTGAAAAGTATTTCATGTTCTTCATTTTTTTTAATTGTGCTTAGAAACGCTAACTAGCAAGACACATTACTAAAACAGAACTATAGAATAACTAAACATAACTAATAATTATACAAAAAATAGTTTAAAAAAAATATAATGACAAATTAGTGAATAGTTCGAATCTTACTAATTATACATTAAAAAAAATGAAGTGTCTAGTCCACCACCTATCATAGCAAGAATAAAGGTTAATTAATCTTCAATTTAATAGTTAACCCTAAGTACTTGGCAATTCAGCAAACTAGAATACCAGCATAAACACGGTGACAACTACCAACTTAACTACAAATTGAAATGTGGACCCGACAATTGCGTATATTAGCCTTTTAGCCCTGACCCCATTAATTAGTGGTATATCTCACATATTTTTTGTATTTTTTTTTTTATTCTCACGGTGCTATAATTTTTCCGTACTTCAATTTGTCACTTACTTACGCAACCCACATGGGTTTGGGGGTCCTAAAAATTGAAATGTGAGCATGCGACAATGTTGGGCCACCTTCCATCCCCAAGAGGAGAAGTTATTCTATGGTTTTGAAACACCATGCCCAATTTAAAGCTTGCAAAAAATTGAACTATGTGGTATTTTTAATGGATGCATCATGCTGGCTTACCTTTGTTATTCAAGTTTTGTTTAGGATTGATTTTTGGACAAATTATATTAATAGTTCCTATAATTTGGAACTTATGTTACTTTACTTCCTGACTTTTTAATTGTAATATATTTGATCATAAATTTTGAATCTTGTTTCAAATAAGGACAATAAAAAATCTTTCCATTGCAAACGGTCCATTTTAAAGGTAAAGTCGTCATGTAACTTATTTTATATTGGTTAACTTATATGTTGTTTGAAATATAATAATTTTTTTTTATTGAATAACTAGCATATTACCCTTACTATGCACAAGTATAAATAAATAAGCAAAAATTAGTTTCTAAATTAAAATAATAATATAAAATTTATTTAAAATATGTAGTAAAATGATTTATAATCAATTCAATTTTATTCATTTTTATCAGAGTTACACATAAGAAAAGATTTTTATTTTGATGTCATGAATTGTGTGTTCTAAGTTCTTAATAAAAAATTGCATGTCATAATTTAATTGGTAAAAATTAAAGAATAAATTACAAAAATTATATTTACAATAAAATATAAATGCATTTTGTTTTATAAGTTTCATAATTTTAATTTATCATATGATAGTAGTAAATTGTATTTACTAACATACTATTTTTTGCTTATTTTGTAAAGTCTACAAATTTGCCTACTCAAAATTGTAAATTGTCGAACGTCATAACTCCTACGTGAAAATGGATTAGGATTGACTTATGATGTTGGACTAAACATTAGAAGTGACCTAGGTTACTTGACTCAATATTTTATGCCAATGTGACCATCACCTAATCATTAAAATTATTTTTATCGATTTGTGACGGGTATGTACTAGTTTGGGGTTCAATATTGGACTAAATATTAAAAATTAGCCTAAAAAATTTAGTTCGAGTCGATTTTTTTTCCAACACGTATTGGTTTAAGTTCATAATATATCATATTTTAATAAATATCTTAAAAAAAAAAGAATCTTTACAGTGCTTTTTATCAATCAATAAAAAAATGTTATAAATATTAAGAGAATTACATTTGAACATATTGTAAGATAAAATTTTTACTTCAAAACTTTAAGACCTACACATTTTCTTTGACTCCATAACTAATCTTTGAGATGGCAACTAAAATAAATTTCAATCATTATTATATGGAGATACATGTCTGATAAGAGTTTGCAGTACACAATTTTAAAAAGTAATATTAATTCAAATTTTAGTATGGAAAATATATACTTAACTTTATGTTATGTTTGATTCATGAATTTAGGTAGAAATTTGGAATGAGAAAGGAAAAAAGTAGGTGAAATGTGAATTAAATATAACTACATTCTACTTAAGTTCATACACCTTTTCATTTTTTCTACCCAAAACCATAAACCAAACACAATATCAATGTTTGAAAAGAGTTTTGGATTCTTTATTGCATTGAGATATATTATCCAAAAAAACCTATATAATATTTGGTGAAAGAAGAAAGTTCTTAAAATAGATAATCAATCACGCTACAAGGGAATAAAATCTAACCAGTAAAAGATTTTTTAATTATTTAAAAAATTAAACATAAAGAGAAATAATCTATGGAAGATGTGAATTGATTCTTATATTTAGTGGTACAACAAAAATTTAAATTTTAAAACTGATCCTTTTCAAACTTTTAAATTTAAATTTTTAAATTGATTAATTAACTTTCTTTTTGAAATGTGTAAATCAAGGCATAATTTTTTTTTTTAAAAAAAATGATTCAATAAAAATTAGAAGATTTTTAAAAAAATTTAAAACTAATTAGTTAAGTTTCCTTTTTCTAAATTTAAATTTATAAATGGATTAATTAACTTTCCTTTTAAAATGTGTAAATTAAGGCATAATAAGATTTTTTTTTTAATGATTCAATAAGAGTTATCAAATAGAATTTTTTTTAATTATTTAAAAAATAAGAATTTAAAAAAAATAGTATGATGGTTTTGAGTTTCACAAGGCTCTTCTTATTAAAAATCTCATTTTTCTTAATATGTAGTATGTATATAAATGTTGGAACTTTCTTGGTTCTAAAGTTTTGCTTGGTTTGGTTTTTAGAATCTAAGAAATTAAAAATTAAATTGGTAAAAAAAATTAAAAACACATCATTTTTATATAATTTTATCTTTTGGAATGGTAGAAATAATTTTAAATTTTTTTTTATATTTATTTCTTTAAATTAAGTTCTAATTTTTTTTAAGTCAAACATGACAATAGATTTGATATTATTATTAAACTAATTCATTAAATAAAAAAATACAAAACTAAAAATATTTCATATATCAAATATATCAATTACACATTAAAAGTTTAATAACCATCTATTACATGATAATTATCTAAAAATATATGTTAAAAACAAATACAATTATCTACTACAGGATAACCACGGGTGGAGCTGTCAAGGGGGCAGGGGGTCACGTGCCGCCCCTGGGTTTTGCAATTTTTTTTTTTAAAGTAAACATAAAGAAAATACTTTAAATAAAAAAATTTATAAAAATATTATTTTAAATGTCAATGATATTTTTAAAATAATAAGAATAATAATGGTTACTTAGGGGTTGTTTGAGATGTTTTAAATAAGTATACTTTTTGGACTAAAAAATTGAAAAAAATATGGTTGTTTGGGTTAATTTTTTGACTTTTTATGAAAAAATGTGTATTAAAAAATTGTATAAATTAGTGTGTAGGGGAAAATTAGGATTGAGAGTTGTGCAGCCGTACTTTTTGACTTTTGGTGAGTAGTGATAACTTTTTAACTTTTTAAGTAACTTTTTGACTTTTTGATTTTTTTTCAACTTGCCAAACTTGGCCTAAAGTGATTACGATATTATTATTTATGAAAATTTTAATGTAATGGTGATATCTATCACTATTGACATGCAAATATAATTAATCTCAATGAAAATATAGAATTTATTGAATTATTAGTTACATTTGACGTGTAGCTTTCATTCTCTATGCATTTCTTTACTATTGGTTGGTGATATTACATGTTGATGATGACGTGGTATAACTATTATATTGAATTTTTACACATATTTTGTATAAAAAAATTACTTTATCATTATATAATTTATTTTAAAACTTTATATCCATGACTTTTTTTAATATTGTCCATGATACACTAATTACAAATAATATTTAGCTTATTTGGTTCTAGTTTTCAAAAACAGTTTTCAAAAAATTCTATATTTTTATTTTCCGTATTTTAATGTTTTCAATAATTTTTTTAATATTTTAAGCAAATTTTTTTAATTTTTAGACACACCTAACATAAATATACCTAAAAAGTATAATATTTGTGAAAAAAATCTTTAAAAAATACACTAAATACCAAAAAATATAAAAATAATATGAAAATTCAATACATTTTTCATATTTTTTTGTATTTATTAATTTTTTAAAATATTTTACTATTTGAATACATATCTAAGTAATGTGCATCTAAAAAAGTAAAAAAAATTGTTTAAAATTTAAAAAATATTCACTAAAACCAAAAAAATATGAAAAATAAAAAACTTAGTTTTAAAAAAACTAAAACCAAACAATCTGATTAATTTTTTTTTTTTTTATCTTTCTTGAAGTCAATGGTAAAAATTTATGTTAAATATTTTTATAAAAAAATTTAATATTGTAATTAATAAGTGCCTCTGCTTTAATTTTTTAGCTCCGCCACTAATGATAACCATTTAAAAATATTAACAAAAACAGTCACCCATTATATGATCATCATCTAAATACATACTAAAAATTAATTTGGTAAAAAAAATAAAAATAAAAAATGTAAAAGATTTATCATTTTTATATAATTTTGTCTTTGGTGGGTAAAAGTAATTTTAAACAATTAAAAAATAATTTTTTGATATTTATTTTTATCAAATTAGTTTATATTTTATCAAATTGACGATTCTACCCTTGAAATGGAGTAACAGTGTCTTCAGTTATCTTTATTTAAAATGATATTCAAAATTAAAGATTAAATATACCAAAATTAAAAAATCAAAAACTAAAATAATATAGTCTTAAATTACATGAATTGATAGAATAATTTGCCTTTAATTTTTTTAGCCCGTTTTGACTTTTTAAAGAAAAATTGAGAAAGTTGCAATGTTCAGTTATTTTTTTTGTAAGTGAAAATTTTTATGCGATATTCACACCACCACCCACCACACACCACCACCCACCACACACACACCACCCCACCCACCCACCCACCACCACCCACCACACCACCACCCACACCCCACCACACCACCACCACCACCCCACCACACCACCACACACCACCCACCACCACCACCACCCACCACCACCCACACCACCCACACCACCCACCACCCACACCACCCCACCACCACCACCCACCCACCACCCCACACACCTCACCACCACACCACCCACTACACACCACACACCACACCACACCCCCACCACCACCACCCCCGCCACCCGCCACACCACCACTTTTTTATTTTTAGCAATGACATTTGATGTAGAATTTTTTTGCTGAGGGACATCTTTTTTTATGATTTTTTGTTTGTATGGATTATTATTTTTTTGGGGATTGTATTTGATTTTTTTTATAGAATTTGATGTAAAAATATCATTTTTTTTTGTGAAATAAAAATAAAAATAGATATATATTTATTTTTTTTTTTAAATCAATGTGCGGGTTGCAAATTTTTTTTTTTGGAAGAAATTAATTAAGTTTTAGTCATTGGAAATTTAATTAATTTTATTTGAACACTTTTGGCTACTAATAATTTGACTTCTTACTTGATAATAAACAATTGTTTTGACTTTTATTTATTTATTTTTTTAATAGATCCCAAAGGAATTGGCAATGGAGTAGCATAGTTAAACAGTAAACAAAATTATTTAAAAAGGTTTTTTTTTAAAAACATACAAAAAGTCATAAGATTTTTCTTTATTTTTTTACGTTTTGCACTTTTTTTTTTTATACAAATTCAAAAAAATACTTTAATTTTTGTAACTCATATTTTACTCAAAAAGTTACTTTTTAAACCAACCCACAATCTTATCTTATGTGTAGAGAGAATTGTAAAGTATTGTATGTTGATCACGCATCAACATTTTCGACTCTCAATATTGTTATTTAATGTTATATCAGTCAATATTAATAGATATATAATTATATTATTAATATCAATATATATTTTAATAGCATTATTTAAAACCCTAATGATAAAAAAAAAATATTTTTGTAACAACTCGAGTTATAATTAAGCAATATCTTACTCTCACATCGTGACTTGATTTATCAATTTTATTTTATTTTATTTTTATAAATGATGGCATAGGATAATTTATGGGAGAGTGGGCTTCCATGTGATTGGAAGCATGCTAAAATTGAAAAGTATGGAATGATGATCCCCCCATTCCCCCACATGGGATGGGAGACCCTCCACGATCCTATTCACCAAAAAAAAAAAAAATAATAATAATAATAAAATTATTTACAATATCTGTGGTTGGTGAGGGCATTGTATCTTGTATGTTTTCATTTAGTTTTTATATTCTCTTTTTCATAGTATATACTGTTAAATAACTTTAGTAAATTACATATTTCTCTCTTGTTTTGTTATGTTCATCAATTTTAAGTTAATTGAAGTCAAAAGAGATTTCTTTTGTGTTGTCTTGTAATGACAATTTCCAAATAAACTACTTTTTGTTAAAAAAAATTTAAAAATAAAAAGTCTGTTTAACTTTTTCATGAAAAGGTAATTTTTTTTTTGGTTGTAAATCACTATAGATTTGTGTAAGAATGACTTTACTCTCAATATATTGACAAATTTCACAGTGTCCCTTTGATTATGTTAACAAATAGTAATTTTTCACTCCAAAAAAAAAAAGTTTGAAAAGACTCACAAATTTATTTTTTACATAACAAAAAGTAACTTTTTTTAATAATTTTCAAACGCATCAACTTTTTTTCATATAAAAGAATTTTTGTTTTTTTGTCAAACCCCACCTACAAATAAATGTAAAACTATAGATAAGCATAAGATGTCATAGAGTCAATTGGTGTAAATTTGAGCAAAGAAAAATCACAAATATGAGAGGAATATGTATTCGGATAGAACAATGCTGAGAAGTGAGAACAATCTAAAGTTGTCCTTCCCAAATTGGATGGATCTGAAAATTAAAGAAGCACATGTAGTATCTTATTCAATTTTGGATAAACTATGACAATTTGTGACAAAAAGTTGAGAAAATTAATTAGTTTACAATTACAATTTTATAAAATATAGCACTTTAATTTTTTTTATTTATTTTAAATATAGTGTCAACGTTAAAAAAATTTGTAGTTTAGAAGTAGTTGTATTAATGAATTTTTTTGTTGATTTTTTTGTTTTAGTATAGTTTTTATTAAAAAAAATTCAAAAGATTTACAAGTTTTATCGGACTAGACATTTCGTAAAAATAAAAATAAAAAGATTACTAAAAAGAAAATAAATTAGAAATAATTGATTTTCTTTGGTTTTTAATTATTGTTTTTTTTCTTTCTAATTTTTGTGGATCCTTCTATATAGATGAACTGAAAAATAAAAACAAAATTAGTATTAATTTAAAAAAAAAAAATCACTAGAGCCTTTTTAAAACTAGATCACAAACCATGGTTTATTTTAAAGACTGTATAATTAAAATTATGTAAAATATTTAAAATCTTTAATATTTTTGACATTATTTATCATAAAATTTTGAGTATGAGATAAAAAATTTAATTCACCTAAAAAAAAAAAAAGAGAGATGCAAAATTTTGGATTTTAATCCTCTTCATTCTATATATAATGGAAATGACTATAAAATATGAATACAAATTTATAAATATTTTAAATTAAAAAAATTATTTTTAAATTGTGTTAATTTAAAAACTGATAACTATTATAATTTTAAAATTTCTAAACACTCACATAGTTTTGTATTATTATATAAAGAGCAATGCTAAAGGTGCTATAAAAATTACCAATTTTTTTTTTTTTACCAAACAAAATTTTTTAAAGCCTCTAATATTTTTCTTCTATATAAAAATATTTGATAAAAATTTAGATAAAAAATTTGGGTATGTGCATTTAATTGGTGGTTGGTAAAAAAGAAAATGATATAGGTTATAAATTTTCTACTAAATATATCAAATATCTTACATGAGTATGAGATTTATATATGGGTATGAGATTCATAAAATTATAAATCCCACACTCATATAAGATATTTGATCATTTATTTAATAGAAAATTTGGTATCCTTAATATTGCTCTGATAAAAAGTTTAACTTTTTAATTTTTTGATTTTTTAAATCATATTATCTTTCTATTTTTTATATCCAAAATGATTCCTACCCTGAAGTGACCCTGATGAGGTGTCACTGGGATTGGTCCGAAAATATTTTTTTTTTTTTTTTAAAAGTCTGGACCATTCTTAATATTACTTTTAATGTATAGATCATTACTCTTTTTATATAAAAAAAAAAAAATCAAAAAATCAAAAAATTAATTTTTTATTAACTTTTCAAAACACCAAATTTAATGCAGCGAATGTTGATTGGTGGTGGCATTCAAGATTGTTTGGCAGCAATTGCAGGAGCCAGCTGTCAGCCGAGTTGGTTCTTCTGTTAAAAGACTTTCGACCCAAATCTCATTTTTTCAGTCAACCCCCCCACCCCACTCTTCCTGTGTGTTTATCTTCTTCTTCTCTACATTTACGTCCCGTGAAGATCGCCCGCATTCTCGTAATACCCACAAACATCGAGGGCCTTTTAGTCATTCCACTGACGGCCTTTTATTGCTGCAGTTAATACCTGATCGTCCGGCATAGTTTACCTTACATGTCCACTCACAGAAGAGTCACAGCCCAAACAAGAACAGAACATAACATAGTCAAGACAAATGACACCGAAGCTTTGATAGAGAAGAGAGAGAGAGAGAGTGTGAGTGTGTGTGTGTGTGTGTGATCTGTTTGTGGTGTTTCTGTGGTGCTCAAATTCCTCCAAAATCTTCTCCGTTCCAGAAATCTCTTTTGCAGAATTCTATGTCCCTTCTCGTCTTCGATTCGTCATTTGTTTTGTCTATTCACAAACTCTAGACATTGGAAGCTTTTGCGCATCAAGAAGGTATAAACCTTTTTCTTCAACATATATATATATATATGTATGTATCTGTACATGCAGCAATTCATATGATATGAATATATATACAAATGTGTAATGGAAAGATTTGGATTACAGTTTTGAAGCCGAGATTGATCACGAGCGGTCGTTTGGATTCCCGCGAAGAACAGTGAGGCCAGCTGTTTCTGCAAATTTCAGGTAAAGCTCCGGAAATCCCCAGATTTTCACTCTATATTTTATTAAATTTATTTTTAGTTATCGTTGCTTTTTGTGGAAGAGGAGGGATTTTATCATAAACAAAATCTTTCTTCTTTTTTTTTTTTTTTTTTTTTCATAGCTTATTAAAAAAGAAAGTCAAGATGCGTAAATGATAATCTTCGAGATTTTGTTGATTCTTTTGCTGAATTCCATTGCAGTTGAATTTGAATTTCCAGAACTTTATTCAAAGAGATCTTTCAGCTTTCCCACCAGTAGAAGTGTGCAAGTTGAGGACTTTACCTCGATCTTCGATTTTTATTATTTTAATGTCGGAAAAAGTGCAATTGGACGAGTAGTGGTGTTGGAACTGAAAAAAAAAATCTGATTTTCCTACATTTTCTGAGAAATTCGTGTACGAAGAGGAAAAAAAAAAAAAAAAAACTGCATTGGTTCTGTAATTTGAGCAATTTGATCAGAAGATGTCGATTAGGTGGTCATTGTGTTTGATGTGAGTTAAAATAGTCAGGATTGTGGATTAATCTGAGGGGGTGAAGATGGCATCCTCTTGGGATCAAATAGGTGAGATTGCAAATGTAGCCCAACTCACCGGCCTTGATGCGGTTAAGCTAATTGGGATGATTGTAAAAGCCGCGAACACGGCTCGAATGCACAAAAAGAACTGCAGGCAATTTGCACTGCATCTCAAATTGATTGGTAACCTGCTGGAGCAGCTCAGGATCTCGGAGCTTAAGAGGTATCCGGAGACCCGGGAACCATTGGAGCAGCTTGAGGATGCCCTGAGGAGGTCTTACATTTTGGTCAACAGCTGCCAGGACAGGAGCTATCTCTATCTCCTTGCAATGGGATGGAACATTGTGTACCAATTTAGGAAGGCTCAAAACGAGATCGACCGATACTTGAAGATCGTCCCCCTTATAACTCTTGTTGATAATGCTCGAGTCAGGGTATTATATAAATCTTTGTTATTATTTTTGTTCCTTGTCCTTTTTTTGGTTAATTGAAGTTTGGCAAATAATTTTCATATTTTTTGGGTTTATTTATTTATTTTTCCCCCTCTCTGTTTGCTAATGTATTTTGGCTTTGTTCTTTTAGTATAATTTTATTTGATGACTTTTTATTGGTGGATGTGAACTTTGTTAAAAAAATTCTGTATTCATTTCCAATCAAGAATTGTTTTTTACTACCCACCTCAATCAGCTGGCTTAGAATTATTTTTTATGGAACATTGGTTTTTGTGACCTTACTGGAACTGCATGAAGGACTGATTTTTTTAAAATTTTTTTATAGGACTTCCCTGCTAATTAAGTATAAGCACATGAAGTTTGTTAAAATTGTGTTTTTTGCTGCTTGATTACTGTTGGAACTCTAGCTTGTTGATAGTGGCCAAATTTTTTAATTGAAATTGAAACCAAGTTGAAAATTTTGTAGTACAAAATTTTCATTTTGTAATGAAATGTTTCACAACTCTCTCTCTCTCTCTCTCTTGCAGATGATACTACCTGGTAATGGATTACTTTTAAGTCAGTAACTTCCTACTGTTATTGCCCAAATAGAAAAAGAAAAAAAGAAAAACATCATCATGTGAACACAAATCCTGTAACATATTTTATAACATAATGTCAATAAAATGCTTTTGGCTAATGTGAACACAAATCCGTTACCTTATTTTATAACATAATACCCATTGGTGGACACAAATCCTGTAACATATTTTGTAACATAATTACCCATTTTGCCCCCATTGTATTTTGAGTATTTATTAATGAAGTTAATATTTTGTCCCTTTCAAAATCTATGTAATTTTACTTTGGCCCCTCCAAAATCTAAATAATTTTACCTTTGTCCCCTCTTTGTATTTTGTACACTGTTTACATATTGTGAACATGCTCATACTGGACATTTTTTTTCTTAGTAGCTGTGATTTGTTTTGCTAATATGCAATGCACACTTTTGGTGATAGGAGGTAATCTATTAAGTACTGTTATACTATCTCTTTGCCATTGGATACACCCTCTCTATATATAGTGTTGGTAAGAATAATTAGCTTATTAACCTTGAACCTTGTGGTGATATATGACTAGCCAGTCATGATATATGTTCATGCTAGCCTATTTTTTTTTACTATGTTTTTTCCCTCTATTTCTCCTTCAACAATGAGCACCATATTTTTTCTATACATCATGCAGTGGCATTTCTTGTGAAGTGCAATTTGTAGATTCTAATATTTGTTTGGTTGGGGCTATGATTGAAAAAGATGATTTCTGATTTTGTTGATGCAGTTGTGGATTATATTTCTATATTTTTACATATAGCAAACTCTGCTTGACATGGTGGCCAAAATATTTGGAATGGAACCTTGGATATTGTTAACAGGATATCGTTTTTACTATTATGTGCAGTTTTCTTTATGATACGGTTAATTTGTTAATGTCAATTGATTTTTACTTCCCTCAAATTGGCAGGAGAGACTGGAGGATATTGAAAGGGACCAATGTGAATATACATTGGACGATGAGGACAGGAAGGTTCAAGATGTAATTCTTAAACCAGACCCCTCAAAAAATGACACTATGTGGTTGAAGAAAACTCTTTCTTGTTCCTACCCAAACTTGCCTTTTAATGAGGCACTCCAAAAAGAAAATGAAAAGCTTCAGTTGGAACTACAACGTTCGCAAGCCAATTTGGATGTGGGTGAGTGCGAAGTAATTCAACATCTGCTTGATGTCACAGAGGCTGTTGCCGTAAATTCTGTATCTGAGAAGAGTTCATCCATGAGAAATTCCAAAAAGGTGGAGCAGAATTATTCGAATGTTGATAGTGAAAAGGAGCATTCATACGATGAAAACTATACTAAGCAAAGTGAGACTCACTCAACTTCAAGGTTTGTTTTCTCTCCTTTTTTTGTTTTTGTTTTTGTTTGTTTGTTGTTGTTGTTGTTGTGGAAGAGAGTGAAATCATTCCTTAAAATGCAGTTTGTGTTGGTGTCAAGTGGCTTATATTGCCTCATTAGTTTGAAATCTGTGCTTATCAGAAAACAGTTAATGTGTTTACTCTGTCATGTAATTCATTGAATCATCAACAAATTTTAACTAGTAGATTGCTTGAATTTGTAACTCAGTTGCCTGATACGAGAATTTTCTGTCTAAATTCTTTGCAGAAACACTTCCTCAGTATCATCCAGACGTGATCTGCTGTCTACTAGAGGTTCAAATTGGGATGATGAATGGCATTCAGATTTGCTCGGCTGTTGTTCTGAACCTATTTTGTGTATGTTATATGATTATATCACAGCACTTGTTATTCAACTGTATGATGCCAGAACAGTAACCTATTTTGTGTATATTCTAAATGAACACGTGTTGATTGGCTTGTCAGATATAAATTTGAAGTCAGTTTCGTTTTCTATGTTCTACCTTTCTAGAGCAGAGAGGTAGTCTTGTGGAGTAACTTCTATTTGCCTTCCTCTTTCCTCTACATAGACTGATAATTAGGACATAGGATGTAAAGGGGATTTCTACTTATTTGTGTTTTCTTTTCCTTTTTGAGTCAATTCTTTATTGGTCTGGTACCCTTTGCAAATTACAAATTATAAGATGCAAAGATTCTCCCTTTGCAAGGTTTCTTCTTCTTCCTTGTGTTCTTCTTCATGCACTTAATGTTGGAGCCGTTCAAAAACTATGTAGCTTCTATGGGCTGTTTCTGCCCTGCCTTTCAAGTAAAGCTCTGTTTTGCTATGACTGCACCAAAAGTTTGGTGCAACTAATATTTTGCTTTAAGTTATTGAGGTGTTATTATCTTTGTTGTACTTAAATGTATTCTGAGCAGTTCGTCTGTACTGTACAGGTATAAAAACTTGTTTTTGCCCTTGTGGGACTTTTTCAAAGATTGCTACTGTGGCAACTAACAGGCACATCTGTAAGTGGCTCTCATATTGTTCAAGGCTTCTTATCAATCTTCATTACCTTCTGATTACATCTAACAAGGATTAGAGCATTCACTTCAACTAAATGTCGATACTTTAATATGTATGTATTTCTTACTGCATATTGTTGATTCTTTGGTATTATTTAAAACTTTGAAGGTATAGACTGTAAGAGCATTCTCCAGATTTTTGAATTTACATGTTTGCAGATTTATATATTTGTATGAAATGTATGAATGAGCTTCTGTTTATAGTATGAATGTTCATACACTATTTTCATTCTCAAATATTCCCGTGCCTAATCTAAACACTGCAAGTGATGAGCTTTCGCTGGTGAATATGAGATGGAGTGTTCATTTGTTAAGTATTATGTAAGGTAGATGGTGCATGATATTTTACTTTGTCTATGATGAATACATAGTACACTTTATCATTATGGTATCTTGCAATAGTGAAACAAGATAACTAGGAGGCCACAAGTTACTAAAAAAGTAACTAGGTAAATTCATGAGGGCCCTCAGTTGTCGTTGATTGTTTATAAAACTGGATCATTCAGTCTGTGTGATGAAATTGCTTGAGCTGTCTTAATTGGCTTACTAGCTGATTATTTGGAAGGAAACCTCTCAAAAGGAAATTGAAGTAGCCAATTTTCTTCTGTTTGAGGATGATGGGATATTATATCATGAAATCTTCTTGTGCACCAACATAATTGGAGAGTGAGAGTTGTAGAACCATCTCCTGTAATTAGTGCATTCTAGTTGTAAATTTTTGCTTTCAGTATTAACTGCAATTGTAGCAATGACCAGTAAGGCACAATTTGGAGTCTTTTATTTTCAACTTTTCTTTCAACAGAGGATATATCACATGTATGCTTGTGGAGATGATATTACAATCGTGTACTAGTTTTTTAGAATTCAGACTATAAATTCTTCCTTCTAAAATGACCTCCTTTATTCTTTTGCTTCAATTGATAGGCTGCAACATTGTTGAATATTTTTTTTTTCTTCATGATTTTGTATCCTATATGGAAAGCTTACACAGGAATTTGTTGTATCTAATCATCAGCTTCAGCAGAAGCATGCAATGACTTAATGGCTTATTCTCTGATATTGTCATGCTGTTGCTATACTTGCTGCATTAGACGGAAGCTTCGCAAGATGCTGAATATCACGGTAGCCACTCTATGCCCTACTTCAACACTATATATTTTTGTGTGTCATAGATGAGCCATTGGAACTGGATAGCATTCTAGCTGTTGCCTCCTCCAATCCACTAGTTAATCCTGTGCCCTTGTTTTACAATTTAGCTCCTGCTAATTGTTGCCTTTGTTTACAGCCCAAGATTTAGTCAATGCCATGTGCATTTGACAAAAAAATGGTAGTGTTGGATTCCTTTTAACCATTTGGTTTGAAAATTGAATTGAAATTTTTACTCGGTTCCCAATGAAATGGTCATACTAAATCTGATGGTACAAAGACACTTTTCACCAATTTTCAACTTACATATTTTTAGTTACAGTCTATTCATATCTGGGGTCTCATCTCAATGTCTTCTATGCATAATCCATGTGTACGTAAGGTAGGGATTTATTTATCAAATCAAGGAACTTAATATATCCAGACTTGTAATTGTTAAAGAGTCAGTTTTAATGTTGTTTTAATTTCCACAAATATTGTACATCTTATCATCTTCTTCTCCGGCAGGGAGGGTTTGTCGATGATTTTCTCTCGCATTTGATGTGCTGTTGCTGTGCCCTTGTCCAAGAATGGCGAGAAGTGGAGATTCGAGGGGCTTATGGTATGTACTATGCATAATGCTTAGCTTAAATTTATTGAGACAGCATGTATTCTCTACTTAACAACAATTCAAAAATCTAATTCTTTCTAGTTGTCTTATTTTTCTTTGAGGTTCTAGGAGGTTTCTTCTGTTTGGTAAGTACTCTCTCATAGATTGTGTGTGTGATATGTGAAATTAATCCAACTTGCATTGCAGGTCCTGAGAAGACGAAGATAAGCCCTCCACCCTCTCAATACATGGAATCGTGAAATGGTAAAAATTGTTTAGCTGTTTACAAGATTCTTATACTTAGCTTTATACAGAGATAATGGCCTGTTGGTTATTGCCATTCTTATAATCTTTGCTCGGATTCCTCTTGTGCCATCAGCTTTTACATTATGACATATTATGTAAAGCAGTTCTTCCAATCCCCCACCCCCCTCTTCCAGATTCAGCATGTGTATCTTAGAAATTTGTTTTCAATGTTAATAGTGTTTCTCTGTACTTATTGTTTGGTTATTATATTGTGCTGCCAACTCTTTTAACTGTTATATGGTTTTGTTTGGTGGTACGGTGTGGTAGCTTAGGAGTACTTTTTGGCTGTTAAAAAGTGCTTTATTATATGTTTGGCTACATACTTAAAGAACTTACTAGTGGAAAAATTGAAGGTTCAAAAGCGCTCTTGATAGGCAAATCTCTGTTGCTCTTTTGAAATCACAGTAAAGCAGTTCACTAGAAGCTATGGCACAGCCAAACAGGCACTGAGGGTTCGATTTGGAACTAGTTTTTTTAGTGATTTTTTTCATAGTTTTCGTAAAGATGTAAAAAAAAAAAAAAAAAAAAAGAAAGAAATATATTGATTTTTTAATTTTTTTAGTTATTTTAACAAATTGCCAAACATCTCACGAGTAGCCGCCGCGCCCCCCCCCCCCCCCCCAAAAAAAAACATGTTAATCAGGACCTAGATATCCCGAAGGGTTGGTGGCCCAATGTAGCTTGTTGGGGGTGGTTAAGCCATTTTTAAAGGTCATTTTGACAAATTATTTTCATTTTTTGGTTTTAAAAAAAAAAAAAACTCTCAAAAACCCTCTCCTCTCGTATTTAAAATGAATTTCATTTCGTTTTCTAAAATTATTATGCTTGTGTTACTTTTACTTCTTGAACTATCAATTTAAATAATTATTCTTTTAGACTATTAACATTAATTCATATATATATATATATATATATTAATTTGAACATTAATTCATTTGATCCCAAACAAGGTTAATATTTTGATGGAATATCACACATGCTAGCGCAAACATGATTAATTGAATGTATTGATTTGCTTTACCCCGTAGTAAGGATACAGGTATCATGCAACAAAACACAACCAATTATTTGAAAATTATTCAATAAAACACAAAACATAAATAATTGTAACAAATTACTGTCTTTGAATACAATTAAATTAAACAAATCATATGTTCAAATATTTTTGTGTGGTGAAAAGTACGATATTTTGTAAAAGGGAATGGCTTTCCTTGAGTCTAATCACGGACTAAAGGATGCTATTGGGTTCGTGGGGACCCATCATGAGTCTCGTTTTGAAAATCGAAACTATCCAATGTGTAGAACTCGTTGAGTATGCTAGGCCTGTAAAAAATCATGTTGATCAGAGATCGATAGCTATGTAATTAAATTAGTTTTGTATGAAAAAAATAGACAGTGAAAAATAAATAGCTTACAAAAATCTGATTTGATCACAAAACTATCGATATTTAATCAATGTAATTTTTTACAAGCATATAGTACTCGACGAGTTTTACACATTAATGGTTTAGATTATCGAAACGGGACCTGTGGTGGGCCCCCACTGACCCAACAGTATCCCCAATTTGTAATTGGAGTGGAGGGAAGCCATTCCCTTTTGTAAAAATATTAGCTATGTTCATGATTTAGGATAAAGTGAACTACTAGTTAATAATTTAAGGCTTTAATCGTTCCAATTAATAGTTTATGAGTAAAGTAATAAAATAAAATTTTATCCTAAATCATGAGTAAAGTAATAAAATAAAATTGTTCATGAGTAAAGTGTGATAATACAAAAAATTTCACTTGTATCAAAATGATTTTCCTCTTTTATTTTTCAAATCAAAAGGAGAGAGGGGTTTTCGGAAGATAATTAAAAATTGACTTTTAGTTTTTAACCAAACTTTTTGAATTTTTTAGAAAGTGATTTATAAAGTTGGTAAAAAGTTACTTTTAACTTTTTTTGGTTAATATTTGTTTATAATATCACATCATAATAAAATGATCAAATTATCCCAACCCAATTTAGGAAATTTACATTTTCACTCATGAACAGCATGAAGGGTATAATTGTAATTTCACAAGTAACTTTTTTGACCCTTCCCAAATGACTTTTATGTTAAAAAAGTCAATCTAACCTTTTTCGGACAAACTACGTAACTCAACTTTTAACCACAATTTCCAAATGATATAATTGTAATTTCACAAGTAATTTTTTTGAACCTTCCCAAATGACTTTTATGTTAAAAAAAGTCAATCTAACCTTTTTCGGACAAACTACGAAACTCAACTTTTAATCACAGTTTCCAAATGGGCACAGAGTTGAACGTTTTATCAAAATTTTAAAATCATTTTGTAACTTTAAAATTTATCACCTTGTCATTAATAAGACTTTTATTTACATTTATATTTAAATGTGAGTTTGTCCATTAAAATGATTCATATATCAAATAAAACTGTTAACCAGATTTAATTTAAATTTAAGTAAAATTTTAAAACCCAATTAAAATACTTGGAGGCTAGAACTTCTAGATTTTTGGTATAGCTCTTGGCAAAGTCAAGCCTTTTACTTAGAGTGGTGCTACATGCACCAATTAGTGTATTAACTAATATACCAACACTAGTTATGACACATTATACAAATTACAAATACCAAAGATATCTTAAATTATGTCGTATCATCAATTGATACACTAATTAGTGTATTAATTTGTGCATATAGAAGTAGTGTATCTCATTGTACAAGGAGTAGTGTATCTCATTATTCTTATGTTTAGGTGTAATCTAATTAGGTGAGAATTTCATAAATGTAATATTTGAATGATATAAATCTTGAGAAGGAATGTGAATATTATTAGCAATGAGATTATCAATAATAAAATTCATGTGTTCAAGTATTTGTGCTGCGACTTTTATATTGTAATCCCAAGTGCAGGATGTCGCGAAGTAATATAACTCGATGAGTCCGAGGTCGAATCCACAATGACCAGTTTGTTCAAAATAATTACCGACCACTCAAATAAAGTAAAGAAAAATATGATTTTGAATTTTTGAAATGGTTGAATAATTTGAGAAAAATAATTAATTACAAGATAAAATAAGGTGATTATAAAAGGGTGCTAAGGCATCAAGGATCCTCCACCAATACTTTATTTAAAATATTTTAGATTCAATTTATATAACTCAATTGCAACATACACAAAAGGTATTTTCAATCGGAAGATAAAAACGATTATTCCATATAAAAATTAATTCCAAAAAAATTAATTACTTTCACTGATTGATTACACCATAAAAATTTAATTATTTGATTCGCATGAAATATCAAGCTTCTATCGTGTCTGGAGTCTACAATAGAACAATATATTATACAGAATAATATAACTTTTTTCAAATAAATAAATCAATCAATTAAAATAATCTGACATTAAAAACTATGATTGAATCATAAAATGTTCATAAAGAAAACATTGGACTTTCACTCTTGACCTTAACAAAGAAAATTAAAACATCATAAAAACAAAAGGAAAATAATATGTATTAAAAGTTGCTCTTTTTTTCCCCCCCGAAATTCCTTCCTGGCCACAAGAGATTAACATGTTTTTATAGTGCTTACTGAGAATTGAGTTTGACGTCAATTTGCCCTCTTCTTTTTCTTATGTTGCCTAATTCTTATCCTCATTGTGAATTATCTTACAAAAAGTAAAATTATATCATTAAATTCACAATTAAAAATAAAATGGGGGAATTAATTTAATAAAGGTGTTTTAATGATTAAAAATAATAAAATAATTATACATTTTTAACCATTCATCAATTTGATTTTGTTAAGAATTCTTAACGAAAAAATAATAGGAGGACTTACATGTAAGTGTCATTAAGTGAATTTATTATCTAATAGGTTCTATGATAATTAATGATATTTTTTATTATATACTATTAAAAAACGTCACTAATAGTTGATTTTTAACGATAGTTTTAAAATATTTTGTAAAAATAATTTATAATTAATTAAAATTTATTCATTTTTATTAGAGTTACACATCAGAGAAATTTTTTATTTTGACATCATTAATTGTGTATTCTAAGTTCTTAATAAAAAAAAAACTGCATGCCATAATTTAATTGATAATAATTAAAGAACAAATTACAAAAATTATATTTATGATAAAATATAAATACATTTCATTTTATAAGTTTTGTAATTTTAACTTAACATATGATAGTAGTAAATTACATTGGTTAATATACTAATTTATTATTATTATTTTGTAAAGCCTAAAAATCTGTCTACTCAAAATTATAAATTATCGTATGTTATAATTCTCACGTGAAAATGGATTAAAATTGACTTGTAGTGTTGGACTAAATATTAGAAGTGATCAAGAAGCTACTTGACTAAATATTTATATAACCTTCACCTAATCATTAAAAATTGTCTTTATCGGTTCATTACCAGTATGAGCTAGTTTGGAGTTCTAATATTGGAATAAATATTAAAAATTAACCTAAAAAATCTAGTTCGAGTTGATTTTTTTTAACAATTCTTCATTTGAGCCTATAATACATCATATTTTAATAACTCAATATCATTAAAAAAAAAAAAATCTTAATGTTTAGGGTACTTTTTATCGATTAATAAAAAATTTATAAATATTAAGAGAATTAGATTTGAACAAATTCTAATATAAAATTTTTACTTTAAAACTTTAAGAAGCACACATTTTCTTTGACTCTATAACTAATCTTTGAGATTACTAAAATAAATTTCAATCATTATTATTTGGAGAAACATGTGTGATAAAAAGTTGTAGTACACAATTTTAAAAATAATATTAATTCAAAATTTTCAATATAGAAAATATGTACCAACTTTATGTTATGTTTGATTCTTGGATTTGAATAGAATTTGGAATGAGAAAATAAAAAGATAAGTGAAATGTGAATAGAATATAACTACATTTTATTTAATTTCACAGACCTATTTATTTTTCTTTTCAAAATTTCTACCAAAAATCATAAACCAAACACAACATCAATGTTTGAAAGGAGTTTTGGATCCTTTGTATTGATATTGTTGGCTACATATTTTGTAAAAGCCAATTACAATTCGACACGTGGCAGAATGAGGGTATTAGTGGAAGATGATTTTAATCTTAAATCTCAATCATACACGTGGCAATAAATATTGGTTCTCAAGTGGTCTGAGTAGCACTAGATCAGGAATGAGATACAAGGTGACGTGGCTTCAACGGTTACCTATATTCAAATTCAAAAACAGGAGGGAAGTCCAACTGCAAGTGATGGCATAGTGGAACTATTTCTAAGGTAACATGATCAGCGATCATGGAGGAGCAGTTCGACGGTCAAGTACCAAGGTCATCTCTAACAAGTATAAATAGCAAGGAAGTTCCCGAAAAGAGCCCTGACTCGGATCATATAAACCAGTTTTTACTTCATATTTTTCCTTTCCAGTTTTTACCTTTCCTGTACTTTAAATACTCGTTCTTTAAATACCTGCATTGTACTTCAATTCATAGGAGTAGTTTCAAGTAGATTCAAGTAGACTGTTGCTGTAAACCTCCTCGAGGCTGAGTTTGGACTATTGTAAGTATTTATGTTAATGAAATACTTCAATTGTTCTTCATAATAATTGTTATTTCTCTTAATTTCTCCTAATTTCTCCTAAAGTCAAGCCACCAGTAAAAGTCCTCTTCATTGAGGCTGAAAGAACTAAAACATAGTCGCCTGATAGTTGATTGGCTATTATAATTTCTGTAAGGACTGATTGATCCTTGCTGGCACGCTCGCATTTACAAATATACCCTTCGAAAAGCCAAAAAGCCAACATATATTTTTGGCACGCCCAGTGGGACTAATTAAAATGGCTAGACGAAGACGACAAGGAGAAAATGAACGCTTGGAAGAAGGCGTAGAAGGAGAGGTAGAAATACCTAATCCAGAGGAGAATGTGGTAACACACCCTGTGGAAACTCCTATGTTATCAGAACCTTTGGTCGAACAGACCAGTACTTCTAAACAAGAACCATATGTTCATAATATTGGACGAAACCAAGGAATTGGACCATCCACCATTCCATCTTCTCAGCCAACAAATCCATGGGATGGCTTGGTAGATGCTATGGGACAACAGCTAATGAACACAATGGAAAGGTGGGCAAAATCCTTTTTGGATCAAATGAACAACCACCAACCAACAAATACAAGACATACAGAGGAAATTTTAAATGTTCATCAACAAAGATTGGCTAGAGAAAAACAGCCTATGCAAGTTAATGGACAAATTAATGGTCAGACTAGTACTCAAAACTATGAAAGACCATCGCCTCAGTCTTGGTATGAACCCATTTCGAGGCCTGTAGTAGGCCAAAATACCACAATATTCAACAATGAAGCCACACCAGTTGGTAGATCTGGCCAAGTACAAGAAACTGGCATAAGAATGGTGGCAAATCCCATGTTCGAAGCCATACCTGGCACCAGGGGTTATAATAATCCCTTATTTGAATTTATACCCGGGGGGTTGGAAGGTTTGCCTACAAATGGAAGGGACACAATACCTATTCCAACACCTTTCATGTGTCCTTTAGCAGAGCTCTCAAAGGGTTATCCATTCCCCAACAAAGAACTCCGCACAACAGGGCAACTATCCCAAATGTACCATTGTATGGACCAAGAGGACCACAGCACAAGTTTGTCCACGAACCCCGTGGTTTGCTCCTCCAAGAGTGGTTCAAGAAGCCCAAAATATGGTCCCTAGGGACCAAATTGGATATTGTTAGGGAGATATGTGGACCAATGGCTGGGGTCCAGACTCAGATACGTAAAACCATACCCAGTGGGTTGATAGGGTACATGAATACCCAAGAGGGTTTAGAATACCGATTTCACCCTATTCTATGGAACTGAAATCAATCAACAAGAGAGCATATTGCTAGATTCACGCCGGTGGTGAATTCGCTAATCATGACTACATAAAATTGAGATTATTTCCAAACTCTCTAACTGGGGGAGCGTTTGTATGGTATATCAACCTTACACCTGGCTCCATTCAAACTTGGCAACAGATGGAAGAGGCATTTCATACCCAATTTTTCCAATCAGAGCCAGAGGTATCCATGGCAGATTTAGCAAGATTGAGTCAAAGGCCTGAAGAAAGGCTACTCAATTCATTGCAAGATTTAAAAGGGCTCGAAATAAATGAAGAGTCATCCTTCCAGAGCCGACAATGCGATTGGCTCAAAACGGTTTAGAGTTCAGGCTTCGAAAGAAGTTTGACTCAACTGAATTCAGGGATTTGGTCGAATTAACCTATAAGGTGTCTCGATATGAAGCATTACTAGAGGAAGAACAAGATCGAAATAATGCTTCATATAAGACATATTACAGAGATCCCAATTATGAGATTGATGCGGCAGAGATTGTGGGCAAAGAACCTGTAATCTGTGAAGCATTAATTCATAAGGATACGACTATCGACCAACAGTTTAAAAAGAAAGACTTTCACATAAAGTATTCTTCGATTTAACAAAAGCAGATGACATTTTCGATCATTTGCTTGTACCAATTTTCTTAAGTTACCAAAAGGAGTAAACCGCCTTCTCTTGATGAACTTAAAGGAAAAGTGTATCAGAATGGCATAATTCTTGGTCTCACTCAACTAAAACCGCATTGTTTTTCGAGACAGATCCAAGAGCAAATCCTAAAGGAAGCTCAAGTTCCCAACCAAAACAGAGAAAGCCATGGAATTGACAAGAACCCGCTTCCGAAGTTGGAGAAAGCGCGGCTAATGTGGTTGTTCCAAACTTTGAATCTATCTTTGCAGAACTGAAGAGGTCAATGTGCAAATGCATATTGCAAACCAGACAGCTGCCAAGAAAGAGACCAGAAGTTCACCAGTTGTTGGACAGAGTCTCTCACATCGGAAGGAACATTCTGATGAAGAAATACTGGACGACGATTCCTTGGAAGCAGCTGTAATGCAAAGGATGTGTCCAAGGTGTAGACTAAGCTACAAATGGTTGAAGGGGCTTCCAATTGATGGGAAGCAATACTATAAGGATGTTCAGAGACGTCCTAGAACAACCAACGCTTACAACAAAAGGCCGTACCCGGCTAGTGATAGGCAGCGACCAGTGGTGGTTAAGCCTGCAGTTGATAGAATGAATGCTAAAGGCAAAAGGCCCTTGTATGAGTCTAGTCCACCTAACTACTATAGAATGGAGAGCAAACATTCTGAAAGAAGATTAGAGAAGAGTTCAGGTTATGGGACTAAAGCCAGAGATTGGCCTCCCAGATCAACATCACACAAAACAGAAAATGGCCATATCCAACAAAGGCCAGAATCAAGCTCGGGACATGAGACCAGAACCAAGCACTTGCCTCAACGGCCAGTTTCGAAGATGGCTTCGAAGGTGGAAAAGGGTGGTTCAACATCTGAATCAGTAAGCTCTTGGGTGTCTGGAGTTCCAGATTGGTTTGTAATACAAAACAAACCTAGGGAATTGCCTACCAGGAGAGATGTTGGAATTACAGGCAGAATGGTCAAACCTCCTTCGGTGGTCCCTAATAACTGGGTATTGCTGAAACACCCAAAGACAAAGGAACCAAATATGGTTCCGGTTATTTCCAGATCACAAAGAAGGAAGATTCAGCAGTACACCCAAGACCAAAGAAGATCCGAAGAAAGTGAAGAGAGTTCTTCACATGACAAGACAGAAGAAAAGAAAGCTTCGAAGTCAGACCATGTTCCAAAACCGACGCTACAAAGTAAAGTGGTTTGTAGCAGAGAACAATTGGCCCAAGTTCATTCTGAACTAAAGGCCAGAGAGAAGTCCAGTTTGGCAGGATTGGAGAAGGCTCTGATGGAAAGTGATAGCGAAATAGAAGAAGAGATTGGCATGAGCCAAAAGAAGGAAATGGCAGAAGAAATGTTCGAAGCCTTCATGGCTGAACAAACATTTCTGACTGAAAGCTTAGTTGAGAAGGATCCTTCGAAGGGATCAGTTATCAATGAAATACCAGAATGCAGCATGGAGGACGCTGTTGAAGACACTGAGCAAGGTAGCCAAGAGGGGAAGAAGGTACAACCAGCCATCCAGTTTGGCTCATTCCCACCTGTATCAGTCAACATGGTACATATACTACCTCATGAATTTCAGGCTGAGGATCAGGAGGACCAAGACATGGATCCAATTCCTGTTTCTAGTGAGGAATCACAAGTGAGCATGGTTCAGGATGCTCCTGAAATGGCTATTCCTATGGAAGTTGAGTGCGAAAGCGAGGAGGAGGTGAGTATCAACCTCTCATATCCTTTTGAATACTCCTCGAATTCCATGACCCAACATGTCAAGCCTTTGTACATTAAGGCTTTCTTTGATGGTATACAGTTAAACCGAGTCCTAGTAGACAATGGGGCGCGGTTAATTTATTGTCAAATCTTCTTTGAAGAAATTAGGAAGAAGAATCCAAGGTTGATCCCAACCAAGACAACCATTGCCGGCTTTTTGTGGAGATAAGCAAATGGCCCAAGGTATTCTCGCCTATTAATTTGAGTGTGGGAACCAGGATTGTATGACAAGATTCTTCGTGATCGACAAAGAATGCTAAATATAATGCCTTACTTGAAGGGACCGGATTCACACCAACAAGTGTGTACCTTCCTCTTTGCATCGTAAGATCATGATGGCTCGGGCAATGGAGAGACAGAGGAGATTGATGCAGATCCTCAACCTTTCATAGCTCGGCAAGACTTTGCAGAGGCCAAACTATATATTGAAGGGTAACTCCACTCAAAGATATTGAGAAAGTCGATGGCTCACCAAGTGACGGCTGATGAGGAAGTTACCCATCTGAAGCACTTAGTCCAAGAAAGTGCTGATGAAGAGGTTATCGTAAAAGATGACAACGATGCCTGGTTGTAGGCAAAGAAGTGAAGAACGAGAAGCCAATTCATTGGCTTTGATTAAATTCTCATCATTGGATGTAAAAGCAATAGTCCGTATGTACGAAACAAGAGAGAGAAGCCATGATAATTGGTCAGAACAAGAACAACAACAGTCAAGATTGACCTTTGGGAAATATTGTGCATTGGACATTGAAACAAAAGTCCAGAAATACAAGAAGAAGACGCCTTATGGATGATTTTGTCTATGAGGAAGAAGGCAGAGATGTCAAAATAGAGAACCTAGAGGCGTAACAAGGTGAAAAGATTGCTTCAAAGGTTGAAGAAACCAAAGAGGAAGCTTCAATGAATTCTCGACGCAGACCCTTAGAAGAAGTGAATTTAGGGAAGGTTCTGCGGCTGACCCACTTATATAAGTACTGCTTGAATGCTGGACAGAGACCAGTTGTTGGTTGTTTTAAAGAAATACAAAGATTGTTTTGCATGGTCCTATAATGAACTACCAGGATTGGATAGATCATTGGTGGAACATAGGCTCCCTTTGAAGCCTAATTTCAAGCCATACAAACAGAAACCAAGAAGGATGAGTCCAGATGTAATTCAGAAGGTCAAGGAAAAAATTCCTAGACTACTTAAGGCAGACTTTATTAGGACAGCCAGGTATGTTGAATGGCTATCTAATATTGTGCCTGTAGTTAAGAAAAATGGCAAAATGAGGGTATGTATCGATTTCAGGAACTTAAATCTAGCAACTCCTAAAGATGAATACCCTATGCCTATAGTGGATCTGTTGGTGGACGCTCAAATAGGCATCAAGTTTTGTCAATGATGGATGGCCACTCTGGTTATAATCAAATATGCAGTGCAGAGGAAGACATCCACAAGACAGCATTCAGATGTCCTGGTAATATTGGCACCTTCGAATGGGTTAAGATGCCATTTGGTCCAAGAATGCCGAGCTACGACGAGGGTTATGAACACCATCTTTCATGACCTTAGTGGAGGGTATCTAGAATGTTATATTGATGACATCGTGGTAAAATCCCAGTCCATGGAGAAGCACTTGCTTCATTTAGAAGCAGCTTTTGAAAGAATGAGGAAGTTCAAGTTGAAACTCAACCCTCTTAAATGTGCTTTTGGTGTGTCATCTGGAAATTTCTTGGGTTATGTAGTGCATAAGAAAGGAATACAGATTGATCAGAATAAAGCCAAAGCCATCATTGAAGCTAGGCCTCTATCAAGTAAGAAAGAATTACAAAGGTTCCTTGGGCAGGTTAACTTTCTTCGAAGGTTTATTTCTAACACTGCAGGGAAAACTAAAGTGTTTTCTTCCTTGTTAAGGCTGAAAGATGAAGAGGAATTTGTGTGGACAGCAGAGCATCAAACTGCTTTCGAAGGTATCAAAGCCTACTTGGCCAATCCTCCAGTACTGATGCCACCAAAACGAAATAAGCCTTTGAAGTTATACATAGCGGCAACAGAAGATTCATTGGGAGCTTTCTTGGCCCAAGACAATGAAGAAGGCAAGGAACAAGCTATTTATTACCTTAGTAGGTTTTTAAATTCTTGTGAATGTAAATATTCAGCTGTTGAAAAGCTGTGTCTTGCTTTGTATTTTGCTGCAATGAAATTAAGATATTATCTTTTACCTACAACTGTCTTGGTAATTGCAACCACAGATTTGGTTAAATACATGTTATCTAGACCTATGTTGAGGGGAAGAATTGGCAAATGGATATTAGCCTTATCGGAATTTCATTTAGAATATGTCCCTCAAAGGGCAGTAAAAGGGCAAGTATTAGCCAATTTTCTGGCAGATCATCCATCTCAAACAGAGAACCAAGAGGTAATGGAACTTGGTATGGCTAGTGTTGAACCATGGCAAATGTGGTTCGATGGATCGAAAGCCAATGGATTAGTTGGAATTGGTATTGTGATTAAGTCTCCACAAGGGGTAGAAACCACACATGGTTTCAGAGTGGATGAAGCTAGCTGTTCCAATAATCAAGCTGAATATGAAGCCTTAATAGTAGGACTAGAAATCCTTATTGGGTTACAAGTACATGCAGTTGACGTATTTGGGGACTCTTAATTAGTGGTTAACCAAGTAAAAGGGATTTTTAAGTGTCAAAGCATAAGCATCCTACCATATTATGTTGTTGCATTACATCTGCTTTCTCAGTTTCAAATAGCAAATGTAACCTATGTTCCAAGATTCTTGAACAGTAGAGCTAATGATGTGGCTCAAAAAGCTTCGAACTTCAAGAGAAGGGATAATACCCAAAGGGATATAAGCCAAACAACATATCAGAGATTAATACAACCTTTGAATAAAAGGAATGTGATCTTGGAAGTCAATCATAATGACTCACAAGAACAGGATTTGAGGCATCCAATAATGCAGTACTTGGCTGGTCCATCTTCAAAAGCCAGCAGAAAAATCAAATTGCAGTCTATGCAATACATGGTATATGATAATGCTCTATACAAAAGGGGAGGAGATGGCTTATTATTGGAGTGTTTAGGTCCAAAAGAAGCATTAATGTACTATGGCTGAGGTTCACGAAGGCATTTGTGGTGCTCATCAGCCTGGTGTAAAGATGAGATGGTTGCTTCGAAGGCATTCCTATTATTGGCCAACCATTCTTAAAGATTGCATAGAATATGCAAAGGGTTGTCAGGCATGCCAAAAACATGGCACAATAAGACATGTGCCCATAACTGACCTACATGCAGTAGTGAAGCCTTGGCCATTCAGAGGATGGGCCATGGACATGATAGGTAAAATTCCCACCTTCTTCAAACATCATTGTTTCATTCTAGTGGCCGACTACTTCACTAAATGGGTCGGCCAAGCCATATAAGGTCAGAGATCGCAGAGGTCATTAGGTTCATTAAAGATTTGATCCATAGGTTTGGCATTCCACAAACCATAACAGTTGATAATGGAACTGTGTTTGATGGGAAAATGGTGAAATCCTTTGTGGCAGAGTTTGGGATTAGCCTTATTAATTCTACTCCCTATTATGCACAGGCCAATGGTCAAGCTGAATCATCCAATAAATCCTTGAAAAAAGGAATACAAAAGATGGTGGAAGATAATCCTAGGGATTGGCATAACCTATTGTTGGATGTTTTATGGGCTTACAGAACTTCCCCAAGGTCAAGCACAGGAGTCACCCCTTATGCCTTAGTATACGGGCATAATGCAGTGTTACCTGTGGAAATTAATGTTAAATCTCTGAGGGTAAGATGTCAAGATCAATTAGAATCTGAGCAATATTATCAAAGCATGTGCTTGGAATTAGAAGACATAGATGAAGCAAGGATTTTGGCGTTAAATAGCATTCTTTTTCAAAAGAAGAAAGCAGCCAAGAATTATAACAAGAAAGTCAAGCATATTGGCTTTGATGAAGGTGATTTGGTATGGAAAACAATACTCCCAATAGGGATTAAAAGCCATAAGTTTGGCAAATGGTCACCTAACCGAAGGACCATATCAAGTTCATAGAGTTTTGCCTTTTGGGGCATACCATTTAAGAAATTTGAATGGCTATGTACACCCCAAAAAGATTAATGGAAGATATTTGAAGCCTTATTTTCCAACCATTTGGGAAACACAAGGAATAGAATAAACATCAAATACAAAAACATGAGACTACTCAAAGGATGGACAAAATTTGTTCTTTTATAAAGAATTAAATACATTATGCCATAGATTGGCCCGTAAATCATTACAATGTCTTAATTGTTTTTGTACAAATGATTTCCTATTGCTAAGTGATGGGAACAGTTTGATGGTTGTAGCCATGTCCTTTTACGATCACCAATTCTTGGTTAGTGATCTGCAATTTGGTGTCGATTCGACCCAAGGTCTTGCTTATTGCAACTAATTCCTCCTTTAGTTGGGCCTTTTTTCTAGCGCTTGGATTCAAACTTGGAAGCAGAGGAATGTTGTTCCTTGAGTTCGACATTTCGGATGCACTTGAGAAACAAAACTCGTCCCTAGTTAGTTTCTCATCCGCAACCTTAGCAACTTGACAAATGTTGAGGTAAAATCGATGGTGGTCACCGAGATAGATGACTTGAAATATTCAAAGCGATCGCCAAAGAATGTTACAACACTGAAGGAACCCATTTCTGATAGTAGGCCTTTGTAGAGCCTCAAAGGGAATCCTCGAAAAGGAATTTAGCAGTTCTAGACATGTGTCTATGTCTATTGAAGGCACAGAAGGTTTGTTGCTGGAGGAAGAATTCTCAAAAATCTCCAGCAAGGAGTCAGCCAAGACTAATGGCTCAGCTTCAGCACTAAATATTGGAGATGTAGAAGGTACGTCGAAAAGACTAGCAAGTCTTCCTTCGAAGATGTCTACTTCATCCCTAGACATGAAGGGCATAGAAAGTACTGTGGTGGAAGACACAGAGGGTCATAGGGATGGGAGAAATGGATGGAGCGTCTTTGGCGGCTTTCTATAGTCTTAGCCACCAATGAATCAAGTGAGGGGCTGAAATAGGCATAGGTAGTGAACCATGAATTGGGGAACTACCAAGACTCTCAGGAAGAATCAATCACATCGGATTGGAGTAAATTTGGAATATCCTTGGAAGAAAGAAGGGCAAGGTTCGAAGAAGGAACGGACTGAGATAGATTGAAAGTCAGGAAGGGAAGATAGGGTTCTAGGCCAAGAAGAAGAGATGCAGGAATGTTGGGACTCAAGGAAGGTACAGGAAGCCTAGGCTTGGGAAGTTGTATTTGAATAGTCTTCACGTTTTGCATCTGGTCAACTTTAACTGAAACTTGAAGAGGCCCCATTGGAAAGATAAGCGTAGTGGTTGTTACTGCAGAAGGAAGAAATATAAAGCAAATGTCAAACTTCAAATACTTAAAGCTGACGAAAGAAAAACAGCAGAAGTATGAAAGAAATTACTTGTTTCGAAAGTGTTGATATTGATGGGAGAGCTACGAAGAGAATAATGTTCGACAATTTGTTGTCTTCGAGCAGTTTCTCTTTGTAAAACCTCAAGAAGCAGCCTTCGTCTCTCGTAAATCTGTCGCTGCTTTCTTCTCACCTCTCAAAACGATTATTGCTTTAGAATGTTCTGTTCTACTGCTTTGGCAGCGGCTTCATGGATCGGATCTTCCACCACCAAGTCGCCAGCAGTAAATCATCTTTCTTTCTTCCTCCTTGGCGTTGATGCTAATGGTTCTTTTTCAATCTCCTCTCTTCAATTTGAGTTTCAGATGTTTTAAGTAAGTGCTTTCTATTACTATAGTGGTTGCTTCGAAAGAAGGATGAATTGTGTCGTAAAGAGAGGCAATTACTGCTTTTGTTCTCTGCAAGGGTACTTCTGGCTCTTGTTCAACCTCTTCTTCTCCCAAAGATTCAGATTCCTCAGGAGGAAGGACTAGCTTCCTTTTTTGTTTTTGTTGTTGTTGTTTCTTTTTGAGAACAACTAAAGTTTCAGCTCTCTCAGGAGATTCTTCGTGTGGGGGCCCTGCACCAAAGAACAAAAGTGTAAAGGGAAGGAACAAAAGATTCAAAAGAAAATGAGAAGTCCGAAAATATTTACCCTTCTTCGAAGCAGCTCTAGTAACTCTAGTTGGAGGGGATGAAGTTGTAGGATTAGTCGTGGCAGCCACGTGAAGAGGAGGAATGTCCTTAGATGTCGTTGGTTTAGCCTTCGAAGGCACTCCCAATCCTACCAGCAAGTCATGGGGATGTTCAGATAGGCGCACTTCCATATTGACTGTCCACCAGTTATGGAATCTTTTCAAGACTGAGCCATATGGAAGAAAGGGGACAAATTGGAACTCATTCAACTCTTTCAGTAGTTTGAGAATTGCCGTCTCTAGTCTGGATTTGGATATTCTCAAATCTCTGATGAGATGAACATTTGAAAGACTACAAAGAGGAACCGTATCCCTTGAGTGAGTCCAAATTGTCTGGCAAATTGAGAAGGGCAGTACACCTCAGAGATGCATTTGTAGGCTCGAGGGTTTAAACTACCAATGAACAATTCCCTTGGTAGTAGTATAGAGGCCCACATGTCTTTATGAGGAGAAGTGGAGCATTCTTTATCAGCCAGGAAAGCTTGCAGCCAAGCTGGTCCTTTGTTGGCTTCAAAAGGACAGAAGAAAGAGGCAGATGGAGAAATGGGAAGTTGATAAAAGAAGGTAAAGTAGTAAGCGAAGGAAGCAGGGTAAAGGGCAATCCTAGCATACTTTTCCCCATAAGTGCTAGGATCCTGAACAAGGAATTTTAGACATTTGGGATGTAGGTCAGTGAAATAGGCGAAGAGCCAAAGTTGAAGCACCCAGAAGGGACCTCCTTGGTTAGCATCAAGAGGTTTCTCACAAAATTGGGAGCAGACTCTGTAGACATGACCTAAAAGATAAGGAGCAAGAGCTATATGTTTTTTCAAGACGAGTGCCTTCGCGAGAGGAGCAAACTCAGGCATAATCCTCTGAGATGAGGTGCAAAAGAGGAATTTGCATAACCAATATAAAATGAAGGAAAATAGCTCTCTGTCCTTCACAGGACCTTCCTTTTGTTTTCAGACTTTACAAAGTCACTATAAGAGGAGCTTAAGGATGGAAGAGAAAACTTAATTGGAAGGTTTGGGTAGTTGGGAGTAAATGGAGAACCATGGGGGGAAAGCCCTAAGAGATGGCAAATATCAAGAACGGTGGGGGCTATCATGCCACACCGAAATTGGAAGAAATTAAAAGACATATTCCAGAAACATAAGGCAGCAGGTATCAAGAAAGGGTCCTCAGGAATGATGAACCTGGAAAGACGAAGGGCATCGAGGATACAGAGCTCTTGCAGGTTATCTTCTCTCGCAGGTACAACTCTGTCATACCATTCCTCCCATTCAGTCCTCATTGTCGGCTAGCAACGGTGAGGACGATTCACCCTCTAGTTTCCCCAATCAAGCCCTTCTTCGTAAAGAAGGAAATGGTCCTCCAAGCGAGGATATAGGGCTGCGAGTTGAGCAGGAGCTTCCCGAAAAATAGGGCCAAGGACGTATTCCTGTTTATTGCTATGACGAGGCACGAAAAGACGTCCATCTATGTGGCTTGACTCACCAGATGAAAGTTTGGTGATTTCTTCATCGATACATCGCTTCAAAGCCATGGTAGGACTGACACGATCGCCAGTAAGCACTTTTAGTGAGGAAGGATCCATTGATGGCGAGTAGTAAGGAAGAGGGGTTTAACAGGAGATCGGTAGGGTTTGTGCGCCAAAAGAGCAAGTGATTTCAGAGTACAAAGCAAAGGGGCTTTTAAAAGATTTTTATGTCTGAAAAATATATTGCGTTATGTACTGAAAGTGTGAATATGAGGAGACTCTTCCAATATTGATAGTTTTGGGGGGAAGAACACATTCTAAATGTTGACGTCAGCTTCGAAGAACAATATTTGGCTTCGAAGCCAATCTTGGCTCCAAGAAATCAAGTAAAATGGCTTCAAATACGTAATCCCGGTCAAGTATACTCCATGTTTGGAGACGCTAAGATTGGTCTGCTTCAAAAGGTTTAAAGACCTATTTAATGAACATTATTGAAAGTAATGACCTTTAAAGCAAAATTTAGGATTCTTTAAAGAACATCAAAACCAATCATTGGTTTTTTGCAAGAGAAGACTGTCCATTGAAATTAGGACAGTATAAGCTGCTTTTTGAAGCAAGAAGTGGTCAACTTAAAATTGATTGACTATAGTAGCCATGACCATGCATTGGTTATAATTAGCTTTGAAAAGTAAAGTTGTTAAATTCGAAGCACTAATAGATAATATTGACCAAAATTGTCAATTTTTACTCCATAAGTTGGAAAAAGACATATTGGTCTCTTTTAGTGTTTCATTAAAGACAAGTGAGTCCAAATTCAAAGGGTGAGATTATTTAATTTAAGGCTATAAGTTGGCTTTTAAAAGTAAAAGGAAACAGAGTCAAACAATGTCAAGTACAGAAGACTTTGCTTTCATTAGAGCCAAGACAATTGCATTAAGTAATCTTATTTTGGTACAAATTCAAGCTCATAAAAATAAGGAATAGAATAAATTACAAGATCATGGAATTTCGTCCAACAATGATCAATGAATATTTGTTCTTTCTTTATTATGTCTTCCATCTCTTCCAAAGTTGGTTGCATGAGTTGATGTGCTCTCACTTCATACTCTTCACCTTTGCTTCGAAGCCTCCTCAATTTTTGTTCTAACTCATCTATAACTAAATCATCCCAATACGCAGAATCCTTATTTTTGAAGTCATCAAAGTCTTCAATGAAGTTTTCTGCTTCGTATTGAGCATGAATTCGAAGAGATGAAAGTTGATCCAAAGACTGAGTGGTGACTTTGGAATTTCGATGCCAATGGAGGAGTACTGGAAGTTGATCCAGGAACAGGTAAAGTTCTGCTTGGGCGATAGGATTAAGGATATGGCCCCTAGTCAGAATATCACAAGCCCATCGGAAGTTCTTAAGAGGAATGTCATCCTCAAGAACATTAAAGGGTAGGTGAGAAAAAGCTGCGAGCAGAAGTTGGGCTTCTTTCCGCTCAAATGGGGTTGGAGATGATGGAGGTTTGTAAGGAGGGAAGGTTTTGTCCATTGGAAGAGCAAGCTTTAATTTCTCTATCCAAGAAAGGGTGGGAGGAGGAGAAGGAGTAGATGGTTCTTCTTCAGGAAAAAGAGAAGGTGTGGATGCTTCCATTCCAGAAGATGGAGAAGAAGAAGTGGTTGCTTCGGTTGGGGGAGATGACACAGGGATGGGAGGAACAAAGGCATTAATATAGTCAAGCCACCAAGAGCAAATCAGGCTTTCTTGGCTAAAAATGAAGGGGTATATCCTTGTGCTTTCCAAACACCTGGTGCATTACTCTGTGGGCATGGAGGATGTATACCAAGCTACAAGCAAATTCTCCTCTAAATCGCCGAAAGTCGATGGGCACATAAGGATAAACCACCGAGCTTCGAGCGAGGAAGGAAAATCTAAGGGTCGAACTCAATAAAATGATGATTGATCCGCTCCTCAAGTCCTGTGACTCAGTGCACTTCGTCACCCAGTAGATGAAGAAGTTGTAGCTTCATCCCAAGCAGAAGTTTGTGAAGAAGAGTTTCCCAATTCCATATTTGCAATTTGTTGAAGCAAAGGCTTGAAAGTTGTTTGTTCAAAGTGCGAGGGGAATTTAGAGGAAGAACTTCTTGTATCAACGAGTTTGTAAACCGAAGGATTGAGGGCAATGTGTTCGTAGTCCAAAGGTTGATAATCTACGAAAGCCTCCATGACCTGAATATAGAAAGGCGGGTAAAGGTGGCTAATAAATGCGTGGAGATTCTTTCGAGGGGAAACAGCATTACTCAATGGCTCTTCGTATACTCGATCATTAGAGTGAGAAGGTGATTGAGTCATAATCCGCTCAATGTCAAGGTATTGGAACGCCCAAAAAGTTAAGAGTTAATGCAAATGATCACCAAAATAGGTGACGGTTGTGTTTCTGAAAATAGATTCTATGCACGCTCCAAAAAGCGAGGAAAAGTTTTTGATTCACTAATATTTCCAAGTATTGGGTATATTAGTGCGGGGTAATGTTGGCTACATATTTTGTAAAAGCCAATTACAATTCGACACGCAAGTAATGAGGGTATTAGTGGAAGATGATTTTAATCTTAAATCTCAATCATACAAGTGGCAATAAATATTGGTTCTCAAGTGGTCCGAGTAGCACTAGATCGTGAATGAGATACAAGGTGACGTGGCTTCAACGGTTACCTATATTCAAATTCAAAACAGGAGGAAGTCCAATCGCAAGTGATGGCATAGTGGAACTATTTCTAAGGTAACATGATCACGATCATGGAGGAGCAGCTTGACGGTTCAAGTACGCATTCAAGGTCATCTCTAACAAGTATAAATAGCAAGGAAGTTCCTAAAAGAGCCCTGACTCAGATCATATAAACCGCTTTTACTTCATATTTTTCCTTTCCGCTTTTACCTTTCCGACTTTAAATACTGTTCTTTAAATACCGCATTGTACTTCAATTCATAGGAGTAGTTTCAAGTAGATTCAAGTAGACTGTTGCTGTAAACCTCCTCGAGGCTGAGTTTGGACTATTGTAAGTATTTATGTTAATGAAATACTTCAATTGTTCTTCATAATAATTGTTATTTCTCTTAATTTCTCCTAATTTCTCCTAAAGTCAAGCCACCAGTAAAAATCCTCTTCATTGAGGCTGAAAGAACTAAAACATAGTCGCCTGATAGTTGATTGGCTATTATAATTTCTGTAAGGACTGATTGATCCTTGCTGGCACGCTCGCATTTACAAATATACCCTTCGAAAAGCCAAAAAGCCAACAGATATATATTATCAATATATATATATATACAATATTTGGTTGGAGAAGCATGTTCTTAAAATGGATTATCAATCACATTATAAGGGAATAAAAGCTAGCCAATAAAATATTTTTTAATTATTGAAGTCAAAATAAATAATCTATAGAAGATGTGAATTGATTCCTATATTTAGTGAAACAAAAATCTAAATTTTAAAACTCGACTCTGCTATAGGGCCCGAAAGGGTTTTGAGCCAAACGGCTCGAATTTCAGAAGGAAGGAGGAAAAAGAAGAAGAAGAAGAGGAGGAAGAAAAAGAAGGAGAGGAGGAGAAGCAGAACTGGAGGGGGCCCTAAAAATGGGGTTGGAGGCGGAGGTGGAGGCGGAGGCGGCGGCGGGTGGAGGTGGACGAGCGACGAGCTGCGAGATCGGACGAGCGACGAGCTGCGACGCACGCCGGCGAGCTGCTCTTCTCTCTCTCGCCTCTGCTCTTCTCTCTGTTCAACGAAGAAGACGAAGAGAAAGAAAGAGAAGGAAGAAAAGGAAGAAAAGAAAAAAAAAAAAATTCGAAGCCCAAAACGACGTCATTTTGGGCTTCGAGCCCCGGATTTCGGGCCCTCAAACATTATTCTTTAAAACTAATCATTTTCAAATTTCTAAGTTCAAATTTTTAAATAAATTAATTAACTTTCTTTTTGAAATGTGTAAATTAAGATATAATAAGATTTTTTTAAATTTTTTTTTAAAAATGATTAGTTAACTTTCCTTTTTAAATTTTTGAATTTAAATTTATAAATGGATTAATTAACTTTTCTGTTGAAATGTGTAAATCAAGGCATAATAAGATTTTTTTTTAATGATTCAATAAAAGTTAGCCAATAAAAGAAATGAGAATTCTAGAAAAATTGTATGAGCGCGGAAGAAGCAAGTTCTTAAAATGTGAATTGATTATTATATTTTAGTAGTACAAAAATTTAAATTTTAAAACTGATCTTTTTCAAATTTCTAAATTTAAATTGTAAATGGATTAATTAACTTTCTTTTTGAAATGTGTAAATCAAGGCATAATAAGTCTTTTTTTTTATTTTGAAGTAGATTAGTTAATTTTCCTTTTCAAATTTCTAAATGGATTAATTATGTCACGACCCGCTCCTCGTATCCAAGGGTTAAGTATCGTGATGACCAGTAATTGAGGTTACCTTCGGTCAATTCTTAACAAATTAATAAACGCGAGCAGAAGTAAAATTTAAGTAAGGGTACCAAAATAATCATTGAACTTTCTATTTTTATTACAAAATGTACTGACCAAAAAAGCCGATATTTACATATAAAAAATATCATAAAAATACTGTGTGTGTCTATTCCGCAGCCCCGTGTCTAAGACTTTCCAGAAACTATTTCTGAATTGCATGTTGCTTGAAAATTGGTAAACAACTATAAGCACATGGCAGAGTGAGAAATATTATACCAAGAGTATAAGGGACACGAAATAACCATGGATAGTTAGTAAGGCCAAAACATTTAGGATAACTGAGTCGGAACAAATAATCCTTTAAGTAGCAAAACTGAGATTATGTAAATAAATAACCATAATCATGGTAATTTGATAAACAAATCATTTAAGTGGCATAAACTGAAATACAGATATTATGTAAGTAAATAACCATAACCACGGTACCGAACAGAACAGAACAGAGATCATAGAAGTAACAGTCAGAATAGAGATACGGATTCTAGAGGTGGCTCCCACAATCGTGTAGCACTTAACTCTGTACAGCACTTTGGTCCGCACAGAACAGAGGTATGGATTAAAGAGGTGGCTCGTACGGATTCTAGAGGTGGCTCCCACAATAGTGTAGTACTTAGCTCCGCACAACACTTTGGTCCGCACAGAACAGAGGTCAATGGATCAGAGGGCCACAAAGTAACCAAACAGAGTCCAATGGTTATTTAAGTCCCCAAAGGCGTGGGACTCCCGTGGTGGTACTTACAAAACATAATTATATATAAAGTCATAGCCAAATATTCTTTAAAATATAAACAAACATACCCATGAGTTTCCTTTTAAGCAAATAGAGTTCAGAAATAAAACCACGTAACTTAAATCTTTATAAAACATAACTTTTATCAATATACTAATAAAACATAACTTGTATAAAATAGATTTTGGTAAGTCCAAATATACGTAAAATACATTTTGATGATTCAAGATATAATATAATTTACTTTAACTTTAATACCTTACTTTTTCTTTTCACTATCAAAAACTTTTCAACTTCTATTATTTTTTTTTTCTCCCTCTCTTCTTTCCTTCTTGCTTCCTTTTCTTTTCTTTCCTCCTTCTTTCTTTTCCATTCTTCTTTTTGTCACAGGTCGATCAACTCCTATTGATAGGCAAATAGAAGCCTTATCAGGCCAACGCGTGCCCTGTTCGAAGATAAGCTCAAGATCTATTCTTATCAAATTAAATATTTCAGATAATTATATTTTGATTTAATTTTTTAATATAATTATATAAATAAATTAATTTCTAATTAAATTATATTTTATCATATACCAACATAAAATTAATTATTTATTTTATTACCACATCTATTATTATTATTATTATTATTATTTATATTTTGATCCCTAAACTTTTATTAATTATATTATTTTACAAAATTACGCATAATAATATATAATAAATCATATATTTTCTTAACTGAGATTAAATAATATTAGTATAAATTTTACAGAATAATTAAAAATCTGAGTTGTTACAAATTAACTTTCCTTTTATAATGTGTAAATCAAGGTATAATAAGATTTTTTTTTAATGATTCAATAAAAGTTAGCCAATAAAAGAAATAAGAATTCTAGAAAAATAGTACGAGGGTGGGGGAAGTAAATTCATAAAATGGATCATCAATCACATTATAAGGGAATAAAAACTAACCAATAAAATATTTTTTAATTATTTAAAAAATTAAGCATCAAGAGAAATAAATCTTTGAAAAATGTGAATTGATTCCTATATTTTAGTGGCACAAAAATCTAAATTTTAAAACTGATCTTCAAATCTCTAACTTTAAATTTTAAATGGATTAATTAACTTTTTTTTTTTTTTGAAATATGTAAATCAAGATATAATAAGATTTTTTTAAAAATGATTCAATAAAAGTTAGAAGATTTTTTTTTTTTTTTTAATTTTAAAATTGGTTAGTTAACTTTCATTTTCAAATTTCTAAATAGATTAATTAACTTTCTTCTTGAATTGTGTAATTCAAGGTATAATGAGATTTTTTTTTTAATGATTCAATTTCAAAGAAATGTGTAAATCAAGGTATAATAAGATTTTTTTTTAATGATTCAATAAAAGTTAGTTAATAGAAGATTTTTTAATTATTTAAAAAGTATGAATTCTAGAAAAATAGTATGAGGATTTTGAGTTTCACAAGGCTATAGTATAGATAGATACTAGCATAATGCTCATGCTATGCACATGTTTAAATAAATAATTAAAAATTATTTTAAAACTTAAATAATAATAAAAAAATAATTTAAAATTAAATAAAATTTAACTATATTCATCACAACTACAGTGAGTTCTTTTATTTTTATTTGCTATGTTTTCAATAACAAATACATATCTCATAACTTAATTGGTAAGAATTAAATAAAAAATAGAATAAATTATAAAACTATATTTACAATCAATTATAAAAATATTCAATCCTATGTGTTTCATAATTTTGGTTAGCTTATGACAAAATTTGTCTGATGATATTAAACACATTTGTTAATTTATCAATTATTCTATTACTCATTTTGTAGAATTCATTCAATCAAAATTAGTTTAAATAAAAAATTAAATTGGAGATTGACATAATAAATAAAAAAAAACGGTGGTGCCACATGCACCAATTAGTGTACTAACTAATGTACCAATTAGTTTTATGACATTATTACTGACCACATTTATTATACATATTACAAATACCCAAAACCTCTAAAATGATGTCACATTATCTATTAGTACACTAGTTAGTACAGTAATTAGTACATATAGTATTATTCAAAAAAAAAAATGAAGTACTAATTGTTAGAAAAATAGTACCAAACTATATGGAAAATATAATTTAAAATATGTAAACGGTTTTTGGGCAAAACCAAAACTGAAATAAATTGACAAAACAACGTAACAAAACTTACAGTACATAAATAGAAAAAACCTGATCGAGTCGAGTGTGTGACTGTAATAACCCCGATCCGTAATTAGCCGCTAATCAGTAATTAAGGATGTTAATTAAGTGATTAAGATTGATGATGGGATTTATAGGTAATTTGTAACATAATTGGTTGCCTATCTGTTGACTGTTAAATCATCTGTCCATGCTTAATGGTTTAAACTGTAAATTGAAAGCCTTAACGGCATCTAGACCCGGAATTGATTATACCATTGTGTTATTTGGAATTTTTAGAACCTTATGGCATATTTAATTAAAATGTGATTTGGTATGATTAAATTGGATTAAATAATGTTAAAACACATTAGTTTGATTATTTACCTAAATGCCATTGAGTGGCCTACTTTACACCATTATTTAATGCTTGGTTAAGAGCCTTTCATACCATTTGCCCAGCCATTTTCCTTGCTGTAGCCGTGTGAGAAGAGAGTTAGAGAGAGAGAGAGCATGATTTCATCTTGATTTTGCTTAGAGGATTGGAAGATTGAAGGAGTTTTACAAACATTGAGCTTCTCTACCTTGAATTCAAGACTCTAGGTGAGAATTCAACCCCTAAATTGAAAATCTAAGTCATTAACATGAAGATTTGGTGTTTAAATATGTACATTGAGTTTTGGTTTAAGAATTGGGTTACAATTTATGCATACATACTCATGTTGGTGTTAAATCACCATGCTAGTTATGAGTTTCACCATTTGTGTTGATTATGGAGGTTGAATGGTACATGCATGCATATTTCATCAAGTTTTGTAAGACAATTCCAAGTTTTTGAAGTCTTGAAAGAGAATTTGGAAGAGAAATCCACATGCATACATGAATATATGGAGTTTTGGCATGTTGAGTTTGGTTTTAAGCATCAATGTTGTTATCAAGAGTTATTTGACTCATGCATGGGTAATTCATCATGTTTTAAAGTTTAAATCCATGTTTTGAAAAGGGTTTCTTGCATGCATGGAGTTTAGGAGCTCAAATTTCAAGTTCCATGAGTGTTGAAGACAAGAGTTTTAAAGAATTCACATGCATGTCTTACTTCTTGAAATTCAAGTTGAAATTGTGAGTTTTGACAAACCTTGGGCCATGATTTTACCAATTGATCTTTAAAACTTTCATATTCTACAAGTTTTCTGGGTTATATCAAGTTCTAGGGCCCAAGAGAGGTGTTTTGGAGGTTTTAATTCGAGTTTTGAAGTTGGAGGAGCAACTGAAATTCTGAAATTTTGCCTAAGTGTTCCAAAGCATGTTTTGACATCCTCATTGCATCTTAGGCATTCCTAAGCCTTAATTAAGCTATAGTAATGAGGTTATGGGCTAGAAACGCACACTAAGAAAAAAGTGTAACAAGATATTGAATGGCAAGTGTGTGTGTGTGACTTGAGCATGGTAATAACAATGAACCACATTAAGAGATTGTGAGGGTGTGTGTGTTCTAAGCCATGTGTTAAGAACGAATAAGAACCAACGTGATGTAAGCTAAACACACTCATTGGACATTTATATTTATATATTCTCGCTCATAGCCCTTAATATTTGTTATTTGGTTCAGAGATCATCACGACCCAAACCCGCCTACTGTGTTTAGCATCAGAATCGCCAAGAATCCTTAGATTACCAAGGCCTCTGACGTATAAGCATATAATAAGGGCTAGCGGAAGCAATATACTAATATATAAATGTCCAATGAGTCAGGTTGACTTACATGAAACAGAATAATTTTAAAACTTTAATTACATAACCATGAGTCAACCATACAGTATATTATACCCACACACTTACACAAATGTACAGCCAACATAATTAACATAAGTCTCATGCATAACAGACTAAACAAAACTTGATCCCAAGACACTGGGAACCTCCACGTGAGGCACAATGGTCGGCCGACAATGTAACACAGCCCCACAAAACCTTCTAAGCCAGACCGTAATGCTCACTTATAATATATATATATATATATACAAACAAAGGAGCTAAAGTCCAAATAATAACATTAAGGTAAAGGGTTAGTGAACGAAATTCAACATTTTATACGCATAAAAATGCATCATAGCATAAACATAATCATCTCATATGTGAACATAATAATGGCATATTCCATAGAACAAATCACATATCACATAACGCCTTCCGACTAGGGTAACCGTCCCGACACCGATTAAACAAACACCACAATGAAGTGGCTAACGAGATCTCAGAATCGCTATGGACCAAGATTTTTATGCCGTCCCCCATGACTTGGGACTATCTATGGATGCCATAATAGATTTCAAACTTGGAATGTTCGTTCACAGAAACATATACCATTTTAGAAATCATAGCTTGATATATCACATTTGGAACATAATTTCATATCAACGTATCTTTACGATAACGTTACTCACAGTGGTTCCGTAGATGGTCAAGCACTTCTCGGACGTTGACCTACAATCACAAAATACATAGCACCAACGAATCTTATCATTACTTATTCATGTGGCCATTAAGGCTTAGCTTACATCACGTTGGTTCATGTTTATTCTTATCACATGGCTTAGAACACACATATCCTTGCAATCTCTTAGTGTGATTAATATTTGTTACAATGCTCAACTCACATACACACTTGTCATTCAATAACCCGTTACATTCTTTTCTTAGTGTGCGTTTCTAGCTCATAACCTCATTACTATAGCTTAATTAAGGCTTAGGAATGCCTAAGATGCAATGAGGGTGTCAAAACATGCCTCGGAACACTTAGGCAAAATTTCAGAATTTTAAGTCCTCGCTCGAGCGAGCATGCAGAAATGACACTCCGCTCGAGCGTAGACTTCCTCGCTCGAGCGGACATGTAAAGATGTGAGTGGTCGCTCGAGCGCACATTCCTTCGCTCGAGCGATCTGTAAATGATGCAAACTTCTGGGAGCTCGAAATTTACGCTCGAGCGGACTTTTGGTCGCTCGAGCGAGGTGCACGATTTCTGAGTGGTCGCTCGAGCGAGAACATCTTCGCTCGAGCGAGGTTGCAGAATCTGGAATTTCCAGATTGCATCCCTGAGTTCAAAACTCGAGTTTAAACTTCCAAAACTCATCACTTGGGCCCCAAAACTTGGAATAACAAAGTAAGCTTGTAAAACATGATGAATCAAAGATTATTTGATAAAATCATGGCCCAAGAGTTTGTCAAAACTCACATTTTCAACTTAAAACATGATGAATGCTCAAGAACACCACATGCATGGACTTCTTTGAATTCAAACCCTCCAAAACATAGGGAATCTTGGTAATTTGATGGAAAACAAGATGATTGACCAACACATGAGTGAAATTAACACATGCATGTAAGTTTTTATGAAAATTAACTTCAAAATGCAAGAATTTATGCATGCATGCATGACTTGAAACTCAACTCCTCATTATAAGCTCCATTACATGACTAAACTTATACTCTTCATGAATTCAACAATTAAACATAACATCTACAAGAATTATAGCTTAGGTTCTTACCTAGAGCCCTCAATTTCTCTTGTTCTAGCACAATCTTTGTTTAATTCAACCTCTAGCCTTCAATCTCCCTTGAATTCTCCTTCCTCTCTCTCAAATTACACACACTCTCTCTCTAAGGTGGAACCTCAGATTTTTCCACTAAAGAGGTGAAAGATGAGCTCAAAATGAGCTAAAGGGGACTAAAATGTGTTTTGTATGGATTTGGCCACTAGGTGGCAAAACGGTAAATAAGTCCAACTCTTTAATTAGCTTATTTAATCTAATTTAATCCTACCAAATCACATTTTAATTAAATAGGCCATAATGTTCTAAAAATTCCCGTTAATATATTGGTGTAGACAATTCCGAGTTTGGATGCCGATAAGGCTTTCAATTTCATTTTAAAGTGGAATTTCATCAGATATTACTATGGGTATCAAATAAAAGCCAGTTATGATACAAATTACATATTAATCCCATAGTTCATTTTAATCCACTCATTAGCATCCTTAAATATTGATAAATAGCTAATTACGGGTCAGGGTTATTACAGTCTTCCCCCCTTAAAAGAGTTTGGTCCCCAAACTCGAGTTATCTTATATCAGAAAGCAAACAACTCCAACTCTTTACAAAACAGAAACATAATCATATACAGGAGTTAGAGTTCGCATTAACACCGGGTCTTATACACATTCAGATTTCATTCTAGAACAGATTCAGATACATGCTCATTTTCATATTCTTGTCCAGATCATACATGGATGGCACATTTCTTGCTCAAGCATACATGGTGCATTCATTAGCACTAACAGAAAGCGTAATGTAACGCATAAGCGTAATGTAACGTATAATGATTCATATACGTATAAATGTTCGGATTTCGCACAAGGTCAAACGTGGTACACCCATTAGCTATCAGATCCGGTAGGTCTAAAGACCACAACAGGTAGGTCCAAAGACCACATACATAGCCATGGTATTGTTACCCTGTGCAAGGGCCATCGGCTACTAGATTCTTACCCCGAGCAAGGGCCAGATCCACTAGATATATCCCCTATGGGCCAGATCCACGGTATTATATCCCCCGGGTAAGGGCCAGATACTAAGGGTGCCACAAAACTTTTGAGAGAATTGAACAGTCATGCAGTATGCAACATATAACAATTCAGAAAGCAAAACTTCTTTCATGACATAGAACATAAATATTGTTGCACACAACTTTACTGCATTATTACACACACTACACATATCAAGCACTTATCGGGGTTATAGATTATACTAATCTCATCTTCATAAGTAATTTTCCCCCGTTAAGTTACAGAAATTCGATTTATTAATTTCTGAGTCAATCATTCGATCTTGGTTCAGTTTGGTTCTCAATTTGGTATTCCATCACAGTCAGTCCAAGTCATTCTGAAGTTATCCGGAATACAAGGTAATTTCTTACAAGTTATCAGTAAACGGAATTCCGAAGTAACCATTCATATGCTTTCCCCCCAGTCTCAGTTTTCACAGATTCAATCATACTATGTGTCGATACAGAAGCAGTTATATTGATTACATATACCCCCAGATAGTCAAAGTTTATAATCAAACCAGTCTGTTGTCAACAAATCTCATCAGTTCTGAAGTATAGTAACACCGAAACAATCATTCTCTAGTCAAGCAGGTTCATGGTCAAACGGTAATACCAGGTAATTAACCATATGTCATACATACAGTATTCCCATATCTCCTAAGCATAAGGTACCAGATTTCATAGTCACATAGTTTGCTACCGACGGTTCACATTCTTTCTAAGTGCTCAAGATCGATTCAATTTCCATTTGGTTAATGCCCTTAGCAGCCCAATCCTGTCATTCAGTCATAAGCAATTTACAATTCCCCATAATGTAATCAAATCATATAGTAGTTCTCAATAAGGGTCTCCTTAGGTTAAATCAACAAAGGTTCTACTCGACCATTTCAGATGAAGTTCTACCCAGTCTTATCAAGGAACAGTTCAAACATGGATCATCAAACAGAAGTTCTATCAGTCAAACAGAGGTCTCATCAGACTACAGTTCTATCAGATTAAATCAGCTTTATCATTTCTGACGGGGTACAGTAGTTCTATGATAGTCAGTGGTTTTACAGTTGTTCTAAGTCCCTCGGTTATCAAATCACAGTAGAGTTATGTATCACAGTAGTTCATATCGAAGAGTTCGGGTCATATACAGTGTTACATTTTTTTATTTTTTTTTATTTTTTATTTTTCAAGTAAGTTCACATGTAGATGCATAGGTATATAGTTGTTTATATCAAAAGTAAACATCACAGTCAATAGAACAGTTTCCCAACTGAGTTCATGTAAGCATAAGGTACACAATAGCAGATCGTTATACAGAAGTTTCAGATTGATCATACAGTCATTAAAGCATAGGCTCCCTGGTCTAGTCAACAGTCTAGTCAATGTTCGACAATCACAGTCCACAGTTCAGAGGTCATCAACAAATAATCACATCGATCATTCTGGGCAAAGGTATAGTCATATATGTACATGTCCGAAGTCTAACAACCTTCCCGATACAGATTCACAAATTCTATGTACAGGTGAACACAAAACAGTTTCTCCAGTTATGACGATTAAGGCAACAAGTCATAAGTCTACCCAGTCTAGATACAATGTAATTAACCGACATTCCATGCAAAGGTATAGATATATGTGATTTCAACATGTTCCATATACAGTCAATACTAGTGTATCTCCATATTTAACAATTCAAGCACAGTTCAACGGGTCGGTTGCAATAGTTCATATTAGCTAGTAGGTCTCAAAATGTTCAATAGTTTCTAGCATAGTTCAAAAGTTCACACTTAACAGTTCATATTAAATTTTCACAATACGGTACAAAGGCTTAACCCGTTTAATTCCCATTGTTCACAAATCCCAATATTTTCCAAGACACAGGTGGTTCGTTCAGCTCATAAGTTTAATTATCATGGGTTCATAGTTCTAACAATTCAAATTACCCCGCTAGCATGTCCACAATTTACATCAAGTTAAGGAACATATGATTCACACACAAATTCCCATAAAACAAATACACATGGTTAGGGTAATACCTGCGTTGGTCATTTCAGTGTTCTGAGCATTTTCTGAAACTAGGGTGTAGATTTAGGCTTATTTGTTATTCGGACGAGTTCGCGGGCAAGATTTAGCCAAGTGCCCTTTCTGACCACATCTAAAACAAGCGCCTGACAAACGGCGACAAATGCCCCAATGTTGTTTCCCACATTCTCTACAGACAGGTATATCTTTGTTCACATTACTCCCCTGACCTTCTTTGTTCACAGTTATTGCCCCAAATTTCTCATTCACGTTGATCATTGAATTACTTGACATTTCAACTTTCTGTTTCTTCTGTTTCATTCTTTCTGATTCGGTTGACTTGGATATTTTCAAAGCTGCTATGTTTGCTTCGGACATTAAGGCCCTATCAAGAACATCCACGTACTTTGGTAATTTCAAGACACCAACTCGGTCAAACACATCTAAGTCAAGCCCACTTTCGAATTTCCTAGCCTTCTTATAATCGGTGTCTATCATATGGGGTGCATATCGGGCTAACTCAGTAAATTTTGTTTCATATTCGGCCACAGTCATTTTGCCTTGTTTCAGTTGTATAAATTCAGATACTTTCCTATCTCGGATGCATTGGGGAAAATATTTTTCGAAGAAAATTTCTTTAAACCTATCCCAGGTCACTCCCTCACTATCATTTCGGACTAACATCCACCATCTCCTAGCTTCTTCTTTAAGTGTGAATGTTGCCAACAAAACTTTTTGTGCCTCAGTACACAGAAATACCTCAAATACTTTCTCAGTTTCTAAAACCTAAGCCTCAGCTCTTAACGGTTCAATACCCCCCAGAAATTCAGGTGGTTTCATCTTATTGTATTTCTGTGTCAATGTTATCATATCATAATTAGCTGGTTCAGGTACACATGTTTGCCCTTGTTGTTGTTGTTTCAGATTTTCAGTTAAGGCTCCAACCATTTTCTCTAACCGGCTAATTCTAGCGTCAGAAGATTCAGATTCGTCTACAGTTCTTGTCCTTTCCATTGATCTATACAAAAACAGGATGCTTATCAATACGAGGAAAGTCCTTACAGATTTCATTCATATCTGACGTGTTCACACTTTTATTTCAATTCCAATACAGTCATATAATCCCTTACTTTCACACGTTCATAATCACATAGATTTCACATTCGGTATTTGAAATTTCCATGACAAGTTATTCCGTTTAACTTCTTTGATCATGCATATAGGTTCAATTTCGTTTCATCTATGTTCACATAGTCACACATGATCATGCAATGTCCCTATTTCATTTCTAGGACATCCTATAGCTCATATGGACACGTGTGTACGGTATAACTCGTGCTCTGATACCACTCTGTCACGACCCAAACCCGCCCCTACAGGTTTAGCATCGTAACCGGCCAGTAATCCTTAGATTACCGAAGGCCTCTGGACAAATAAGCATATAATAAGGGGCTAGCGGAAGCAATATACGAATATATAAATGTCCAATGAGCTGTGTTGATTTACATGAAACAGAATAATTTTAAAACTTTAATTACATAACCATGAGTCAACCATACAGTATATTATACCCACACACTTACACAAATGTACAGCCAACATAATTAACATAAGTCTCATGCATAACAGACTAAACAAAACTTGATCCCAAGACACTTTGGGAACCTCCACGTGAGACACAATGGCTGGCTGACAACAGAACACAGTCCCCCACAAAACCTTCGGGCTTGCACTCCAGAATGCTCACCTATAATATATATATATATATACAAACAGTGAGCTAAAGCCCAGTGAATAACATTAAGGTAAAGGGGTTAGTGAACGAAATTCGAACATTTTATACGTACAAAACAGATCATAGCATAAACATAATCATCTCATATGTGAACATAATAATGGCATATTCCATAGAACAAATCACATATCACATAACGTCTTCCGACTAGAGTAACCGGTCCCGGACACCGATTAAACAAACACCACAATGAAGTGGCTAACGAGATCTCGTAACTGTCATGGACCCGCATTTTCATGCCGTCCCCCATGACTTGGGACTATCTATGGATGCCATAATAGATTTCAAACTTGGAATGTTCGTTCACAGAAACATATACCATTTCAGAAATCATAGCTTGATATATCACATTTGGAACATAATTTCATATCAACGTATCTTTACGATAACGTTACTCACAGTGGTTCCGTAGATGGTCAAGCACTTCTCGGACGTTGACCTACAATCACAAAATACATAGCACCAACGAATCTTATCATTACTTATTCATGTGGCCATTAAGGCTTAGCTTACATCACGTTGGTTCATGTTTATTCTTATCACATGGCTTAGAACACACATATCCTTGCAATCTCTTAGTGTGATTAATACTTGTTACAATGCTCAACTCACATACACACTTGTCATTCAATAACCCGTTACATTCTTTTCTTAGTGTGCGTTTCTAGCCCATAACCTCATTACTATAGCTTAATTAAGGCTTAGGAATGCCTAAGATGCAATGAGGGTGTCAAAACATGCCTTGGAACACTTAGGCAAAATTTCAGAATTTTAAGTCCTCGCTCTAGCGAAGCTTTCCTCGCTCGAGCGAACATGCAGAAATGACACTCCGCTCGAGCGTAGACTTCCTCGCTCGAGCGGACATGCAAAGATGTGAGTGGTCGCTCGAGCGCACATTCCTTCGCTCGAGCGATCTGTAAATGATGCAAACTTCTGGGAGCTCGAAATTTACGCTCGAGCGGACTTTTGGTCGCTCGAGTGAGGTGCACGATTTCTGAGTGGTCGCTCAAGCGAGAACTTCTTCGCTCGAGCGAGGTTGTAGAATCTGGAATTTCCAGATTGCATCCCGGAGTTCAAAACTCGAGTTTAAACTTCCAAAACTCATCACTTGAGCCCCAAAACTTGGAATAACAAAGTAAGCTTGTAAAACATGATGAATCAAAGATTATTTGATAAAATCATGGCCCAAGAGTTTGTCAAAACTCACATTTTCAACTTAAAACATGATGAATGCTCAAGAACACCACATGCATGGACTTCTTTGAATTCAAACCCTCCAAAACATAGGGAATCTTGGTAATTTGATGGAAAACAAGATGATTGACCAACACATGAGTGAAATTAACACATGCATGTAAGTTTTTATGAAAATTAACTTCAAAATGCAAGAATTTATGCATGCATGCATGACTTGAAACTCAACTCCTCATTATAAGCTCCATTGCATGACTAAACTTATAATCTTCATGAATTCAACAATTAAACATAACATCTACAAGAATTATAGCTTAGGTTCTTACCTAGAGCCCTCAATTTCTCTTGTTCTAGCACAATCTTTGTTTAATTCAACCTCTAGCCTTCAATCTCCCTTGAATTCTCCTTCCTCTCTCTCAAATTACACACACTCTCTCTCTAAGATGGAACCTCAGATTTTTCCACTAAGGAGGTGAAAGATGAGCTCAAAATGAGCTAAAGGGGACTAAAATGTGTTTTGTATGGATTTGGCCACTAGGTGGCAAAACGGTAAATAAGTCCAACTCTTTAATTAGCTTATTTAATCTAATTTAATCATACCAAATCACATTTTAATTAAATAGGCCATAATGTTCTAAAAATTCCCGTTAACATATTGGTGTAGACAATTCCGAGTTTGGATGCCGATAAGGCTTTCAATTTCATTTTAAAGTGGAATTTCATCAGATATTACTATGGGTAGCAAATAAAATCCAATTATGATACAAATTACATATTAATCCCATAGTTCATTTTAATCCACTCATTAGCATCCTTAAATATTGATAAATAGCTAATTACGGGTCAGGGTTATTACAGAGGCCTTTGGTAATCTAAGGATTACTGGCCGGTTACGATGCTAAACCCATAGGGGCGGGTTTGGGTCGTGACAGTGACACTCTTTCCTTAAGACAGATTCGTCCTTCCACCAGTGCTTAGGATTCAATGAACGTCTATCTCCCAAGATACAACGATCAATGTCTTGCACTTGCAGCACAACTATTGCAAGCCTAGCGAATTTCGCTGTGCATATATTCTCTTTATAGGAAAAGTAGACTCAAGAAATATGAAGAATAAACGCAAAGCGACTCTTCAGAAAGGTTGTGACCTTTTAAAATGACACACCCTTCCATCTCAAGAGACACAACCATTGGAGTAAATTTTAATTCAAATTTTCCAACAATCCCCCACATGAATGAAATTTATGGAAAAGACATGCAACAACATGCAGATAAAGAGAAAGTACATTAAGGAAATACCCTGCATCAGGATAGGTAGCTTTTGGCTTTGAACCTTCTCTAGTGAAAGCCTATCGGACTTACTAACTAATTAGTGGGCGTGATGCCTTGAACTGTTCAATCGTTTGTGTAAGCTAAGACAATAGAATTCAAGCATACCATCTCCAGACACAGTTTAGTTCCCACGGTTGTGCCTGTTTTGGCTTTGGGCATCTCCTGGTATTTCATGAGTGCTTCAGAGAATTTTGCCTTATTAATTCTCATAGGAGCGGCCCCTTCACACTAATATAGGTGATCCTTGTTTTGAGTCTCTTAAATACTCCTCTTGAAAGATACCCATCTAGGGTTTTCAAGATATAAGTGATAATTAAAAGCATAGCTTACCATAAGTTCCCTGCATACAACACATGTTGCAGATATCACTCTTATCATAAGAATTGATAGGAGTTAGACTCCTTTAGTGATTTCTGGTGAGCCACACATAATTTAGTTGTCCCTTTGAACTTAGTTCTTGGGATCTCCAGTCATCTAAGTAGGGTTACTAGTATGATGATTCTGATGTAATAGGCTTTAATCACATTCCCCTTGATGAACTTTCTCTCATTTTCTCTCTGGTCAAACTTTTTGTTTAGCGGCTGCTATTTTTTTGTTTGACCTTCTCAGTTATGCATCATTGAGTAGTTAATGGATTCATTATATTATCCTTAGACAATATTCACAATTGAAAGCAAATGTCTTATGGTATTAAGTCTTAATTGAGACTTACCGTTACTTTATGTCACTCCCATTTTCAAATTTAAATAATAAACAAAGAGTTGTTCCTTAGGAGTTAATGAAACCATTTTTGCTTCTACTTGTCACGACCTAAACCCGCCCCTATAGGTTTAGCATCGTAACCAACCAGTAATCCGTGGATTACCAAAGGCCTATGAACAGATTAGCAAATAGTAAGGGGGCTGCGAAAGCAATAATACAAAATAAACAAGGTCCAATGAGTTGTGATAACGTACATGGGACGAAACATTTTAAAACTTATATGTATATACGCATAGACATGCCAGTCCAGGTACATAATATTTACAACATATACAACCCAAGACCTGTCTTTACAAAACATACACAAAGACTAACTTGAAAGACAAAAACAGCCATAGCATTAGGCTTCGATCGGAACCTCCTCGGGAGACACAATGGATGGCTGACAAAAACAGAATAGAAGGCCGTCAACTCTGGCCCTGGTCATGTGGCGTCTCACCTACATACATAATATAAACTATGAGCGAAAGCCCAGTGAATAATAATAGAGTAAAGGGTTTCAATGAATGAGTTCGTACAGATTCAAAAATCACAATCCAGATTTGCATCAAATTCATCATTTGTCCAGATCATATATATAAACAGAAATCATAAGTCATGATTAATTTACGTGATACATCCATTAGCATTAACAGAACAGAACGCATACGCATGAGGTTACGAATAACTAGTTCCACAAAGGAACCTTCGAATCCTGCAATAGAATGTGAGCCCCGTGACAGGCCTCGTGCACGGTAATGAAGAGTGCAAACAAAAATAAGTTCCATAAAGGAATCTCCAATACTGGGTAACAGCTAACAGATATCACATGATGCTAAGGATGTCATGAAATACATATCAGAAATTGAACAATCATTCATTGTACATAACATATCATTTCGAAAAACATATCTTGTTTTATCACATAGAAGGTAGATACAATTTGAACATAACTTTACTAAATTATTACTCACAGTTGGCCTTGAAACAGACAGACGGAGCAGATTGATCACACGACACGCGGTACGTGACCTATATAACACATAACGGACACACACTTGAAACACACATTCTAATCACACAAAACTTACGTCGTTGGTTCTTAATGTGTTTCTAACCTTAAAGCCTCACTATAGAGTTTTAAACATGGCCTAGGAATGCCTAGGATGGAATGAGGATGCAAAGATGCCTTAGAAAACATTTTTCAAAATTTGCTGAAAACAGGGGTCTCGCTCGAGCGTAGCTTTCTTCGCTCGAACGAGCTTGCCAAAGCAGAGGGGTCGCTTGAGCATAGACTCCTTCACTTGAGCTGTTTGTAAAAATGCAAAAGTACTGGTTGTTGAATTTTTACGTTCGATGCACGCCCAATGCTTGCTCGAAAGTGAGACACACCCTTCGCTCTAGCGTAGGTCTCGTCGCTCGAGCGTGCGTCTGCGTGCACTAAAAAACTGAGAGCGCGCAATTTATGCTCAAGCCACCATTCCTTCGCTCGAGCGTAGATCTGAAGAAACAATGGTTGCTCGAGCGTGGAATCCTTCGCTCGAGCGAGGAAGCCAAATTTTGGAATTTCCAGATTTGCCTCCCAAGCTCAAACTAAGCATTTAACTACCCAAATCTTAACCTCTTGGGCCCATTTTCTAGAAAAACACTTTAAACTCATAGTATAACATGTTTTAAAGATCAATTTGAGAAATCAAAGCCCAAAGGTGAGTCAATTAAACACAATTTCAAACAAACTTCCAAGAAATATTAAAGAACAAAACATGCAAGTGTTCATTTGAATTCAATGCTTCAAAAATGTAACCAAATGCAAGATTACACTCAAAATCATGATGAACTCATGGACTATAACGAGAATATGGTCTTGCATGCAAGAATTTCCATGAAAACACTTCAAATTGTTATGATATGGACATGCATGCATGATTTAAGCTCTAATTCAACATGTTTAATTCAATTCTTGTCTTAGATCACTAGTGTCACATGAATCATGCAAGAAATGACTTGAATTCACAATCAAGAAGGTAATTCTCCTACCTTAAGTCTTGAATTCCAAGTATGGAGGCTCAATTATGAAAATTCCTCTATAATTCTTCAAGTTCCAAGCAAAAACTCTTGTTGAAGCTAAGTCTCTTCTCCTCTCTCACTCTCCTACGTTTTGTCTCAAATATGGTTGAGGAAATGATGTATGGAGTATGCTAATCAAGTCCTAAACAAGTCTCTTAGAAGTGGTCCACTAAGTGGCAGTTTCATAAATAATTGAACTAATGTAATTTAGCGTTATTTAATCTAATTTAATCGTTCCAAATCAAATTTTAATTAAACTTACCATAAAATTCTATAAATCCTAACTAATACTTAACACAAAACAATTTCAGAATTGAGCGTCGATAAAGCTTTCAATTTGCAGTTCAAACTTGAAACATGAACAGATCATTTTATGGCAAACAGATAGAAACACAAAGATAATGTAATACACATGCAAATTAATTCCAAATTCCTTCTAAATTACTGTTAAGCATAATTAATCATATTTTAGCATTAATCAGAGGTCGGGGTTATTACACTACTCCAACTTTGTCCTATAGAAAGAATTGAGATTCTTTATGGACCTATTATCGAAACCGTTACTTTGGCAAAATCCTCCAAGCACCCCCACATTTTAAGTATTCTAAGGAAACTTAATTTCTCTTGCTAATGTATAATTACACAAAAATATTAATACACCCCACAATTCTGAGGTAAATCAAAATATATCATTAATTGACGTGCTCGAACTAAATAACAAGATGTAAATTGCTTTGTGAATATAATCACAATACTAATTTGTCTAAAATACAATCAGACTTCATAACTTTTTTTTTCAGTACAAAGAAAAAATAGCTAATACCGGTTGTGGCCACAACACTTTGTCAAATAACATTTCTTTAGCCATGCATTATTTCTTTTTGTTCACTGCAACCCTTCATTCCAATCTCAACATGAAATATAAATATCACTATATACTTACATTTACATCTTATTTGTCTTATCCAGTATTGGTGACTTCGTCGACAATTACCAAAGCGTCTTTTACCTATGAAATATTTTAACTCATATAATATTTTATTACGGAGTTATCGGTTACCACACCAATTTTACAGTCATTATTCCAAAGAATAGTTAGAATTCCTCTTATGTCAAAACACATAAGTTTACATTTTTATCAACACTTTGATAAATAATTGACATCCATTTATAATACACTACATACCAAATCGATATATCAAATATATCAATTAATGACATCAAATTACATTTAAAATTTTTTCCCAAGTATATAACATATACTTTATATTTTCTCAAGTTTTAAGAATTCACAAACCAAAAATCATACCAGATTTTAGTAATTAAAATCATATCTTGATTTTAAAAACACATTCTTGAAAACTTCCACAAAATATTTGTCAAATATTTGTGCCTTTCCTTAAGAGGAACTTGAGATACCAACTTGTAAACAAATATACATAATTGAAATTCTAACAATTATAAAATTTAAATGCATAGTATTCCTCAAATAAAAGTTAATCATGGTCATACCCAATCAGAACATTTATTTAAATAAGAAGAAACAAGTTATAAATAGAATCATAACACCAACCCAAAAAATATGAGCCACTTCATAAAAATTTAAATCGTTATCCATTAATGCTCAGCCTAAAAATTTCTCATTACTATTGGATCCAAAACTAAACCCAAAATATTTTGAATGGTACCAAATAAATTGGCCTATATCCAGAATCTAATGACAAAAAGAAACAGTGATTTAAAATAAACCATCACACCAATAGTTTTCTCCAATTGTGTAGCAACTGCCGTGACCAATCGGTTCGATGTTTTGTATCAAAAGCATTGACATAAGATTTCATTACTAGTCTATTGACAAACAGTGAGTCTCACCAATTTATGTTATGATTTTGTTGAAAAATATTTCAAAATCATCAAACAACTTCTTTAAAATATTAGAAAAAACCATTGTGCTAAACGCACAAAATTATATATTTATTTTAAATTAGAAAATTTAATTTAAAACATTTCCAATTGACTTTCCAAATGTTGATCATTATGTTCAACTAATAAACGACAATAAAATTTCCCTTATAAATAAATAAATCATTAGATTTGATATTTGGATGATTGGATTACCCAAACTCAATTCAATGTCTAAGGACCCAACTTAAAGTTCCAAACAATTTGGGTCGAACCATTATTAAATGAAACGTCACCTTTGTACAGAACATCATCATGTCGATTGGTTTCTCCGTTTCCAACAACGGATTCAAAAGCATTAACACATCACTGGCCAAACAGTGCATCGCTCTCATTAAGTACATTGACCTGCCAAAAACAAAAACTGAACCAATTACAGCATGCAAAATGTAATGAAGAGAGAAACAAAGAAGCGGTGGACCTAATCTCCGAATCGGCGTTCTGAAACTCGTTGTTAGACCTCCGTCGAGTCCGAGTGAATATGCTGGCGTCCCATCCGCCATGAACAACTCGGTATTCCTCTCCGACGTCAGCCCTGGCTTCATGTTCTTATTGAACAGACTAAATACATACACATTCAACTCCCAATTTGGCCTCAACGACGTCTCCTTTTCTTCTTATCATCATCACCTTCATCAGATTGCTATTATACTTCTTCGCATTCTCTTATATTCGCTCCTTGCAAAGTACACAACATTTATCAGAGCAAACAACATGTTATCTACAATCTTGAATTAGCCTCAAACAGAATGAAATCGATTGGGAATCGCTTCGGTTTAGACTTGTACGCAAAATAAGGATGCTCATTGATGAAGATTGGTGATTTGGTTTTGACATGGAAATCCAATATCTGAGGGATGCATCTGCTGATATCTTGTTGGAAAGCTCTAGAAGACAGCAAATCTGACGTTTCGAGTATCGCAAGAGTGTGTAACCGATTAAAATTAATCGATGAAAAACTTCACCCTTCTTATTCTGATGTGAATATGATTGTTCAAGTTACTTTACTGTGAGTTATATCACTCTTCTTGACAACCCACCCTACAGATTTTGGCCAAAAAGCCATCATTCCAAGATATCTGAAACCTTCAATGTCCCAAACACACACACACACACACACACACACACACACACACATGTATGTAATAAATTCTCGATCACAAGCAACAATTAAGATCATAAAAAAGGTTCAGATTTTCCAAATAATAAGAAAAGTTTCTCAGATTTTTTTTTCAAACTCCTAGTTATTAAAAGATCAAGCATATTAGTTATACTTTACCAAAAACCACAAACACGACCGGAATCTTGTGAAAATCCATATTTAAATTATTCTTAAAAGAAAGTAAATCAATTAATCAATTGATTGTATTCAGAATCTACCTAAAATATATAATAGTACAAAAAAAAATTAGTTTTAAATTAACCTAATTCTATCACTAACAAAGACCTTATTAAGAATAAAAATATTGTGGATGTTCAATAATTATTATTATAAAAAAAAGAAGAAGAGAATTTCGTGGCTGTTTGCATGGTGATATGGGAACCCTCACCCACCATCTTTTCTAGAATTTAGGGAAAGCCATAGAATTTAGGGAAAAGCTTATTTCTTAGAATTTGGAGAAAGGGAATGGATTTTTTTAATGAAAAGAATGTGTGAGAGAGAAGGAGAGAGAGAGAGAGAGCTAGCCTCGGAGAGAGTCTTTAAATTGCATCTAGTAGCATGCATAGAGACTTCATATTTTCTGGGCTAAGCATAAACTATATACATGCAAATAGACGGAATTCTTGTGGAAGAAGAGGAGGAGGTTGAGGTTGCATATTTTCCTACCATTTCATTATTCCATTTCAACCCTACAACTAAGTAAGAAAACCCTCTCAATCCTCTCGTTTTTTTTATATAATTGAAATTTTCAGATTGTATACATATGATACATTGTCTAACCTGTTTTAAATCTGCCAACATATTTACCCGAATTTTTAGACAATTTTATACTCAAAATTTCGAGATGATTTCTTCTACAAAGTTGTTTATAATGACGTCTAGTTCAACCAAGAATTTTGGTAACAATTTTTGAGCTTTCTATGAATTTATACAAATTGTTTACTAAATCTGAAACTGTGTTGAGAATAATCTGTTTTGAATCTGCCAACATGTTTACCCGAATTTTTAGACAATTTTATACTCAACATTTTGAGATGATTTCTTCTACAAAGTTGTTGATAATGATGTCTAGTTCAACCAAGAATTTTGGTAATAATTTTTGAGCTTTCTACGAATTTATACAAATTTTTAACTAAATTTGAAACTGTATTGAGAATAATCTGTTTTGAATCTGCCAACATGTTTATCCGAATTTTTAGACAATTTTATACTCAAAATTTCGAGATAATTTCTTCTATAAAATTGTTGATAATGATGTCTAGTTCAACCAAGAATTTTGGTAACAATTTTTGAGCTTTTTATGAATTTATACAAATTGTTTATTAAATTTGAAACTGTGTTGAGAATAACCTGTTTTGAATTTGCCAGCATGTTTACCCGAATTTTTAGATAATTTTATACTCAAAATTTTGAGATGATTTCTTCTACAAAGTTGTTGATAATGATGTCTAGTTCAACCAGGAATTTTGGTAACAATTTTTGAGTTTTCTACGAATTTATACAAAATTTTAACTAAATTTGAAACTGTGTTGAGAATAATTTGTTTTGAATCTACCAGCATGTTTACACGAATTTTTAGATAATTTTATACTTAAAATTTCGAGATGATTTCTTCTACAAAGTTGTTGATAATGATATCTAGTTTATCCAAAATTTTTTGGAAACAATTTTTGAGCTTTCTACGAATTTATACAAATTTTTAACTAAATCTGAAACTGTGTTGAGAATAATCTATTTTGAATCTGCCAGCTTGTTTACTCAAATTTTTAGATAATTTTATACTCAAAATATCGAGATGATTCCTTCTACAAAGTTGTTGATAATGATGTGTAGTTTATCCAAAAAAATTTGGCAACAATTTTTGAGCTTCCTACGAATTTATACAAATTTTTAACTAAATCTGAAACTGTGAGATAGATTTTACTATGTATTTGAGAATTTATTTAAAATTCTATACTAAGCCAAATATGGTAATTTCTAACTAAAAGATGAGACTTGAGAAGTCTAGTTTCATGATAAATTTTTAGACTATGGGGTTGATCTATAGATTAATCTAAATGAATAATGGTATAAATAAAGTTAACAACTGACGGTTAATACCAGTTGTTTAGGGTGAGTAGTGGTTTTAAAGAGTGTACGGAATTAAGGGTTGACGGTCAATACCGGTTGTTCAGGGTGAGCCTTGGTTTTGAGAATTCTTACGTAAATTATGTTGCGAAACTCTAAGATGGCAGGGGACTTATTTGAACCCTTTTCAGTATTCGGTTTTGGAATAAGGGTGGATGTGCAAGTGGCACACAGGGAGGTTGCTTACCCCTGGCAGATCGTTTCCTTGGAGCAGACCACGGATGCCATTACTTGGGTATATAACTCCGGACGTGGGCATCCCTGGTAGTTACAGTTGGTAACATTTAAATATTTGACCAAATGAGGGTTTCAAATTAATTGTTGCCATGCTTAGTAGTTGGTAAGTTAAATCTCTTTGGTGAGATTTCGAGTGTCACCTAATTTATTAAAACTACTGAAATTATTCTAATGGTTGTAATTCGTGTGCACAATCATATTGTTATCTCATGTTTAGAATTTTATTATTTTTCTCTTAAAAAGAATGGTAGGTTGGTTATATTTTCTTACTGTGTTGCAAAACTCATGGCATATATTTTGTTGCCCTGGCGTTTCATGCCATATTATGTCGAAGAAGGGACTGAGGCTGAAATTAGAGCTGCTGCCAATATCGAACCTTGGCTAACTTAGAGTTAAGATTTTATCAAAATAAAATCCTGTTATCCTTTGTATTAGGATTTAACTATGTTGTGACGTTGTGTGTGAACTTGTAGTTTTATTTTATTGTTGGACTTTGACTATGTAAGAACTTAAAAGTTCCTAATTAGTAGTTAAAATTTTATCTAGCAAGTTATTGTTATTTAAATCTTATGACGCTTCAAAAAAAAAAAAAATTTTGAGGCGTCACAAATCTGTCTTAAGATTGTTAGAAAAATAGTACCAAACCATATGGAAAATAAAATTTTAAAATATGTAAACGGTTTTTGGGTAAAACCAAAACTGAAATAAATTGACAAAATAATGTAACAAAACTTACAGCACATAAATAGATAAAACCTAATCAAATCGAGTGTGTGACACTCTTTCTTTAAGACAGATTCGTTCTCCCACTGGTGTTTAGGATTCAATGGACGCTTATCTTCCAGGATATAACGATCAATGTCTTGCACTAGCAGCACTACTATTGCAAGCCTAGCGAATTTTGTTGTGCATGTACTCTCTTTATAGAAAAATTAGACTAAGGAAATATGAAGAATAAATGCAAAGTGAAAAAGAAATGACAATTTTTTTATTTTTTTTTCCAAATTTAAGTAAGGGGGAAGGAATTTAAAGATTCCTCCATGACTCTTTAAAAAAGTTGTGACCCTTCAAAAGGACACACCCTTCCATCTCAACAGACATAACCATTAAAATAAATTTTAATTTTAATTTTCCAACACTATTGACCCTAATCTTCGAGCCACTCCTTAAATAAGACTTGATACCTCCATACAACTTTTAGATCTTTCCACACACTCTTTAGTTTTGGTTGATCACATTCATACTCTCTCTTCTTTTTTTTTCATCATACGGGCCAATTCAAGATTTGGCTGACATTAAAGTAATTTTTTATTTGATCTTAACACTATAGATTATTTTTAATTTTTAGTTTTTAATATTTTTTAAATTTTCCATATCAAAGTCATTCTCTCCCTGATACTACAGATTATTTTTAATTTTTAGTATTTAATATTTTTTAATGTTCCAAATATTAAAAACTTAAATACTAATACACTATTATATTAAACAAATAAAATACTAAATTTCTATATTAAACAGTTTAATTGGGATAGGCCAGAGGACTACATTTTTTTTACTTTTGTAATTTATCAAAAATGTGCCAGGCCATTGTAATGGCCTAGACCTAAGCCTCAATATTTATAGTTCTTGATAATTTGAGCCAAAATGGCTGCATGACCCATAATAAACATAATCTATACTTTAAAGAAAAATTATTTGTATACTATGTGACTATATTTATTTTTTATTTATTTAAAAAAACATGAATCTTTGATAATTACTCATAAATAAATTGAAAAAATTGGAATGATGCATTCTCAATTTGTATGGTATAACCTGGTTGATAAAAATATTTTTATTTCAAAATTTACACATAATCAAATAGTTCTTTAATAAAATTATGTCATATGTTATAAAAATTAAAAATTATATATTTTTATTCAAATAGTTTAATCTCAAGTGTAGGAGTGTGCAAAAAAATTTCAAATTAGATTTGGGTTAAATATTTTGAATGCTCATCTAAATATTTTAAAATTTAAATTAGATACGATTTAGATTACCTAACATATGGATAAATTTAAATCAATAAATTTTGAAATGTGTTAATAGTATATAGATATACTAAATTAAATATGAATAAAATTTCATGCCAAACTTATGTTTTAAAAAAATTTAAATTTCTTATGATTTAGATATGATTACAATTTTATTTTGGATTTTCATATAAATATTAATAGTTTTGTTATGTGTATTTTTTAATTTTCAAAAGAACGCTCAGGCGATAAATTTAATTTTAAATTTTGTTTATCTAGAGATCTATACGCCAAAATAATATGTCTGGGTGTCTCTATTTACACACCACCTTTCATCTCAAGGCACACCATTAATTAATTTATTTTTTATTACAATATTAACCTAATGTAAAATAACCACAAATGATAAAGGATTATGATACACACCTTACGTAATACACACCAATTACTGTAGACACCCCATTTTTGACCGCCCTCAAGACTTGGGCATTACTAATGGTTTGCTCGGTGTTGAGAGATGTGCGAGAACGCAGTTGATTTCTTGACAAGAAGAGGCAAATCTTCCCAAACACTTTGTTTAAGGGTTTGGAGTTGAAGAAAAGAGGAGAGGAGGGGAGAAAATAGGTTGGAGAAGAAGTTCGCCATGAATCCGGGTAGGAGAGAATCGAGCAGCCCTCGCTGAATCGGGCTTATTCAATTGCATACTTGGAGTTAAGCTATGAGGCCACCATCGTTGGAAAGAAGACTTCCGGGGCTTCAATTTGTACTCAAGAATCTCCTAGAGCCAAGTCAGGGTGGAGGAGATATGATTGGTTGAAGCTGGGCATCATCCCGTTTGGATCGAGTCTGCGCGGCTTCACGGAAAAGGGCATAACGTTTTGCATAGGAGGAATTTTGATGCAAGGTTTACGCCATTGGAAAGCTAACTTCCGGGGCTTCAATTTGCATACCCACTGGCCATGTTTTGACCAAGGAATCATCCATCGGCACTCTATTTAGCCGACCGGCAGAAAAGAGTGCCGACCGGCACTTTATTTTGGACAATGATCGAATCTTCTGGCCGGTTTGAACCCTTTGCACCCCCCAAGCTTGGTGCATGCCGGTGTGCCGGTGGGATGCACCTGAACTTCACGTGCATACATGTGCCCATTTTGCACCCTTTAACCACCTTTGGCCTCCTTCTTTGCACCCTTTGCTCAAGGCTTCTTGGGGAAGCCTTGACCCCTTGTCTTGGCTTCCTCAAGAAGCCTTACCAGCTGTCCAAACTTCTAGAGTAAGCCTTGCCCCCCCTTGACCCTTTTTGAATGACTTAGCCACTAAGTCTTGGCTTGACTTTGCTTATATAAGGAGGCCCTCTCCTCCTTTGATTGAGGTTGGAGACTTTGGAACAAAAAACCAGAGAAATATATGTATATCTGATATATACATATACATCCCTCCATCTCTCAATATATCTCTCTCATTCCACCTCCAAACACTCTTGATCTTGGGCTATTTCTTCACCACCACCTAGCACCACCACCACCACTCCATTTCCAGCGCATTGGAGGTCATTTGCAGAGGCTAGGAGTTCATTTTCTTGGATCAAAACCTCTTTGGTTCCTTTGGTCTTCAAGGGTAAGTGTCTATTTCCCTCAAACTAGCATTTTCTTGGTTCATATCTAAGCCATAGTTGCATGTATTTTTGAGCTTTAATGTAAACTACAAAGTTGCTTTTTTTGAGCCCTTCTTCAATGTTGAAGAAGGGCTCAATACTGTTGGGGGTCTCCATGTAGTACTTACCATTATACCCCCTCTTTGGCCCCCATTTTTGCATGCTTTGTTAGCCTACCATGCTTCTGTTTTTGGGTCTTCGACAGGCCTGAAAAGTGTCTTATTTTACCCCCCTCTACATGTCTCATGAAGGGTCTTTGGCTTTTTGGTGCACCCTTTTGGTACTTCATGTTATACCCTTTTGTGGGCCTTAATCTTGCATTGCCTTTTGAGCATGTTTGTATATTGATTTGGGGCTTGTCATCTACTGTGGGTAGTCATATTTTTGATCCCTCATCAGTATTGTAGAAGGGTATTTTTCAGTTTGGTGCATGCTTAGCATACCTACCATGTGATGCCTTGTAATTGCCTTAATACGCCTTAGGTTGTTAGCCTTTGTTCGAGCATGTTTTAGGCTTAGATTTGTGAAGATTTTGTGCTTATTTTTCCATGCTTTAGGTCTGTCTTAAGTTTTTTGAGTCGATCCTAGCATGCATTATATAGCCTCTTTGCATTTTGTGGCTTGTATGCTTCAAGTATGTGAATGTGTGAACATTGTTGCATGCTTCGTTGATTTATTTAGTTGGTTTGGAACCTCCTATAACATGATTTCAGAGCTTACGTTGCATGCTATATGTCCATACTTAGCCTCTTTAAGTGTGCTTAAGAGTTGCCTTGTTTATGCCTTGGGTTTGGACCATAACACTTGCGCGTGTGTGTGTGTGTTTAGTCTCCATTTCTAGGCACTATGGCCACTGTTTTAGGCTTGTTTGAGGCTGCCTAATCTAGTTTAAGTCCATTCCCTCATATGTTGTAGCATGCTTACTTTGCATGTGTTGCTTAGGTTGTGTGCCTAGCGTGTTTATATACTTGCATGTTCATATTGCATGTTAGATTGCATGCTTAGGTTGCATTTGACATGCATGCTTTACCTCTTGAATTGAGTATGATAGAGGTTGAGCTCTTTGTTTGCTTATGTGCATTTTATTCCACATTGAAGTTGCACACTTTGGCTTCTTGGGCCATCATGCATTGAAATGCGTGATTAGTGGCCCGGGGGTCGAGGGCCATGCTCCCTTGAGTCCATTGCATGATAGGGAGTGTGTCCGTGCATACATTTGTCCCAAAATTCCATACCATGCTCTATTCTTTGTCTTCTTTGTCAAAAGCTGTCTCCGCAGAATTTAGTGCCGACCGGCACTCTTGATCTTAACCGGCACACTTTTTGTGCCGATAATCTCAATTGCGGTAGGTGGCCAAACCTTGCGGTAGATGGTCCAACCCTTCACCGGTGGTAATATTCAGGTATGTGGAAGGTGTCCCAGACTCTGGAAATTTTCGAGAGGCAAAGAAAGAGCGAACAGAGGCATGGTGCGGGTTCGGGCAAAGCGGACATCGAGCATGCATCATTCACAAGATCCGGCGGTACGTGGCCCTTTTATTTCACATTTATTTATTCAGTAATTAGAATTTGTAATATTTATTCATTTATTTTGGGACTGTATATTCTTTCGGTCCCTCCGAGCGAGGGCAAAGTTATAATAAGTGTGTGTGAGTGGGTGTATGTCTTCCAAATCCCCATTTCTTTCTATCCCTTTTATTTACCCGCTTTCGATGGTAGATTAGGGCATGTTTATTTTAGCATACCTTATGCAATGCATGCGTGCATCCATGCATTTGTTGACATGCACCGGGCTCGGTACATCATACAAACTGCATTTCAATTTTCAATTCCAAATTGAATACGTGCTACACGCGCATTTCACATGCTATGTTTAGGGTTAGCCGAGCCTACTCTAGATTGCATCTATGCCTGTGTTGCATTAGCCACTTAACATGAACTAGGTCATGCATGTTTGCTAACTAGTTTCTTGTTTTGGCACGGAGTACGATGTAAGTTTTATGCTTTAGCATGTCGCATGCGTGTGAATGTTAACATGACAGTATGCCTGCCATGCGGCTAAGTGCTTATGTGATAAACTGCTTGAATGCCTATGGGTGGAGGTTGGATTGCGTAAATTGGAACAACTCATTGAAATCCGTATTTTAGCCTACTTGCGAGTAGCAAAAACCAACACGTTTTTCGAGACAAAACGGATATGCAATGTTTATTTCCAAATTAGGCAATCTAGTCTATACTTTTGTGTTGTGCGCATCACATAGTAATTCTAGGCTAATAACCGGAATAAGAACATGTAATGTTTTCGAAATCGGATATCACGGTTAGTAGAGGCCGGTCTTGGACGGCGCGAAGGGTTGCTCATAGCTGACCTTCGCCGATCGTACCCAAGCTCCCGAGCCAAGACACTTTGGTAATGACGGACACGTGGCCTTCGGCACCGAGTCAGGGTTTCCTAAATTTCCCATTTTAAAATATTTAGGTGGCGACTCTGTAATCTGGCAAAGCAGTCCATGTTTGGCACTACTTTTCAAAAATCTATTTTCTCAAACGATTTGCCGGATTTGGACTCTTTGGTTCAAGATTTAGAACCGACACAAATCGAGTCCAAACTGTAGTAGACCCGCAAAACGAACAGAACGGGAGTTAACCCTCCCGGGGCGCGTTCGGGGACGTCTACAATTACTCATTGCACACCACACCCAATTTTAATTTTTTATTTGTCACTTAATATATCAATTTTCAAATATTTCCAAAATATCCTCATCTTCTCTAACCATAACCATAACCATAACCTTAACCCTAATCCTAACTCTATCCCGTAACCGTTGCCGCCATCAACTGTTGCCGTCAACCATCCTACCTCTTTCTGCCGCCGCTATCCTCTAATCGACACCATCCATTTTTATATTTCCATCCCCAATTCATTTGCGCCTCTGCCATGGTAGCAACTTGTGATGCCCTTTCCTTCACTGCTGACATTATAACTCGTATCTCCCTCACTCTCGTCACCCCTCTCCAGTCTCGTTGGCTACACTTTGCTGCTACCCATCATTTAGATCCCCTCCACAATGGGACTCAGCTCCTTCACTCCATCATTCGATTTGCAGTTGCAACAGAGAGAGAGATTTGAGTTTCTAGATCTAGGGTTTGAAGATAATAAGAAGAAAAAGAAAAAGGGGCTATAGGTGAAAATAAGATGAGAGAGGAGCTGCAATGGGGGAGAGAATAGCAGTGGAGCGAGGATTTGCAGAGAAAAGACGCCGACTGAAGGAGATTCGGAAGGGCAATGCTGGCTTAGCAGCGGCGACAGTGTAGAGAAGTTAAGGTTTAGGATTAAAGTTGGATAGGGGAGATAGGGATGGCAAGGAGTGGGTCGCTAGAGTTAGGGATGGCGGAGGAGGTGCAACCGAAGCTAGTAATGGCTGCGACGACAACATGTAGCGAGTGGGCGGCGGCGGCGGCGGTTAGGGTTAGGGTTAGGATTGGTAGGAGTGGATTATATGGATTGAGAAATTTGTGTGAAGGTCAAAAATGTAATTGACTAGAAGGATAAAGATGCAATAAATTTTTTTAAGGAAATAGAAAATTGAAGATTATGGGTGGGGTGTGTGAGTGAGTAAAGGTAAAGATGAAAGATTGTGGATGGGGTGTACGAGTAAGAATAAAGATGGAAGATTGTGATATGTATTGAACAAATTTCTTGTTTATCAAATTACTAAAGGTGTGCCTTGAGATGAAACGTGGTGTATAAATAGAGGCATCCAATATGTCCACATCATTCTACGACTTCGTAAAACTACCCTTAAAATTCATGCACTTATCTATTCGGACCGCTCTATTATCTGTTCATTTTACATTTTTCAAAACCTACTTTTTTTTTTTCTCTCTAAGTCACCCCTCTCTCTTTCTCTATATGTTTCACATTCATAGTTGAAACCCTAACTTCAATCATAGAGAAAGAGAGAGAGATGAATGAGGAGAAGAGATCTGGCGTCGCTGGCGCTACCATATCAACATCATACTATGCTATCTCCATATCCGCAGTTCATTCACTCGTCATGGCTCACGTTCACTAGATCGAGTAGCTGCCAAAGATTTCTTTTGCCGTTAGTGATTCGACTGAGGGAATCGATAAGACTTATTCGGCAATCAAAGCTCTAAAGCAGATCGAAGTTGTTTTTTGGATCCAAAAGCTTGAAGTCGACAGGGGTGTTGTCATCTTTGATGGAAGGGCTTGATCCAAAGGAGTCGGACGGTACAACCATTGTCATTGCTATGACCCACCACAGATCTGTCATCAATCTCTAATTCTCACCTCGAAACTTAACTTCCACTGCCTCTCTCCACTGGTGACTATCATCTGAGGGTTCGTAACTTAACAGATCTATATCTAAATCCTAGATTGTTGTGTTTTTGGGGTTCTCTTGTCTTTATCTTTTCTGACTGTGTGTCAGGCTTTCGATAACCTGTGGTGGCGCTTGTGCAGACTCCGATTGGCTGGAAAGCTATGAGACTAGTTTGCCATTTATTTGTGTATGTATAGGTATATAGATATAGAGAGAGAAAGAGAACTTTAGAGAGAGAGATATATGTTGAATCTCTATGCATATGATCTGGTAGCCATTTCAACAGATCTGTTGTGAATCTCAGAGGAGTAGCTTTTAATTTTAATTTTTTTTAGATCTGGTTTGTTGTTGTTCATGATCTGATTATCTTTTCTTTCTTTTTCTTCTTCGTTGTTGTTGTTGATGATGATTCCAATAGATAGTGGCAAGAAATATTTGTGTTATTGAACAAACATATCTGTTTGTACCTCTACGCAGATTTGTTGAGTCTCTATATCTATTCAAAAAATTAAACATATAGGTTGAAGATAGGTTCAAAAAAATTTGTCGTTGAACATATTTGTTCAAAATTTGAACAGATATTGACTTTGGTATATTTCAATAACAAAGATTTGAACAAATAAATAGAATTCAGTGAAAAAAATTTGAACAGATAAAAAAATTTAGATAGGTATTTGAATATATAAGGGGAAAAATTTGAACAGACGGTCAAAAAATTTAAACAGATAGAAAATAAATTTGAACATATAGGTATAAATTTGAACAAATAGAAAACAATTTGAACATATAGTCAAAAAAAAGTCAACAGATAAATTCAGTGATAAAATTGAAACAAAATGTCCTTTAAAATAAATAAAAGGACTTCTCAACAAATTATTTCACAAAGGATGGACCTTTCACCAATAAAAAGTATCCACGGAACCTATTGCCTTATATCTCTCTAGAAACTACCTTAGTTTCTAGGGTTTTTCAATTCCTCATTGATGTTGGTTGATCCTTTCTCTAATGCAATGTTTTCTACCTTAGTGAATACAAGTCTGTTGACGCATGATTTTCCCCAATTACCGGTTAGAAATGAGGCAAAATCGATTGATAATACCAAAAACGGTATCGTTAATCTTTTTGAAAATGATTTGTCAACTCTCGTGGAAAAAGCTCAGAGAAGTAGAGGTTTGTAGGACAAACAATCGAAGGCCATTTCAGATCTAACCAATCATCTTCTTTTGTTAAGAAGCAAACTCAACCTAGATGGGTCCTCTGTTGTATCCGATGGTCTGAAATCCGGCATAGCTAATCCAGGGAGGGTTGAGAATGAAGAGATAGATTTGCATATTCCTTCTAAATTGAGTGATTTGGTAAAAACTGAATCAAAGTTGGCCTCTCAAGTTAAAGTACCAAGCAGTTCTGGTGGGTTAAGGGAGTTTCAAGAGCATAGGGTAGATGTTTCCAACACGACCCTCAATATGGGCCTACCTTCCAGGCAAGGTGGAAGCGGTTATGGATCTTACCGAAGAGGGTGTGGCAGAGGGGATAGGGGAAACCCCAACCAATTGGGTTTTGTTCGTGTAGAGGTTGCTAAAATTCAAAAGAAAGGTGATAGACTAACCAAAACATAGGCAGATATGGCTACGATGCCAAACAGATCCCCGATTAAGCTCAGGTATATTCCTCTCCCACCTTTAGATGATCCAGCTATTGTAGAATTGCCGCCTCGCCATAAGGGATTAGGAAAACGGGAATCCAGTTTAGTGGGTTATTTTTTGGATAAAGAAACTACCTTTTAACTATATAAGAAATAGTGCATTCAATCAGTAAAAAAACATGTTGCTGAAGGAGGTTTAAGCAAATGGTGATGGCTTTATGTTCTTTATTTTTGACAATATAGACGCCTGTGGCAGGGTCCTAGAAGGAAGACCTTGGTACATGGGTAACAAACTGCTACTTTTGAAGAAGTGGAAAAGAATGATGAGACTTACTAAGGAACATGTTTCACAGATTCCAGTTTGGGTTAAATTGTTTAATGTCCCTATGGAATACTAGGATTTTGAAGGGCAGAGTAGAATCTCTAGTAAGATTGGAATCCCTTTATTTGTGGATCATCTTACTTCCGCTGAGAGTAGAGTATATTTTGCAAGGGTGTGTGTGGAGGTAGATGTTGACTCCCCTTTACCTCAAAACTTCTTTGTTAAGTCTGAGGAGGAAGTGGCGAAAATCAGAGTGGAATACCGAGGCATACTTGCAAAATGTGAGCATTGTAGAGTGTTTGGACATGATACCAAAAACTGTGTTTCAAACTAAGTGGCACAATTGGTCAAGATGCAAAAAGAAACTAAAGAGGATAAGGAAGATGGATAGAAAACTGTTAAGTCCAAAGGGAAAAAGAAGATTAGGGAACCAGATGAAGGAGAAAGCAGTCAAGGAAAGGATCCCCCTCAAATAGAATAACCACAGCATAGAGAGAGCCTCATATTTGAAATTAACAGTGTAGTTCCCATAAAGGTACTACATGATGAAACATTGGGGTTGGCCCAAGTTCTGTCACCGCAAGCAAATCAGATTATAGATGAAGCTGAAATAGCAACTCAGTCAGCAACTTCTGCTGTTATGGAGGAAGACAGCAACTCCATAGAAGCTGAAGCCTTAGTTGTATATGATGATGCACAAAAGACCCCACAAGCAGCTTCAGGCATCAAGAAGAAGAAATGACAGGTGAAATCCTCTGGCAGCCAGAGGAAGAAAAACAGGTAATGATTGATATATGTTGGGTTAACAGTAATAATTTGCTTATGGATTTTAAAATCTCTTCTTGGAATATAAGAAGGCTTAATGACCCTTTAAAACAAAAAGAAATTAAGAATTTTGTCTTGAAAAAGGAGTTAAAAATCCTAAGTATTTTGGAAATCAAAGTTAAACATGCTAATGAACAGGCTGTTTTTGGTAATATATTTAAAAATAAATGGGGCCTTTTGTCTAATTCCAACACCAATGCTTCTAGTCGTATTTGGGTGTGTTGGGACCCCTGCTTTTGTTCTGTTAGCCCTTTATTTCAATCTGACTAGATTATTTTATGTAAATTTAACCTTTTAGAACTTAATATACAATTTGTTGTGGGTTTTGTGTATGCTGAAAATCAACACCTGTTAAGAGTTACTCTTTTTGATAAGCTTGTGGAGCTTGCATCCCAAATCTCCAATAGCCCTGTTGTTTAGATGAGAGATTTCAATGCTATCAGATATCCTCATGAAAAGATAGGGGCACCCAATCACAGTTCAATTACTTTATTCTTCAGGCTGGTTTTGATGATATTTCCTATAGTGGTTGCCATTTCACATGGGCTAACAAACAAAGGGATGGTCATTACATAGCTTTAAAAATTGATAGAGTTTTAGTGAATGATAATTGGCTTAAGACTTTTCTTATGTCTCATGCTCATTTCTGTCCCTTTAGCCCTTCTGACCACTCTCCTGTTGTTTTTAGTATCATTCCTGATGGTACTGGTTTCAAGAAACCATTCAAATTTTTTAACTTTTGGGCTGGCCATTGTGATTTTCCCTCTACTGTTAGAGGGGTGTGGTAGAAGTATATCAGGGGTTCTCCTATGTTCAGAATTTGTTATAAGCTTAGAACTCTGAAACCTCTCTTGAAAAATCTGAACAAAAAAGATTTTAGTGATGTCTTTGTGAGAGTTAAAGTCTCTAGAGAAGAGTTAGAGAATATCCAAATCAAACTTGATAAGGATCTTGAGAATATGGAGTTGCAATCTTCTGAGAGAATTTTGTGTAAGAAATATATTGATTTGTGTTAGGTTGAGGAGAGTTTGGCTAAACAAAAATCTAAAATCCAATAGCTGAGTTTGGGAGATAGGAACAATAGCTTTTTCTCTAGGACTGTTCGTAATAACATCAACAAAGGTAGAATTAGTAGTATTACTATGGATAATGGGGTTAGGGTGACTAAACCCCTTGATATTCATGAAGCTTTTGTGTCTCACTTCTCCAATTTATTTGGTTCTCCGAGTGAGGGTAACTATAATGGGTTTGGTAGAGTTAATGAGCTAATTAATAAAAGGCTTTCGAGTGCCTAGGTGGCTACTTTGGGGCAAGATGTGACTGTTGAAGAGATTACTAGTGCTTTTAGGTCCCGTAATCCTAATAAAGCTCCTGGTCCTGATGGTTACTCTGCAGGGTTTTCCACAGTACGTGGGACATTGTTGGTAATGAGGTCATCCAAGCTATAAAATATTTTTTTGACTCGGGGGAATTGCTTAAGAAGATCAACTATACCACTATTGCTTTAGTGCCAAAGATCCCTAACCCTGGCAAGGTGAGGGACTACATGCCTATTTCTTGCTATAACACAATCTATAAGTGTATTGCCAAAATCATTGCAAATAGGATCAAGAATGTGCTACCTGATCTTATTGACCCTATGCAATCTGCTTTTTTCCATGGTTGGAGAATTGCTGATAATATTTTCCTTTCCTAGGAGCTTATGAGAGGATACCATAAAACGTTTTCCTCTCCAAAATGTTCCGTGAAAGTTTATCTCATGAAAGCATATGATAATGTGAGATGGGATTTTTTGTTTGATGTGCTTAGAGCTATGGCTTTCCCAACTCGACTTATTAATTGAATAAAAGCTTGTGTTACCTCCGTTTCCTTCTCTATCTGTATCAATGATAGTTTGCATGGTTATTTTCAAGGTGCTGGGGGGTTGAGACAAGGAGACCCTTTGTCCTCTTACCTTTTTGTCATTGTTATGGAAATCCCTTGATCCTTAATTCAAATTTCACTGGAGATGTGCGAAAATAAAATTGTCAACCTTTGTTTTGAAGATGATCTCATGATTTTTTGTAAGGGGCATATTCAATCTGTTATTCTCATTAAACAAGGTCTTACTGAATTTCAGACTCTCTCTGATTTATCTCCCAACCCTAATAAAAGCCAAGTGTTTTTCTCTGGCTGTGATCATCACTTGAGGGGCAATATTCTAGAGGTTACTCATTTCCAGGAGGTCAGCTGCCTATTAGATATTCGGGTGTCCCTTTGATTACCATTAGGCTTAAAGCGGTTGATTGTGCTAGTTTGATTACTAGGATAACCAATAGGATTAAGTCTTGGACTAACAAAGTTTTGTCCTATGCAGGTAGGGCTCAGTTGATTAGCTCTATCTTGTTCTCTATGCAAGTTTATTGGTCTTCTCTCTTTATTATTTCCAAAAAGGTAATTAAGGAGATTGAGGCTTTGTGTAGATCTTTTCTGTGGTCTGGTCTTGATCTTAAGAAGACTGGGGCTAAGGTTGCTTGGGATAAAGTGTGTGCCCTTTGAGGTGAAAGGGGTCTTGGGTTTAAATCTATGGAGATTTGGAATAAAGTTGTTGTATCTAAACATATTTGGTTTCTAGTCTCTGGAGGTGAGCAATCCATGTGGTGCCAATGGGTGAAATCCTACCTTTTAAAAGGTCATAGCTTTTGGAATGTCAAAGTTCCTAGTGATCCTTCTTGGGTTTAGAGGAAACTTCTGTCTCTTAGAGTCCTTACTTACCGTTTGATCAAATGTTTGATAGGTTCTGGTGAGCAAACTTTCCTCTGGTTTGACAATTGGCATCCATTAAGTCCTCTTAGGGCTAAGTATGGGGTTAGGCTTATTTCTAACACTGCACTTGGCTGCCAATCTAAAGTGAGGTCTATTATTTCTGATACTGTGTGGAGGTGGCCTAATGAGTCCTCTTGAGAGGTGCAAGAGATCATTTCTAACACTCTTCCTGATTTGACTCCTTCTCTGTTGAGGGTGGACAAAGTTATTTGGGTTCCTACGTGTGATGGTAAATTTAGTATTGGGTCTGCTTGGCGGTAACGGAGAACTAAGTGGCCTAAGAACCAATGAGCTAGGCTGCTCTGGGCCCTCATTCTATACCTAGAGCCAGTTTTATTGTATGGATGACTATTCTTGGTAGTGATAGACTTGTTATATTTGGTATCAACCCTGCTTCCATATGTCCTCTGTGTGGTTATAATGGCCATTTTCTTGGTAGACTCAATAATGGTTATTGTATAGATGACTATTCTTCATGACCATTTGTTCTTTCATTGCCCATTTTCTTCTAGAGTTTAGGGTGCCATCCTAAAAAAATGCAATGTGAACTAGACTTGTAATAGTTGGGCTGACTGGGTAAATGTGGTGGCAAGAGATTGTCAAGGTAAATCTTTAGCTACCATTCTTAAAAAGCTTGGCTTCTACTGCACTGTTTATCAAATTTGGTTAGAGAGAAATAACAGGGTGTTTAATAAAGAAAAAAAAATTGAAGAGGTTGTCATAAAGAGCGTTATCAGCATGATCAGGTACAGATGTTTGGCTTTGGAGAACATTAAGAATTCACCAACTGATGCTTGGTTTTAGCAAGCATAGAGGCTTCCAGCCACCATTATAAATTTAGGTGGAGGGTAACATTTTTAGGGTTGAGTGTTGGGAAGAAACCAAATGAGGGTTGAGTGTTGTTCTTGAGAGTTGAGTGCTGGTGAGAACATACAGGAGGGTCAAGTGATGTGAGCCACATAGTGAGGTTTACTGTGTTAAATGTTTTAACTAACATGTTGCTATGCAGGTTGCCAATCTGGTTCCTTTATAGGGATGGTAGGTTGAGATATTGTGAGCCTTTATATATTGAGTGAGCGTTGTAAGCTATAGGTTGAGTGAACTAGTTCCAAAAACTTTCTAACTGTTTACTGCAGGTACTTATGGATGGTACTTATTATAGGGTATTTTTTCATTGTGAGTCACGTGAAGGAAGCCCTAAATTGTTTGTTGAATTGGAGTATTTTCTGTTACTCACCTGTTATCATTTTTGAGTGCTGCTTATCTATGTGAGTTGAGTGATTTAGTGGCCAAAATGTGTGAGTTTTGCCGCAGGTTATTACTCTTTTGGTTTCATTTGGTTGGATCTGTGTGGGTGGTCATAACAAGTCATGCTGAAACTTGGAAGAATGAAGTTATGGGGAATGCAAACTTGAACCAGGTTGTAATCTGTGCTAGTTCAATGTATGGAGTGTACTTGACAGTTGTTGTAACAACCCCGACTCATGATTAACATTAATCCATGCTTAATTATACCTAATAAGAAATTAACGTGAAATTTGGACCATGTGTTGCTTTATTTGTGTTTATATCTGTTTAATGTAGAAAGATCTGTTCATATTTTTATTCGGGTTGCGAATTGAAGGCCTTATTGGCATTCGATTCAGAAGTTGACTTGATTTGCGTGTTATTTAGAATTTTTAGAATTTTATAATAGGTCCAATTAAAATTCGGTTCGGAAAGATTAAATTATATTAATTTAATGGCTCATTTGATTAGTCTTAATTATTTACCATTAGATAAGCCTATGGCCCTGTTTGGTAAGGCTTATTTCCAGCTTATTTCAGCTTTTAGCTTAATTTAAGCTATTTTGATGTGTTTGGTTCAGCTTAACAATACAGCTTATAGCTTTTCGTAAGTCAAAAATCAACTTATTCTTTGAGTGTGGGAGGAAAAGTTTAATTTATAAGTAAAAAATCAATTTATGTTCACAGTTATAAGCTATAAGCTATTAGGCTATAAGTTATAATCACTTTCCTACAACTTTACCAAACGGGGCCTATATACTGCTACTTGTGTACTCTTACTCACTCTTTTCCCTCATGTCAACACATTTTGAGCTCACACATACACCACCAACGTGAGAGAGGAAGAAAGAAGAGAAGTTGAGCTCAAATTATAGAGATTGCTAGAGAACTTGTGAATTTGGACTTAGGAACTCAAGGACCAAGCTTTTAGCTCTCATCTTGACAAGTTTAGGTAAGAATCCAACCCTTTATTTGAACAACTATGAAGTGTAACACATGAACTCTAGAGGATTGAGTTGATTAATGTAAGAATTGAGTTAGAAATAAAGAGTATTGAGCCATACCATGCATGCATACATATTTTCTCACATTTTGAGTTTAATTTCTAAGAATTCTCTCATGCATGTCTTGAATTCACCTTAATTTTGGGAAATCACCAAGTTTCATGTTGTTTTGTAGCATTTGATCATGTTTTGGGAAGCTTAAGTTCAAAGAAATTCATGCATGTCATGTTCATGGAACATTTATAAATTTTAAGTTGAATGTTTGCACAATTGGCAAGCTATTGGGCCATGATTTCTTGGAATGATCCTTAATTCATGATGTTTTATGAGTTTCTCAATGTTTCTTTAAGTTTTGGAGCAAAAAAATCGAGCTTGATGCCTTAAAATTGAGTTTTGAAGCTTGGAAGCAATTCTGGAAATTTCAGAATTCTGCTTCTACACTCAAGCGACGGATTCCACGCTCAAGTGACTACTCTGTGTCTCACACTTCCGCTCGAGCAACTATGGGCTGGCTCGAGCATGAAATGCATGCTACTAGAAGTTCTTACGTTTTACAATACGCTTAAGTGACAAAAATTGCGCTCGAGCAAAGGCATGTCTCTCACGCTCGAGCGAGCATCGAGCAGAAAAATTAAGCAACTAGCACTTTTTCAAAAGTTTGCAGACCGCTCAAGCGAAGAAAGTTGCGCTTGAGTGGATCTTCACATTTTGCATGTCTGCTCAAGCGAGGAAAGCCACGCTCGAGCATGGACCCTGTTTTTAGCAAGTTTTGAAAAATGTTTTCAAGTAAATTTTTGCATCCTCATTCCATCCTAGGCATTCCTAGGCCAAGATTAAGATACAATGATAAGGATAAAGGCTAGAAACACGCTAAGAACAAGTGAAATAAGTTATGTACAAACCGAGCGTGTGTTCCAATGTATGTATATGTCATGTTATGTAGGTTACGCACCTTAAGTGAATTGCCTTCTCTACTCGTCTATCTGGAGCCACCACTTATCTGTGAGTAATAACTTAGTAAAGCTATATTCAAGTTAAATTATTTTCTATATATGAAATAAGATCTATTTTATGAAATGTTATGTTCACACTATGAATGATTGTCCGCTTTTGGCAAACATTTATGACATTAATGTTAAGATTCAAGTATGCTATCTATACCTGGACCGGAGGTTCCTTAATGAAACTGGCAAGTTATTTGTACCCGGCTAAAGGTTCTTTTATGGAACTGACAAGCTATCCATGCCCAATCCGAAGGTTCCTTTATAGAACTGGCAAGTTATCCGTACCCAGCCGGAGGTTCCTCTATGGAACTGACAAGTATGATCTATGATGTTTTGTATATAATCTGTTAGCACTAACAGATGAATTATGAATGATCAAACATGATTTCTGAATTTTGTATACACATTGAATGAGAACACACATATGAATTGGTTTTATGTACGGATTTAATTATGGGACGTCATTCATTTAACCCTTTACTCTGTTATTATTCATTAGGTTTCCGCTCACTATTTATATTATGTATGTAGGTGATCAAGTACATGACCAGGCTCAGAGTTGAGGACCTGGTGTCTCAGTTTTTGTCAGCCAACCTTTGTGCCTCTCGATGTGGTTCCGGATTAAGTCAAGTCTAGGGCTGTGTTGTTATGATTGTATAAGATTTTGTTTCTTTTGCTCCTTGAACAAATTTCTCAGTTTTTAAGTATATGAAGTGACGTGTAAATATTGTATCTTTTGACGTCACTCATATGTTTATAAAAGTTTAAGATTATCTGTCCCATGTATGTCTTCACAGCTCGATGGACTATATATATTTTATGTATTTGCTTCTGTAGCCCCTAATTATATATTATTATGTTATGAGGCCTTTGGTAATCCAAGGATTACTGGCCGGTTACGACGCTAAACCTATAGGGGCAGGTTTGGGTCGCAACAATTGTCTTTTATTTTAATGGTGCTACACATTTGGGTAAGAAGTATGGAGCTGAATTCTAGTTGGTCTTCTGCTTATGTTCTAAGGCTTTTACCTATTCCTTTGCAGGTTGTGCTTTGGGTCTTATTTTATTTTTTTTAATCTTTTGGTTCCATGTATATTGGTGTGTGTGGCTGCTGTGGAACACATAACATTGATTGGCTTGTTTTTGTGTGTACAGAACATGGTTGGAAGCAAGCCAGTTTGCTAGCTAGATTTATGCTTCTGAGCATTATAGTTATGTGCCTCCTATGGTTATCATAGTATTGATAGGCTTGTTTTGTTTGTGCTAGCTAGATATTTGCTAGCAGATAGGTTTTTAGTTGGTTTGTTTTGTATAGCTTTGGTAGGGCCTGGGGTATTTCCCTTGTATTCTTATAAGTTTTCTTATTTTTTCTTATGACTTATGTACCAACAAAAAAAACAAAAAAAAAAAAAAAAATCATAAAATTGACAATTTTATATCAATTTGGAGCTCTCTTTATTTTTTCCTCTTGAACTTTTATGGGAGAGAATAGATTTTGACAAATAAAAAAGGAAATTGTATTATTTTTCCTCCAAGGAAACATAAATCATGAAATAATTAATATTTTTATAATTATTGATTTAATGGGTTAATTAATAATATTTTTCAAAATTATATTTTAATTCAAAAATTTTTAAAATTATTTAAGAATTTTTAAACTTCTTCAAAACTCATGAAAAGTTACTTTATATATCATATATATATAATTAAAAGTAATATTTTTTCATGTTTAGGTAGCATATTATAAGGGCTTATTTTTTTCTAAGAAAGCCACGACAATATGTATTTTTTTAATTACATATAAAGTTCTACACAAATCCAAATATAATCTATATATTATATAAGGAAAATGAGATTTTTAACCCATAAATCTTGTGGGAGCTCCAATATTCTAATTTTAATTTTTTAATTTTTTTATTTAAAAAAAAATCTCAGCATTTATTGATTTCTTTTAGCCCACAAGTTTTTTTTGACTTCTCCCGTACATACTGCCGCACTTTTCAACTTCTCTCATACACTATGATTAATGATGTGATTATTAAATTATTTTTATTAAAAAATCTTTAAAAGATAATTTATATATTAAAAAAATATCTAAAACAAATATAAATTTTTATTAAAAAATAACATGTTGCAATTGCAAAAAAAAAAAAAAAAAAAAAAGAGAAAAAATAAAAAAAAATTACACTGTGCATTTTATTAATAATGCTAAAAAATGTACTAAGTGTTTGTACAGAGGTTTGACATGTGTCCACTCTCAAATCTATATATTATATAAGGAAAATGAGATTTCTAACTCGCAAGTCTTATGGGAACTCCAATATTCCAATCTTAATTTTTTAATTTTTTGACTTAAAAAAAAAAAACTTAACATTTATTAACTTCTCTCAACCCATAAGTCTTTTTAACTTCTCCCATATCTACTGCCACACTTTTCAACTTCTCACATACACTATGGTTAGTAGTGGGATTATTAAATTATTTTTATAAAAAATCTAAAAAAAGTGATTTGTAAATTAAATTTTTTTTAAAACAAATATAAATTTTTATTAAAAAATAACAGGTTGCAATTGCAAAAAATAAAATAAAATTACACTGTGCATTTCATTAATAATGCTCAAAAAATGTGCCAAGTGTTTGTATAAAGGCTTGACACGTGTCCACTCTCAAATTATCAAGTGAATATAGATGAAACCAAAGAATTCAACTTTAATGGCTAACAAATATTTAAAGTTAGGGATCATGAAAACTTTTTCATGAAAATGATCATGAAAGATTTATGATCTTTAGATTACCTTGATTAGTGTGTGCTGCTTTATTCTAAGTGTAATCCAAGAGTCACAAAACTTTCATGATTATTTTAATGAAAGGTTTTTCATGATACCTAGCATTGCTGATATTAAAAACCCAACCATTGCAGCATAATAACTATTAATTAATAGAGTTCAACAATTGAAAGGTCTCAAACCACTTCTCTTTGTCTTCTCAAATATTTATTTATTTTTTTGTTTATACATTCATTTTGATATTGATAGAGAATTGGACGTGTGGGGGGAGGGGGTGAGAGACATTATATATTGAGTTGTATAATTGTTATGATAAAAATAAAGGTTGTTTTCACATTCTATGGCAATTTATCTAGTTATACCTCCAATTAAAACGCCAGGTGTGTTTATACGTCATCATTGAACGTTGCTTTTATTTTTTTTAGATACTTTGTCTCACAACTGTTTGTGTTTTGTATTATAAAATTTATTACATCTGTATTTACTAAAACTATTAGATGAACCTAATATAAGAAGTGTAGACTATTTCAATGTCATTCTCGGGATTAGAAGTACAAAAAATATATACAAAAAGTATATGAATGGACAAGATTTTACAAAAATTTGTTTGTGAGTCTCATATCTTGAAAATCCTATAATCTATTTATTTTTTTATATTATATTTTATTTTTGGTTTCTATACTTTTTTTTTAATATATAGTTTTCTTTGTTTTCTCTAAAAGTTTATTTTTAAAAATTAATAAATAAATAAATAAATCATTTTATATTTTAAACAATTTCATTTTTGTTTTTTGTTTTTTGTTTTTCTTAAAGTAGTTTTAGTTTTGAGTGATTACTTACTTTTTTTTCCCCCTTCTATATATTGTAATTTTGTACATTTTAAGTATATGATGTTTCCACTAATACACTTAGAGATGTATTATGAAAGAAGTATCATGTGAAAATAAAATATGAAGAAGAAAAATAAATAAAACGATATGATGAATGTGGAGCAAAAATCAAATATCAAAACTCCCAAAGCAAGCAAGCAAGCAAGCAAACAAACAAACAAGTAAGTAGAATAGAATGTTTAACAATAGATATTTGAAAATTTGCTACAAAATTTTATAACTTTTCATTTTGCTAAAAAAAATATATTTGGTACTAGCTAAATAAAATACTTTTAAAATAATTTTTTTAAAAAAAATTTAAAATTAAAACTATATTTATGTAAGCATAATTCCTAACCACATTTTTTTACTTAATGTATAATATTATATTGACTACCTTTTTCAGGTTTTTTTATTTTTATTTTTTATATAGAGTATATTTATGTAGAAGTAAAAAAATTTCATTAGAAATAATTTTTTTCTTAATTTAGTTATGAATTTTGCCTGTGCGTTATTTTTAATTTTTAAATAAAAGAAAACATAAAATAATTGATTAAAAATATGTTGCATTTGTTATATTCATTTTTTTTGTGTGCAAAAAGAGAAAAAGAAAATTTAAAAATCACAATTCATACATATACAAATAATTACAAACATAACCCGTGCATATGCACGGGTGGAACACTAGTTTAAATTATACCAACTTTACTTATTTTATATAAACTCTATTTGACAAATATTTTTTTTCATATATTTTTCATGGTAAATTAAGATAATCTACAAACCTAATACATTTGTGTTTCACGTTTTTCTTATTAATTCTTTCAAGGGTATTAAGATTTTTTTAATGCTAAATTATTTATTTATTTAATTTTTTTTTTGTGTATTATTCTGTACCTAATATCAATTCTATATTATGGATTTGTCGTTTAAATTTTATAGTAATTCTATATATGAAATTAGACTTCGTTTACTATATTATTTTATATAATCACAAACTTGTATGAGAAAAAACCAGCACAATAATGATACTCTCGAGGAATCTCAAAAATTTAGATTTACTATTTGAGTTACTCTTTTAATTATTGAATAGTAAGTTTTTTTTTGATATCATATTACAAATAATTAATTATTTCATATACTGAGATGTATCTATTGTTTGGATATTTTCTTTATTTTTTCCTTTTGAGTTTAGATACTATTACGTGATTCTTTCTTGATTAGTTATTATTGAATTTCTTTTATATAGTTGATATTTTAATTTAATTAAGAGTGTTTATTTTATAATCTTATAACTTAATATATATGTAATATGTGTATCTAATTACAACATATTTATATTTAATTTTTTAATAAATTTTATATAATTTCTATTTGTACATATTTTTAGTTTTCAAATGAATATAAAAAAAAATTAAATAGTTAGAATTACTTTTAATTTTATATTACTAATTCTTCTTCTAATTTAACTATTATTTTTAATATCAAAATGAGTGTTTATTTTATTATTTTATAATTTAATATATATCATATAAAATTATTATATGATAATTATATTTTTATAATACGATAGAATTAAAATGATTAAAATACATAAATAATTTAACTAAAATTAATATATATATAAGTAATTTAAGTAACAATTTTATACAACGATAACGTCAATACTTTTATATTAACAATTTAATTAATATTTTAAATTAAAATTAAAATTACTCTTTTATAACTTATATTATATCATCAAATATTTAAAAAAAAAAAATAACACATACAATATACGAATCGAATCGATTGCTATTTATAGGATATTGTTTAATCAACATATAAAACCGGGTAGTGTCCTAGTTTTTTTTTTCGAACGACAAGGGTAGTGTCCTAAGTTGTTAAATAAAAAAATAATTAAAGCACATACAATCGCCACGTATGCAGATCATTGCATATCAGGAGCTCACACCAAGTCCATGTCCATACATACAAAAATGACTATAGCTATGACGGCCCGTTCGTTGCTGTCACCCATACAGTCATCATCACTCTCTTTGTTGTGGTTGGCAAGGCTGAGTCGAAGCAAAGATAGGGTAGGGCTTGGTTTGAGGAAATGAGATGTCTTAGTCGAAGAAGATCACGCTGAAGAGCTCCGACGGAGAGGCGTTCGAAGTGGAGGAGTGGGTGGCGCTGGAATCGCAGACGATCAAGCACATGATCGAGGACGATTGCGCCCACAGCGTCATTCCTCTCCCCAACGTCACCAGCAAGATCCTCGCTAAGGTCATCGAGTACTGCAAAAAGCACGTCCAGGTCTCCAAGACCCAAGATCGATCCGCCGAGGACGACCTCAAGACCTGGGACTCTGACTTCGTCAAAGTCGATCAGCCCACTCTCTTCGACCTCATTCTGGTTAATCTCTCTCTCTCTCTCTCTCTCTCCTCTTACCTTTTTTTTGTTGTTGTTGATAAATTAGGGTTTTGATTAGTCTCAATTGTTCTGTTTTGGTGCTTTTGTTTGCTAATTTAAATTAGTGATCCTTTACACTGTGTTTGGATTGAGGGATTTGGAGAGAAAAGAAAAGAAATAGAGAGAAATGTATTTCTCTTCCTTGTTTGGTTATCTTAAGTGGAGAGAAATTGAGAGAAATGGAAAGAAATGGAGAGAAACTCATTTATCTCATAACCCTTATTTTCAATCTTCCCAAAAGTGGAGAGATTGGGAGAGAAAAGAAACCCACAAATGTTTATATTTTCATAATACCAATTTTACCCCTATAAAAATAAAAGAAATAAAATGATTGAAAATATAAAAAGGTTATTTTGGTAATATAACATAAAATAATTTCTTTTCTTTTCTCTTAATGAAATCTAACCAAACAAGAAGGAGAGAAATCACAATCATTTCTTTTCTTTTATTTCTTACTTATCCAAACAAAAAGGAGAGAAATTATAATCATTTCTTTTCTTTTCTTTTCTCTTATTACTTAAGTAATCATTTCTTTTCTTTTCTCTCCTAAGTTACCAAACATAGCGTTATGCTCTCGGAGAATTGAAATTTCGCATTAGGGTTCGATGTGTCACTTGTTGTTTGTGCTTTTTGTACGATTCTCTTTTGTCAAATTCGATAGGGTTTTCCTTAATTCTCTGATGGTCTTGTTCAGGATTTCGAGTTACGTTTGCTGGTGTTATTAGTGAGCAAAACTTGTATAGTTATGAGGTTAGGGGACTTCTCATGCCTTTTATGTGAAACGAACCCTTTATGTTTGGATTGAGTGTTTTGGAGAGAAAAAAAAAAGAAATGGAGTGATATGTATTGCTCTTATTTGTTTGGATAATCTAAGTAGAGAGAAATTGAAAGAAATGGAGAGAAACTCATTTCTCTTATAAGTCTTATTTTCAATCTCTCAAAAGTGGAGAGATTGAGAGAGAAAAGAAATTACTATTTTCATAATACCTATTTTGTTCCTATAAAAATAAAAGAAATAAAATGATTGAAAATATAAAAAGATTATTTTGGTAATATAATATAAAATAATTTTTTTTCTTTTCTCTTAATGAAATCTAATCAAACAAGAATGAGAGAAATCACAATCATTTTTTTTCTTTTATTTCTTCCTTATCCAAACAAAAAGGAGATAAATCACAATCATTTCATTTCATTTCTTTTCTCTTATTACTTAAGTAATCATTTCTTTTCTTTTCTCTCCTAAGTTCTCAAACATAGTGTTAAGGTTATTTGGAGTTTTTCCGTACTAATGTACTGAAATCCTTATTTTTATACACTGGTTTATAATTTTTTGAAAGAAACCCTTATTTTCGTTCCTGTGCAAATTGGGAACTTATTAAGCTACAGAGAATGTTACCTTTATAAATTAACTAGTTATTCAATTGCTTGCGAGAAACGGTGTTCTGCAAACTCATGCTGTTGTTGCGGAACTGTTTTTTGTGAACCAATCCTTGCCGATATGGATTGCCTGGTTGAACTAGCAGAATGGTGAAAAGGATCATCAGTGGCCCACTATAAAGCCTTTTATGTATATAAATATTTATACTAGTAAATAGTTATAGAACTTGCTTGGTGTGAACCAAAAAGTGAAGAAGTATTGTTTTTTTCCTAATTGTAAATTTGCCTTGACAAACTGCATCAGTCTTTGATTAGTTGTATCGGTTTTTAATCCTTCAACCCCTATAAAAGCGTTTTTATTGATGTTGTGCATAAAAATTATATAGAGGTGAAGTATGGGGAGAGTAGCAAGAGCTTTACGTCTCTTATAGATCCTTTGTTTGTTGCTTAGTTGCACGGACTGGGAGCAGTTGGGGGCAGGGTGGGAGTGAGGGAAGTTGCTTTGCTCTTGACTAGTCTGTGGTAGTTTTTTTGGCTTGATAGTGACAGAACATGTGCTAATTTCAAGTTGCTTTGATCTTTGTCCATCAAATGTGATTTATTTGAGTTGAGCGCAAAATTTCTGCATATTTGTTTTTACACTTTCTCATGTGCTAATTATGGTATTTTTTTAAAACACCAATATTAGGCCACAAGTTATTGAATTAATGCTAGATTGTTATCAGTAACTTGAATTATCCAGCTTCCACTATAACAAAAGCAATGGAGTTTCTGTTAATTGAATTTCTAGTTCATAATATACACTGTTGGCCCGTTTGGGAATTTGGTTATTTTAGTTGGCTTTTTGACTATTTTGTGAGATGGAAAAAAGTCGTGTTTGGGATGATTTGGCTATTTTAGTTGTAGTCAAAGTTACAGAATGATGGTATGTGACGCTGATTGCGATTATGGTGTAAAGGCAGAGTGTAACAGCTTGATAACTGGAACCGTGAATTTTTTTATTTTTCGCACAATTTGAAAAAAACTTATTGTTACGCATATTTTTTTTCCATGATCATATTTATTGGGTTAAAAATAAATATTGATCAATTTTTATAAATTTTTAAGTATGATCCAATATATTTCATATTTTTAAATCACTATAAATTGAGTTTTTTACATTTTATTTTAATAATTAATGACTTTATATTTTATAAAAAATTAATCACTAACTATTATATATAAGATAAATAATAACAAAAGTAAGAGAATAAATAAGAGCCTAAATATATATATATATATACATATTTTAACCAAGCCAAATAGATAATGATCACACTTATTATTATTATTATTTTCAAACAATATATAGATAGGCACACACAAATAAAATGGTTTAGTGATAGCAGCTGAATAGAATAGCATAGGTCTTATAGTTTCAACAAATCAATAACATGTTCTTCATCTTCCCTCTTCTCTCTCTCTCTCTCTCTCTCTCTCTATCTCTTGTTCCTCTATTTTCTCTCTTTATCTTCCCTCTTCTCTCTATACCTCTTTCCCCATTTTCAGCTTTTTTTTTTTGTGTTTTTTCGAAAGAAACAATTTGGAACCGTTACGTAACGGTGCGTAACAGGCCGTTATGACTGTTACGGCACCGTTACGATCGGTACAGCAGCTGCTACGGCCGACACACCTGTGAATATCAATCACACTGCAAAAGCGGTCGTAACGGGTGGCGGTAACCGTCAAAACTGTTACGTAACGGCATTACGTAACGGTTGCGGCTGCTTTTTAAAACCTTGGTGCCATGTAATTTCTTCATTACTGTTATTGGTAGACATCAAACTTTTTGAAGTTTAGCATGCATGTGTGCCATGTAATTTCTTCATTAAACTTTTGGCTGCTCATACTATGCTAGTTGTAGGGCTCTAGGGCATAACTAATATAATATAAAGCTTGGGTTATACTTGCTGTGATTTTTGATAATGATGTGAACTTGCTGAATATGACTCATCTGTTTCATACCTTATTCCAATTTTATTAATATTCCCTCAGGCTGCAAACTACTTGAACATAAAGAGCCTGCTGGATCTAACATGCCAGACAGTTGCGGACATGATAAAAGGAAAGACTCCAGAGGAAATCCGGAAGACCTTCAACATAAAGAATGACTTCAGTGCTGATGAAGAGGAAGAGGTTCGTAGAGAGAACCAGTGGGCCTTTGAGTAAGAAGAAATACATGGCCTGATGATGGTGGTATAGTAGTAGTACTATGAGGTTTTATGTATCCTGTACTGGTTTAGACTCTTGTCATGACTATCGTTTTCTGTTTAGCAAACTCTCTCTTCAAACATAGCTGCTCTTTGAAATGTAAATAACAGCTGGATTCCGGTGGTTTTATGCACCTGTACTTTTATTTTGAAGTACTCTTAAACTGTGAGTTGTGCCTGAGCATTTACATCATTATTATACGGTGAGAGTGAGGAGAGTTTTGGCTAAGTTTCCAGTGATCGTTCCTGCCATACTTGCAGGAGAGGACTCGGTTGAGGGTTGTTTGGGACCTGGTGGAGGGAATGTTGTGAGTCAGCTTGAGACTCTTCAAACATGGTTACACTGCTGCTGGCACATGCACAATTCTTATTCTCGCCCAATAGTGGTGATCTGAATACAGACAGAATGAGCTAAGAAAAATTAGGTAAGGCTTTCCTACTAGTGAAATATACCTGCCAAAACTGAAACATCATAAGCCATGTGGGAGAAAGCTCTGGTTTGGGGGAGGGAGGGAGAATCCTGAGGCCAACCCTAGGTGGATGAACTGACCGACCTCAACAGGGTCTGGTGCTTTTCTATTGCATTGTTTGGCTACAATTTTGTAGTTGGTTGGTCTGAAGTCAAATAGCTCAAATCTCATTGGACCAAAAACTGGCCTAGGAAAAGAGTGCACGCCTCAGATTCATTTTGATGCCGGATAGGAACTCGGATCCTTTTGAAAAATAGGTGTTTTGTTTGTGACCGCAAATGAGTTGAGCCGAGTTTTAGTATGTTTAGGCTTGTTTATTAAGATTTTAACGAGTTTAAGCTCGAGCTGAATAAAAATTTAATGAACCGAGCTTGAGCCAAGTTGGCTTAGGCTCAACTTGAGCTCGAGCCTGTTCACGAGCCTTAACGAGTCAAAAAAATTATAAATTCATATTTGCATGTGAGACTAAAGTTATAATTAAAACTTTGATTATACAATTATATATACAATGTATATAAACATACTAAAAAAAAGTTCATATTTTACTAAAATAATATCTACTACCATTATTATATAAACGTACTATGTACAGTTAATTATTATTTATATTTATATTTTTTAAATATGTAAATAGTATATTTCTCTTATTTTTTATACATATTTTTATATTATTTAACATATTAATAATAAATATTAAATGAGCTAGCTAACGAGCCGAGTTTTAAAATATTTGGGTTTGTTTATTAAAAATTTAACAAGCTCGAGCTTGAATGCAAAAAAAAATTAACGAACCGAGTTCGAATGAGCTCTTACTGAGCCGAGCTCAAGCCTGTTCATGAACAGCTCTGTTCATGTGCAGCCCCAAACTGAATATGCCAGATCTACCTTCCACTGGTTTCTATTAATGTCTCCTAATGTTTCTGTGATATTGCCTGATTTCCATGAAGAGGGGTCCAGCGAAAAGATTTTGGGGAAACCTTATGGAGATATATATTTTTTATTTTTATTTTTTTTAAATTAAAGGAAACCACCTTTTGAAGTTTAGTGGCTATGTTTTTACTGTATCATTCAAAATGTAATCACATTTTTAAATAACCTTTAAACAAAAATTTGGTTTGTAACCAAGTTTTAACTTTTTAAAAATCCAGCAATGCCAATGCTAGCATATTACCTTATTTACATCCATTAATTTGCAAAATAAAAAAATGCTTGCAAGTGATATCAGTAAGGCAATCATAAGAAAAACAAATTAACAAAAAACTAAATTTGTAAATTAATAAGACATGCTCAAACATGGGTCCAACAACTGTTGAGAAGTGTTAGATGAATAGAGTGTCATGTCAACACGGCATGCACTTGTATGTTTCACAATTTCATGCCTGTGGCCTGTGTGTTCAACAATTGATTGTTTTAAGTGACACAATTGATTGTTTTAAGTGTCTCACGAATATCGTGTCGGTCTTCGAAATGACACGGTATGCCACACTCTTAGAAGTGTCCAGGCTTCACAATTTCATACCCATGTCATGATGTTCCATCTCCTACATAACCATTTTAATAGTTAATTGGATGAAGGTGCCAGAAACCCTACCCAAAAAATAAAAGGCAAAAGAGAGCAAGAGGAGACATTAGCATGCATACATGTATTGTTCAACCAAATTTGAGAGGACACACATGCATATTGTTCAACCAAATTTGATATCATATACTATATCCAGTACCGTCCTGGCCTAATCTTAGCAATCCTTACCTTACCTGGCAGGTTATAATAGGTTCAAATTTAGAACATTATTAACATGGTATAAACTTGGAAGTTTGAAAACCAAGGCATCACTTTCTGAAACGTTAGCTCTTTCAGAAAATTCATCAAGTCACTAGTTTCCGAATTTCATGTTAATCCCTGATAACCCAAACACATTATGACCAAAATTTGGCCGGTTACAATGTGTAGTACCAGAGGTTGAACCAAAGCAAAATCAAGAAACTATATTACTCCAAAACATAAAAGAAAGATGTGAGAAAATTGATTCAAAATCAAAGAATGCTTTGAGTACAACATGTATCAAAGAGACGATGAGCCAAAAAATGTATGAAAGACAGAAAGAGAATGGTGTACCTAGGTGAAAAGTAGTCAAGCTTTTATCTGTGAACCAGCTAGTGTATCTGTCATGCCTGCATTCTGCCAACAACTGCACTCAGATTGAAAAAAGAATGAGTTCTTAGAATCTTTACTTCTCAACTTATTTCAGCTCTCTCACATTCTTCTGCCGAAGTGTGACTTCTTGTATGATTGTATCAGGCCATAAAAAACAATTACATTCATATTCATCAAAATTTTACATCATCCTCACTAGCCAAAGCATTATCCCATATTTCAGGATCACCATAGGTATCCCGGTTTGTCAAATGTCCAACAAAGTGGGCTAAAGAAGAGTCTAGGTTTTGACTTCCCATTGGTGCAGACATTAGCTTCTAGTTTCTGTTTCATGCAGTGGTGGCTTTTGAGAATTAGCAGACAACAAGCTTAGTCGCTGAGCCAATTCAGCCATCAGCATGCTGACCTCTTGCATATGCTGTTGTTGCCGTTTATCTCCCAAATTCAAGTTGTGAACAATATCTTGCAAGTCAAAGAGACTACAACCCGCTATTTTTTTAATCCCTCGCTCCTTCATCATCTGCTTCGTCCCAGCAACATCCTCCCATTGACCTGATACAGCATAGACATTCAACAGCAATGCATAGCATGAAGGATTATCAGGCTCCAATTCAATTAAAGCTTTCGCAATTTCTTCACCCAAAATCACATTTCCCTGGAAATGACATGACCCGAGCAATCTAGCCCATAATAAGGATTCATACGATACTTTCTCATTAATGGGCATGCTCTTTAAGATTTCCACCGCCTCTTCTACTAGACCAACACCGGAAAAGAGATTAGCCATACACCAATAATGCCCAAAATTGGGCTTTATACTAAACAAGTCAAACATTTGGCTGAAGTAGTTTCTTCCCTCTATCAACAACCCACAACGAGCACAAGCACATAAGATACCAACGAAGGTAATTTCATCTGGGAACTTGTTTTGTCCTTCATCTAGCTTTATATTGTTATCGGAATGTATTTCACCATCTCTTGAGCAAGTTCTGTCTACCATTGTTGCATATAGACTGAGTCCATCTTCCGGATTCCCATGGAGGCAATGCCCCAAAATCATTGCATTCCAACAAACCAAATTCCTGACTGACATCCTATCAAAAACTAGTTTGGCAACATCCACCCTTCTACATTTGCTATACATATCTATCAAAGTCGTGTCGATGATCAAACTCAAATCCACCAATGTCCTGATGAGAGAACCGTGAACTGATCTTCCTTCCCTCAATCTAGCTGACCTACCACAAGCAGTTAGCACACTCACCACTGTCGTTTCACTGCCTCTCAATCCAGTCTTTGCCATTGTCCTAAACAACTTCAAACAGTTGCCAGGGTTCCCACCATTCAAATACCCCGTAATCATGACATTCCAAGAAACCACATTCCTAATTGGCATTTTATCAAACAGCTGATGAGCAATGTCCAATTCACCAACTTTCACAAATCCATCAACAATTGAGTTCCAAGATACCAAGTCCCTCAGTGACATTTCAACAAACACCTTCCTAGCATAATCAATAAGCCCACAACAGGCATAGAAATGAATTAAAGAGTTCTCTACTGGAAGCACACAATCAACACCTTTCTTAGTAGCTTGGCCATGGCATTTTCGCCCCGATTTCAAACAACCCATCTTTGCACAAGAACTAATAAGCGGTGGAAAAGTAAAACTATTGGGAACAAACCCCTTGCTCACCATTTCAAAATAGAAAACCACAGCTTGGTGTGGGAAATTACTGCAAGCATAGGCCTTGATTACATTATTCACGCAAAATGTATCCGGTGATTCGATACATCGAAAAACCATTATTGTGTAATTTAAATCACCGAAATCAAGTGCACACTTCAAAACTCTGCCAGCAAGAGATGGGTTTTGGAAGACACCACAAGTGATCAAATGGGCTTGGATTTGAACGAGCTGTTTCATGTTGTAGCATGTCTTGAACAGGTTTAGAGTCCGGTGACGGAGTGAGTGTGTTGGGCTATCAGAACTCGACTCCAAGGAACAAGAATGTGAAGATGAGGAAGAAAGACTGGATTTGGAGTGGAAAAGAGTGGGATGAGAGAGAAAAGAGCTTCTGAAACGAACGAGTTCTCGAATGGAGACTCTTGCCATTCATCTGCAAGCTGGTCTCGACGATGCAGTTTTGGTCTCGACGCTGATCTCGCCATTAACGTTCATTCTCTCTCTCTCTCTCATCAAGATCTACTAAGGAGTACGATATGTCCTAAAACGATGGCGTTTCCTGTTGGACTATCATGAAACGACAGCGTAACAGATTCTATAAATATAGATAGTTGTATGTCTTGCGAACCCTAGAGTGAGATGGTGAGAGTGAGTAGAGTGTTGCTCAGAGTCAGAGATGGAGGGTTTGGATTTAGCAAGAGCCTATTGGAGATACTGGTCTGCCCTCTCTCAAAACAACCCTTGAGGTCAGCTGTATTTATCAAATGAACCCTAAAACCCTTTTTTTTTTTCTTTTTTTTTTTTCTTTCTATTTTCTGTGATTTGTTTCTTCCTAAACCCTAATTGGAATTGGATTGGTTGGATATGTTGATTTGCTTGTTTCGCAGGATGTGCGAGCAATCGAATTCTCTCATCAGCGACGCGATCGGCGTTGCTTATCCTGTGAGTTCTTGTTTCTCTCAAAATTCTGACCTTTTATGCTTCCATTTGCTTGGGTTTTCCATATTTGATTGTGATCTTTAATCCAATGTGCTAGTGTTAGTGTTAGTGTTAGTATTAGTGGTAGTGGTGGTGGTTCTAGGGCAGTGAAAGTGGTGAGACTCTAATTCGAAAAATTGTCCTAGTGTTAGTATTAGTGGTGGTAGTGTTAGTATTAATGCTTTTTTTGCCTTTCTGAAATTTTCCGTTTAAATAAGAACAATTTCGTTAACACATTTTTTTTTTTTTTTTTTTTTTTTTTTTTTTCATTGTACCAAATACTGGAAAGTACCTCCAAAAAATAAATGAGTAAATAAATCGGTTGAAACAAACTGAACATTAATTTAGCAAGTAAAGGGCAGCTTGCTCTAACGGTAAGGCCTGCTGTTTTCATCTCTTGTGACATGGGTTCCAATAATGAAAACAATAAAGCTTGAGTGGGCACTTGTCATCCTATCGAGAAATTGGCTCCACAAGTGATACTGTATATCCTGTGAATTATGCTCAAGGACCAACTCAAGAGATGTGATAGAATGTACCCTGCTTGTCTTACCACTCACAAACTAATAAACTAATATGCTTGCAAGTGCTTAGTGTCACATCTCCAATGAGTTGGTACGTTACATACTACTACCGCCAGTCCCTGACGCCCTCATCAGGGGAACATTATCTTGCCTGCCTCCATGCTTGTCTGTTCCCCTACCCATAGGAACCCGCCTTGCGCGGACACCACCCTAGGTGCGGACTCTATAATGAAGGTGCTTGGTGTAAGCCCCACGTGTTGTTCCCATCACAGTATCCCTAGGCTGGCTCTAATACCAATTACCACGGACTAGACGCTTGTCATCCTTCCGAGAAATCGGCTCCACTAGTGGTACTGCATATACCGTGCATTATGCCCAAGGACCAACCCAGGAGATGCGATAGGATCTACCCTGCTTGTCTTGTTGCTCACAAACTAATGCGCTTGTAAGGTGCTTAGTGTAGAACTCGCACCCCCAATGAGTCGGTACGTGACATGGGACTCGCTTAGTGAGTTACCCTTCAATTAATTTAGTAAGTGTAACATTTGTTATCAGTGGTGGTAGTTCCATTAGCTAAATCACAGTGCCATTTCTCTGTTTCTTAGACTGAAAGTAGTAAAACTGTATTGCCTCTAGCTGGGTAGTCTGTCTTTGAGTCTTTGTAGTGGTAGTATATTTGGGGAAACAGAGCCTAGCTCTTATCAATGTCTCATATATATTCTAATGTAAATTTTCTCTTGCTTATTCATTTGATAGATAGCGAATGGGATCCCTTGCCTTGTGCCGAAGGATGGGAAGATAATTGACACTGATGACATGCCGAAACCTGCAGGTTCTGCTGATTCACCCAATGAAAAAGGAATGTCGAGTTAGATATGAGTTGTTCCCCATTCAAGTAGAGTTATGTTCACCGAGTTTTTGTTAATATCTTCACATATTTGTATGGACTGCACAATCTTTTTTTACATAACAAAATTTACAAGCTTCAATTGTGTTTGTGTAGTCATTAATTCTTTTTATTGGTGTTTTAATCTTTACAATAATAAATAAATTTTGAGCATTTGGAATGATAATTTTGCACTTCGACACGACCTATAAATTAACTGAAAAATCATAGTAGTTCCATCTGAAGTATTGTAGTCTGCAAATTGTTCGATCAAGAAACAAAAAAAAAAAAAAAAGTCAGTAAATTGTATATCTTCATTTTTAGGGGCATTGTTTGGTGCATTGGTAAAAGCATGGGCTCCCAGGTTTGAGAATGTGGGTTCAAGTTGGACAGCAATGCCTTTGTACAAATAAAGGTCAGAGTTTAGGTCTGTCTCTAGTCATCCCTCCCAGGTGCCAGCACCCTTGATTTACAAGGACCAACCTTAGGCCATTCTTTAGGTGGTTATATTATATATGTGTGTGTATGTGTGTTATTTTCAGTGGCAATGTAATTCATTTCTCATTTCTTACAGTTGCTCTTTGCCTTCTTCTGCTTCTTATGCTGAAGAAACATTTGCTTAAGCTACCTTCTATAACTGCTTTTTATTCTCATACCAAAATTATAAAGATTTATGTTTGTTTGATATGATTTTTAAAATTATTGGATTGTATTAGTAGATAAGATTGTTAAAGTTCTTTAAACCTTTGTTACGGTTTATGCCTCAACATTAGCCTTTTATGAATTTCTGCAGATTGAACTTAGGCCATTTGCTATTGGTGCAAGGCACCAAGTTTTATCCAACTGTGTTTAGCTCACGTGTCTAACATGTAAACTGATATAGATGCTAATTGTAGTTGTACTGTAAAACGATTTCCACAAATGCACAAATGTTCAGATTTGCAGGCTGATGCTTGTAGTTTTCTGAGTTCCACAATTGTTCATGTAAGCTGATGCTTGTAGTTTTCTGAGTTCCACAATTGTTCATGTAATGAAGTATTGTGGAGTTTACTTTTGCCACTTCGCCATCTATTACCATAATTATCTTTTCCTCATAGATTGGACAATTTTTTTAGCAGTGTCGAAAACTTATTTAGATCCCCTCTTGCTTGGGCAGTTTAGCTTGTTCCAGGAATTGGAAAACAAGTGAGTTGAAGATGAATTTGGCATCTTTTTATTTTGTATAAACTCATTACTTTTGTGTTTTGAACATTCAAACCTTTAGGCTGTTTGGATCCTGGATTTGTTAAGGGGTTTGTGGAGGAAAAAGAATGGGAAGGGAGGTGTATGAATTATAAGTTATATTATTTTCACTTCCTTTCCCTTTCTTTTTCCTCCACAAATCCATGATCCAAACACATCATTAGGATTTTGTGTTGTAGAAGTGTGAAATTTTGAGAAGATATATGTCTTTGTTTTTTCTTTCCTTCGTGAGGGGTTGAGGAATTGAGGGCAGAGTGAGAGCTAATTGATTATTTTTAGCTCCACTGGGATGGAAAAACCAGGTTGAAGTGCATTTTGAGCAGCTATCATGAATGAAGAGCCAAATGAGCTTCATGTTTCCTTCTTGTTTTTAAGACAAGAGAATGATACAGACCAAAGATAATACTTGAGGGTTTGTTCTCCCGACTGCAGAGAGAAAACCCAATCTTTTGGCAAGCAGAGACCTATATAGGTTTTGATTTTGTAGTAATAATGACGGAGAATTAGAACAATCTACAGTTTGCAGTGGCTTTCATTGCCGAGGCTGCTGCTAGAAGGGAAAAATAGTAGGAATAGGAAGAGTTCGTGTATGAAAATTGTCCAATTGCATATAATCAAGACATATACTGTATAATTGTGTATAGGGAGAGGTTATGAAATTCCATACCTACAATTTTTTGCAATGAGATTGAATGAGCTTCATATTAGAATAGACCATTTTATCTCCATGTGGAATGAAATATGATAATCATATTGAATTGAAAACATATTTCCTCCATTGGCTATGTTGCTATTTTCACATCTTTTCACGTTTCTCTAAAAAAAGGGAAGCCAGTTTGTTTATAACCAATGTGCATGATATGTTTGCAATTTAATCCTCAAATAAGCTAGGTTTGGCACCCTATTGCTTTTGTGGAATCAGATTGTTAAAGGAGATTTCACCCTCGTGACTGCCGCTGCTCCAACACAAAGGATGAGGCGGGTTGGAATCGCTTAACAGGTAATGCAGTTTCTTTTCGCAAATTAGATCGCTGAATCACTCACCCTTTATTTTCCTTTTTTGTTAGAACTTTTATTAGGATTCCCAACTGGGTATTGCAGTTTCTTGCAACAAATTAGATCGTTGAATCTTGCACCTTTGTTTTCCTTTTTTTTAAAAGAGATTTTATAAGGATTCCTATCTGGTTGATGTTACCGTGTATCTATGTTCGATGGCTTTTATTAGTCTCCTAGAATGTCTTTTAAGAAGATTCTGCAACTGAAATTTGAGTGGAGCTTAAAGTAGAGGTCCCTACTCTTTACAAAAAATGATTCTCTCTTCTCTCCCAATTTGTCAATGCTGCAATGAGACGTTTCAGAAAAAAGCATTGCATAACGAGATTCACATATTTTGTACGAAAAGCAAACTTTTTAGGAGAGTTATAGCTTGGAGAGAAAGTGTTGGCTCTGTTTTGAATTGTTGCTTTTGTTCAGGTGCACTTTGGTTCTTGTTCCAATTTTGTTTCTTTCTGGGAAAGCATTATGTGTGCTTATAAAGATGAGAGACTGGAGAATTGAGAAACTGGGTTCAATACTTTTGCTAGTACCATTTTGTGTGAAGGAAATTGAAGAGGCTGACAAATTGACAGTGATCTGCTTCTGCAGGTGACTTTAATTTTGTGAATGACTTATTTAGATGTTGAATTTGTGGACCAACAATGATTGAGACCCTTTTATTTTTGGACCTCCACAACCCCTTTTAAATCTCAATCATTGATGGTGTGAGCCCCACATATACATGAGTGGGTCTCACATATACATCAATTGTTGAGATCTAAAAGGGGTTGTGGGTATTCCAAAAAAAAGGAAGCTCCAAGCATTTTTCTTTGTGGACAAGAAGAAAAAGGAGAAAGGAAAAGTGAACACAAAATTTAGGATTAATTACACTTAGCATCTCCCCTTTTGTGGAGGAAGGGCACTTTGCGTCGGTTTTGAGATTAGTTGAGGGTTTGCTTGGATACCTGATAATCAAAAAAATTACACTTGGCATCCTTGTACTTTTATGAAATTCTCACTTTAACTCCTCAAATTTTCAAATTTTAATTGTGATAGCCAACCTTTTACATTTTAAGTCAAATTGCAAGGTTAGTTTTCTTTTTTTCTAATATTAATAAGACTAATGGAACTTATATATAAGCTACACCTGACATTTGTTTTGTCTCTTTAAAACCCTTACATTTTCACCAAATTTTTACTTTTAGTCTTTTTGCAATTTCAGTAAAATATCACTTTGATTTCTCCCTTTTAATTTTTTGCCAACCTCACTTTGGTGGTCTTGGACTATTTCTTGTTTGGCTAGGTTAGGCTAGCCAAAACTGCATAGTAATTTTTTGGTCGTCTTGGACTATTTTTTAAGTTTGGTCCAAAATTAATTATAATCGGTCACATTAAAAAAGTGAAATCTTAAATTTTGCTTTTTTGTGATACAATTAATTATGATTGGTCGGGATTAAATCTAACGACACCCTTTACCCTTAAGCACCATAGGTTATTTGGGTTAAAGTGGTGCATGAACTATAACCAACAATGACATACAACAACTTGAAGTCAACTTCCCAAATTCAAAGAATAGTAACTATTCCATATATGTAACTTAATTCAATATGAAATATTAATAAAATATAATAATAAATAATATAATGGTCAAGAGTGACACTCATTTAGGTGCAACCGCTTTGTGTTGAACACTCAAAATCGTGTCTCTCCATTCTCCAAACCCAACCACCCTTCAAAACCAAGCAAAAAACAACTCAAGCAACCCAATTTAAACTCTCTTGTCAAGGCTCTCTAACACAAATGTCTAATCCACGTCTAAGCCAATGGTTATCAAAAAGTTCATATCCTCCATCTCTACTCTCATCGGTCTCAAAGGGTTGCAGAGAATCAAACACCGATCGCCTTGCGAAGCCATTGCATTCAATATTGCAGGTGTTGTCAAGGAGGGAGCGAATGATTCAAGACTTGGTCAGACTTTGCTCGACGGTGAGATGTGTTGTGTGTGCTTGTTGAGATTGGAGGAGGGAGAAGATACAAGGGTTCTTCCTTGCCGGCATGAGTTTCATCGAGCGTGCGTCAATAGGTGGCTTAATGGGTGTCGGAAAACGTGTCCAGTGTGCCGGTTTTTGGTGGAAGATGAAGAGAAGTCTAGGGTTAAGGAAGCTTTAACTGATGAGATGGTTATTTGGTTTTCTTCCTTTCATGTTGCTGGCTTTTGAGTTGTGAAAAAAAAATCAACCAACAAAAAAAAAAAACTCTCTCTCTCTCTCTCTCTCTCTCTCTCTGTGATTATCAGTTTGGGTTAAATATACTGTTGGCCAGCAAAGTGTGCATTCCGTTTTATTTTTCTCTCTCATATTTCAATTGTGTCAATTTAATTATCAATTTATCTAATTTATATTTAAATGTTCGAAAAGTTTTTTTCTGCCCAGATTTTCTAATAGAAACAAAAGGTATTCTTGTCCAAGTCCGAATTTTATAACAGGAGTAAATGGCATATTTGCCCAAATTTAAACAAAAATGAAACAGAGTGTATATTTTGATTTACATATTTAACCATATCATTTTTGCATGCAAATCAAATTGAGTGGGGTGGAAGAACCTCCTCGGATGTATGCAAATCATTTTGGCCTCACAATTTTTATTTATTTATTTTTTTTTTCTTTTTCACTCATTAAAATTTACACTAGTCTAATTTAAGAGGAAAGAGAAACTTAATGTACTTGATGAATTGGCCAATTTCCATCGACAAAACACTTGTCATATACAGGAAAAAGTTTTGTATACATTATTGTAAGTTGGGGTTGCAATTTTATATCCCGAGTATGAAATGTGAGCTTGTTTAAACATTTTGAGGATTAAATGGCAGGAGCCTAAACATTTCTTGGTCCACCAGAAGGTGCTTGAGCATGGTAAAAGCTTGACCGAGCACAAGTTGAAGACAACATTGAATGGCGCTCGAGCTTGAAGCCTCTCAAAAATGAGTTTTTAAATTTTGTTTACTACAGAATGTGACACATTTATAATTGCAGAATATTTGTGGAGATCAATAGTTGTTGTGGAGATCAATAGTACTATTTTTTATTATTATTATTTTTTTAAATATTAGCTTCCTAAAATTTATAATTTTATTTTGACCCTTTAAAAAAAATGAGTAATTTTATTTTGAAGTCTTTTCACAATTTGAAAACAGTAAAAAAATGATGAGAGTAAAAAGACTAGTCCAGAGAGAGAGAGAGGTGGTAATGGGTGTGAAGAAAATAAATTATTTTGTAAGTTTGTTTAGCATGAAAGTAGTGAAAATTATAAGAAACTTAATTTTTTTTACAACTCATATTAATATTGTAACTAAGTTTTAAATTTCTCACCAAAAATAATTAAATTTATCCGTAGAAGGGCCTACCTATAATTAAAATTAAAATTTTTCTATTTTTCTATATGTAATAACACCTTGTGATTTAAAAAATAAAAGATTCAAATTACTAATATGAAACTCATAAAGGGCCTTACAAGTCTAAACAATACGGTCTAATTCACAAAATAGATGGAATAAAAGTTGGACCTTCAATATAACCCTATAAAAAGTCACGGGTGATCACGCCATCTTTGTTACTACCCTTTAATGGGTACGTGAAGTACATGTAGGTCCTTTGCATAGAAAATCTTGACAATCATTATTAATTATTCTAATTAAAAATAAAATTTAAAAGTAAAATTATTACCATTGAAACTACACAATTAAAATGACATATAAAAGATAAATTGGGAAATTATTATAAAAATAATAATAATCAGGATTTAATCCTTATAACAAAATAAATCATGAGTTTTTAATTTTATCAATTTTTAAACATTAATTTTTTTATTTATTTTCAATCTGAATCATTTGTCTATTTTCATTAAATAAAATCGGCGAAAAAATTGGTATTTAGTCATTAAATTAATGAAAATTGATATTTTAGATATTTTATATATAATTAAATTGAATTTAATGATTAAAATATTATTTTTTGTAGGTTTTAATTAATTAAAATAGGTAAATGGTTTAGATCAAAAACAAATCAAAAGATTAAAGTTTAAATTGATAAAATTAAAAACTCACGATTTATTTATTTTATTACAAGAATCAAATTTTTTGTTATTTGTTTTTGTAATTGTCCCAAGATAAATTATATAGATTATTAAATTTAAATTTCATTTTTATTTTTATTTTTATTTTTTAAAAAATAATAGCAATTATACTAAAGTGAAAAACCAAAATAATGTGGGAAGCAAATAATGGTCTTAGTCTGACCGCTTTTCCTCGCGCCATATAGGTTAAAATCAAAATAATGGAAGCAGCAATAATGCATCAGAAAAAAGTACATATCAAAAAATGTTTTAAAATAAGATATGAAAATTAAATTAATTCTCAATATAACACTCATCACTTATTTAAATTCACATTGTACATTATATTTTTAAAAAATTAAACTTTAATTTATCAAAAATGAAAGTTTACTTTGGGGGTTGTTTGGGATGACCAAATAAGTGCACTTTTTGTCTTTTTACGAAAGGATGTACATGAAAGTAGAAAGGTGATGTGATGAAAAAAAGATAAAAAAATAAAAAGATAGATTATTTTGGTGTTGACAAACTTGGCCAGTTTGCCCAACACTCACACGCATTAGTATAAATAAATAAATAAATAAAATTTCAGTCTATTTTGGTCATGACTCAAACATGGGATGGTAGTTTGATTTAAAAATTCAAAAATTAAATTGAAAAGAAGAAGAGGAAGAAGATATAGGCTATTAAATGTACATTTTTCTTTAAAAACAAAATTCTTTGTAAAAATTAATTTTTTTACTTTTTTTTGACTTTTTTGTTAAAAAAACATATAAAAAGTAGAGAGGTGATATATTTTTAAAAAAAAAAAAAAGTTAACAATAAAAAAAGTGGCTTTTAAATTTGAACCTCTTGTTAGAAGAGGCCAGAAAGACTTGCACTAAAGTGTGAGTAATGCTTACACTATTATTATTTCAAAGAATAATAGGGACTTACACCGAAATAATGTGGAGGGTAATTAAATGGTTGACCGTTCTCCCTCACACCATAGGCTAAAATCAAAATAGTGGAAGCAGCAATCGAGCACCCAAACAAAAAAAAAAAGTTCAGATAAAAAAATTTAAAAAAGATAGTTCTTTGGGCAAAACTATAAGTAAGTTGCTTATTAATTTATTTCTAACACATTTTTTTTAAATTTTTTTTACATATATTTTTTTTGTAATAAATAAAAAAAATCAATTTATAAGCCATACCCAAAAGCTGATCTCGTCTAAAGTTCGAAAAAAATACAACAACAAATATTTTAACTCATAAAACATTTATTTTCATTTTGATCAATAATTTATTAATCACATGAATGAAAAAAGAATATTATCTCTTTTATAGTGAAATATATATTTTTTCTTTATATCTTCACCTAATGTGCACAAAGTTTTAAAAAGCGGCCGCAACCGTTACGTAACGCTGTTACGTAACAGTTTTGGCGGTTATCGCCACCCGTTACGACTACTTTTGCAGTGTGAATGAGATTCACAGGTGTGTTGGTCGTAGCGGTCGTAACGGTACCGTAAAAATCGTAACGGCCTGTTACGCACCGTTACGTACCGGTTCCAAACTGTTTCTTTAAAAAAAAATACAAAAAAAAACTAAAAATGGGGGAAGAGGGATGGAGAGAAGAGAGAAGATAAAGGGAGAAAATGGAAGAGCAAGAGATAGAGAGAGAGAAAAGGGAAGATTAAGAACATGCTATTGATTTGTTGAAACTGTAAGACCTATGCTATTCTATTCAGTTGCTATCATTAAGCCATTTTGTTTGTGTGTGTCTATCTATTATTTGAAAATAACAATAATAATAAGTGTAGTCATTATCTATTTGGCTTTGTTAAAATATGTATATATATATATATTTAGGCTCTTATTTATTCTCTTACTTTTGTCATTATTTATCTTATATATAATAGTTAGTGATTGATTTTTTATATAATATAAAGTCATTAATTATTAAAATAAAATGTAAAAAACTCAGTTTATAGTGATTTAAAAATATGAAATATATTGAATCATATTTAAAAATTTACAAAAATTAATCAATATTTATTTTTAATCCAATAAATATGATCATGAAAAAAAAATATGCGTATCAGTAAGTTTTTTTTAAATTGTGCAAAAAATAAAAAAATTCACGGTTCCGGTTACCGCAATCGTTACACTACGGCCTTTACACCCCGCAACCGCAACCGCGTCACAGCCACCGTTACGGCGACCGCAACCGCTTTTCAAAACCTTGAATGTGCATTAGTTTTGCTCCCTATGACCTTACTAATAGAGAAGTTACTATAATTATGTCAAAACTATTTAATTTATTGTATTTTTTTCAAATCTCAAGGAAGGTTAGTATAATTTATTCAAAAATAAAATATTTAAATCAAATTCATTTTGTAATGTGACTTGGCTTATAAGTTTTTTTATTGACCTATTTAAGTCATATACATTTATACCTTTTCTACATCTTTTCGTAATAAGTAAAAAAGTCAATTTATTTAGCACTTTCCAAAACAATCATTACAGAAAAATTTAAATTTATACCATACACTATTTTGAGACATTTTTCTAGTCACTACCCTTCTTGAAAATTTATTACATACTTTCGAAATATTTTTTTTTTTTTTGTTACAGGGAAATCCTCTCACTCTTCCGCAGGTCCAAGGCAGCGCCCCTTGCAGAGATCACCAAAGTGTCCTGTTAGCCGGTACAAGCGAGAGACTATAACCTGGGAACTTGCCCCGACCTCCCAAGACAAGCTCCGCTTAAGTCAGGACTCGCACAGCGGGAGAGTATTGAACCCACACCAAGTGCTGACTAGACAACTTGAGGTCCAACCTCCTAACCAACAGTGCTTCGCCCAGGAGATTGGCCCAAGGGAGGGTGGGGAATTGAACCTGTGACCTTAGGGCTTAAACCCCAAGGCTTTACCACAATGCCACAACCCCTTGGGTTTACTTTCGAAATATTATGTAACATTACTAACGTAATTTTTCAACTAACCAAAACCACGGAGTATGTTAAGTATGTTAACCACCTATATCTAGGGATGGACCGAGGGGGGAGTTGACAGACCAACTCCCCCTCCCCCCCCCCCCCCACCCACACCGACCCACCCACCCAAAAAAATAGTTTTGAAAAAACCCCCTTCATATAATATTAAAATTACAAATAGTTTTAAATTATATAGGTTCATCAACTCAAAGTTTTTGCAAAAAATTTAAGAACTGCCACTCCCTAAATTTTCTACTTTAAAATTAAAAAATTTAATTATTTTTTTTGATAAATACTAAAAATAATAATAATAATTAATTTTTTTGAGTATGATTATTTTTATTTTAAATTTAGTAATTTTAAAATAATTGAAAATTTATTTGTTAATATGTTAAAGTCCTTTTCGTCTGATTAGTGCTCAAATTTTTTAGTTGTTTGGTTATAACTAAATAAAAAAAAAAAATAATAATAATACTCACATGTAATCTACCCACACTTGAGTTTAAAAGGTCCTCAAATTCTTATTAACCTAATTGCTTAAGCCCCTTCTTCACTTTACTCTCTCTCTCTCTCTATCTCTGTGTGTGTGTGTGTGTGTGTAAATGATATGAAAGTTTCGAAAAGAACTCGTAGGCCTCGCATCGCACTGAAACAACAAATGAAGGATTCCCTTTTCACTTTTTCACTTCTAGGTAATACTAATCTCTTCTAAATTTTTTTCAAATTTATTCGCTCATTTGTTGTTTAATTTTTTTTAAATGATTAATCTCGTTTTTGGAAATAACAAAAATCTGAATATACTCTATTTGGTTGTTGAGAAACTGAAGAAAAACTAATGAAAATGAAATTGAAATCTTCTCTTACTTTGGTTACTGTAGGCTTAAATAATAATAATAATAATAATAATCTTTAATTTCTCAGAGATTAATAGGCTTAAATATCTTTAATTTCGTTGCAATTCACTTCAATTTGGATGTTATTCACCTTGTTAGGGTTAGAAATTCTATTACTCTGAAGATTCTTATTGTTTACCCATTGAAAATGACATGTCCTTTGTTAGATTAAATTATATTGTTAGTGTGCTTCTTACCTAGTGAGTAACAAAAATTGTTTAATAAATTTCAAGTTCTTAAATAAAATTGAGTTGAATGTTAGGTGAATTATGGTAAACAAAAAAATTGATTCTTTCTTTAAGAAAAGAGGTTCTTAAGATATAGAAGTTAATACAACTACAAAACCTTCCACTGATAATGTTGAAGCTTCAATTCTTGAACAACGTCCTTGTAAAGTGCCTAGAATAGAATCCAAAGAAGTTGATACATCTTCTTTGGTAAGGGATCCAGGACTATGACTACAAATTTGGGATTATTTGATATCTCAACGTGATAAGATTCGACGAGTTTACATCAAATTTGGACTATACCAACCTGACAACCAACCGTTTGAAGAGAAGAATGGGCATCATTTTTTAGCTTCTTGGTACAAGTTATTTCCAGATTGGTTAGAATATTCTCCAACCAAACATTGTGCCTTTTGTCTTCCTTGTTATCTTTTTACAAAACTGAATGCATGCATTACTTCTAGTGCTTTCATTTTTGATAGATTTTCTTCATTGAAGAAAGTCAATAGCAGGAAGAATTATGCTTTCTTAACTCATATGGGAAAGGGTCCTAATTCATCGCACATAATTGTTGTTAGATCTTGTTATGATTTAACAAATCAAGCGCAACACATTGAGAAGATAGTTGAGAAACAAACTTCTCAACAAGTTGCAAAAAACCGTTTGCTGTTGAAGACTACAATAAATGCTGTCAAATGACTTACATTTCAAGTTTGTGTATTTAGAGGTTGTGATGAAAGTCATGATTCTAATAATCGAGGGAATGTTATTGAATTGATAAAGCTCTTGGCATCTTATAATGCGGATGTGGCAGATGTTGTGTTACACAAAGCTCCTCAAAATGCTTCATACCATCGCATCGAATTCAAAAAGAGATTCTTAGTATTTTTTTTGACAAAATACAAAGATTCATTTGTGAGTAGATTGATGAAGCAAAATTTTGCATTATAGTGAATAAAGCTCAAGATGAATCAAAGAGGGAGCAAATGGCTATTGTTCTAAGATTTTTTGATAAAGATAGTTTTATAAATGAGCGTTTTTTTGACATAGTTCATGTATCGGATACAACATCAGCAACTTTGAAAGAAGAAATATGTATTGTCCTATCTCGTCATAATCTCAATGTACAAAATATTTGTGTCAAGGGTATGATGGTGTTAGTAATATACGTGGAGAGTGGACTGGGTTGCAGGCCTTATTTTTTCATGACTGTCATTTTGCGTATTATGTTCATTGCTTTGCTCATCGACTCCAATTAACATTGGTAGTGACAGCAAGAGCCGTTGCCCAATTTTTTTTATTATCTGGCTCTCACAGTTAATCTATGTGGCTCTTCTTATAAAAGGCATGATCAGTTGAAAGTTGCTCAAACTGAAGAAATTGGAGCAAAACTTGCCATTAATGAAGTTGAAACTAGTAAAGGCAAAAATCAAGTTAGGACATTGAAACGAGCTGGAGATACTCGATAGGGTTCTCACTTGGGATCTATTTCCAGTTTGATAAATATGTTTGGTGCAACTTGTTCAGTCTTAAGTAATGTCATCAATGATGGAGCCACATCTACTCAACATGTAGATGCACATGGAGTTTATGATAAGATTACATCTTTTGAGTTTGTGTTTATCTTACATCGTATGGGAGATATTATAAGGATTACTAATGATCTTTGCCAAGCTTTGCAATGTAAATCCCAAGATATATTGAATGCAATGCATCTAGTGTCAACTACAAAAGCACTTGTTCAAAAATATAGAGAAGATTGATGGATTTCTTTGTTGGATAATGTTTAACTATTTTGTGGAAAATATGACATAGATATTCCTGATATGAGTGCTCGTTACATATTTAGTAGAGGTCGTGCTTGTCACCAAAGAGATCACATTACTATTGAGCATCATTTTTGGGTTGATATTTTTACAATTATATATGATTCTCAATTGCAAGAATTGAACAACAGATTCAAAGAAGATGTGATGGAGTTGCTTATTTTTAGCTCTGCTTTAGATTCTAGGGATGATTACAGTTCGTTCAAAATTGAAGATATATACAAGCTTGCAAATCAATTTTATCCTAATGACTTTACAGAGCAAAAAAAAAATACATTTGAAATTCCAATTGCAAAATTACGAGATTGACATCCTTAAACATCTTGAGTTTTAACAGTTGTTGACAATTTCTGAATTGTGCCAAATGTTGGTAACAACAAGGAAGTCAACAATTTATTCTCTTGTCGATAGATTAATTCGTCTTGTTCTAACTTTATCAATTTCTACGGCGACAACAGAACGTACATTTTCGGCCATAAAAATTGTAAAGACTAGATTGCGTAATAGGATGGAGGATGATTTTCTTTCAAGCTACTTGTTAACATATGTTGAGAAAGACATTGCTTGAGATTTTGATGTAGATTCCATCATAGATACTTTTTATATTATGAAAGAACGTCGAGCACAACTTTAGATGCCTAAGTAGATATGTAAAGCAAATAGTTGCTTTTTTGAAAATTAATATGGATTTACTAGAACATATATAATTGTATTTTGATAATATTTTCTAATTATATACGATAAATAGAAACATCTAATTATATATTTTTGTGATATTTGGGTAGAAATTGATATTGTATATCACATGCTTATTACAAATTTTTTGATTGCATATATACTTGCCCCCCGATATTAGAATCCTGCGTCCGTCCCTGCCTATATCCCTACTATTTAACAAAGGTTGTCAATATTATCTTATCTGTAATATTTTTTGCAACGTCATGAATTGAAAGCACCACATAGATATGGCACCTAAAACAATGAATAATTGTCTTACTTTATAAATTTGAAGTTTTTTTTTTTTGTTTTTTTGAAAGAGTAATGATATAGAAATAGAAAAGTTACATGCTATTCATTCATTTCAAATAAAAAAACCTATGAAAGTGATTTTTATTATTCTAAAATTGTTATCAACATATTATTTTTTAGTATTTGTACAAAAAAAAAAAAAAATTCTTAGAAATTTACTTTTCTCATCGAAATGGAAGTGTTAATGGTTTGACAATCACTAACATCTTCATGATAATTTTCGAACAGTCCCAAAACATCATTTCAAAACCAATTACTTGTAACAAAAATTTTTGTAAGTGAAACTTGGTAACTCACCTTTTATATAGTTCAAAAGTAGAAGGTAACCCACTTATTATCTATCTGTTTCGTATGGTATGATAGGTGAGAAGAAAAAACAAATAATGATTGTAATTTTTCACAATCATATTTGAATGGATAAAAAAACAAAACATGAGAATTTTTTTTCCTTCTTTTGTATCTTGGTATTATAAAAATATATAGCCTATCAGTCTGGAGGAAAGGCTACTGTGTGCATCCCAAAAGGATGCATATGATTGATAAGAGTATATCTCAGATAAAGAATAAGAGAGTTGCCCACCTCAGCATCAAATACAAACACTTGGGAGTTGTGATTATGTGGTGAAGTGAGCGAGTTGTATTCCGTCTAACTGAATTAGTTAGAAAGATATATATATGTATAGGTTGTAAGGTAATTATTCAGTATTCTTAAAGTATAGATATGTAGTAGTTCATAAGATTTTGATTGGTAGAGAGGGGTAGAAGCTCACGAATTACGTTGGGATGGGGAACAATATGGAACTAAGTAATTGATGATTGGCTTGAAATATGGCCACGTGCTGTCATGAGATTATTGAATAATTTTCCAAAGGGGTATAGGAATTAGTTAGAGGTCTGTTAGATTGTAATCAAGCTAGTATAAATACCAGTATAATATCTGATATTCAATTAAGATTGGAAATAATTCAGTTCTGTTTATTGGTTTAAAAAATTGTCATTGTGAGATTCCTCCATGTTCGTTCACAAGACAGCCTCTACCATTGCTATTTTACTCATCTATGTTGATGATATTCTCATCACTGGGAATAGTTATTCTCATATCTCCTCTTATTCATCATATGCACTCTGCTTTCTCCATGAAAGAATTAGGGGATATTTCATATTTTCTTGGTATCTTAGTGGTTAAGACTTGTACTGTGTTGTTTCTTTCTCAGCACAAATATGCCCCTGACATTCTTAGCAAGGCTAGCATGCTCAATTGCAAACCATACTCCAGCTCTTCAATACTTAGGCCGGACATTTCTTTTGCAGTTAATCATGCTTGTCAGCTCATGCATGCCTCCACAGTGACTAATTTTACCGTCATCAAACGCTTGTTTGGTTATGTTCAAGGTACTCTTCATCATGGTCTGGTGTTCATTCCTGGTTCATTAGATCTCCATGCTTTTTCAGATTCTAATTGGGCTGGCAATGTTCTTGATCGCAAATCCACTACTGGGTTTTGTGTATTTCTTGGTCCCAACTTGGTCTCTTCGTTAGCCAGGAAACAACCAACTATTTCCCGATTTTCTACCGAAGCTGAGTACCGAGCTCTTGATCAAGCTGCTGCCAAACTTCTGTGGCTTCAAATGCTTCTTAAAGATCTTCATCATAGTTCTGTCACTTCTATTCTGTGGTGTGACAATGTTTCTGCTATCTCTCTTGCCTCCAATTCTGTGTTTCATGCTCGTTCTAAACACATTAAGGTCGATTATCATTACATCTGTGAATAGGTTGTTGCTAATAAAGTTTTGGTTAAACATATCTCTTTTTCAGATCAGTTGGCTGATTTGTTTACTAAACCTGTCCCAGTTGCTCAGTTTTCTTATCTTCTTTCCAAGCTTGTGGTTGATTCTTTACCATGCGCTAGAGGGGGATGATAAGGAATTTGGATCATCGGCCGCCCTACCCGGCAGCCCCCCAAAACGACGTCGTTTTGGGGGGGTTTTTTTTTTTTTTTTTTTCCTTTCTTCTTCGTCTGGCTTTCTCTCTCTTGAGCGAAGAAGCGAAGCGGAGGAGGAGGAAGAGGAGGAGGGAGAGGGAGGTCCGATCGTCGGCTCCCCGCCGGCCGTCGAGCAGTCCGATCGTCGCCCGATCCGCCGGCCGTCGCAGCGATCGGCTAAATCGCCGCAGCCCGCCAAGTCTCCCGCCGCCTCCTCCTCCTCCTCCTCCTCCTCCTCCTCCTCCCACTAGTTATGGCTCCCTCGGTCCGGCCCTCCCCTCCCCTCCTCCTCCTCTTCTTCCCCTCCCCTCCCCCTCTCTCTCTTCTTCCTCCCTCCCCTCTGGTTCTGTCGAACAAGGAAGAAGAAAAAAAAAAAAAAAAAAAGAGGAAAAAACCCCCAAAACGACGACGTTTTGGGGGGCTGTTGGGACGGCCGCCGAAAAGGGCGGCCGAGGATCCTTGCTCGATGAGAAGAGTATATCTCAGATAGAGCATAAGCAAGAGAGTTGTCCACCTCAGCAACAAATACATACACGTGGAAGTTGTGATTCTATGGTGAAGTGAGAGAGTTGTGTTCTGTCTAGCTGAATTAGAAAGATATATATATGTATAGGTTGTGTAGGAATTTGTTAAAGGTTTGTTAGATTGTGATCAAGCTAGTATAAATACCTACCTGTGTAATATCTCACATATGGAATAAGATTAGAAATAATTTAGTTTTGTATTAATGATATACACCTAAAACAAAAGGTATAATTTTTATCACAAAATGTATAACATTCATCACAAAAAATATAATTTTATCACAAAAGGCATAACTTTTGTTAATTATAACTTTAGAGTAGTGCACCATTATTTCGCTATTCTTAGCTTTCATTACAAAAATCATTACTTCCCTTACAAATTTAAAATTCTCACTATAAAAATCGTAACTTTTCTTACAATATACATTTTTTTTAAAGGTGCACATCATAACATTTCTTATTAATTTTTGGGATTTGTGTCATTTTGGTCCCTGACTTTTCAATTGTGACACATTTGACCCTGAATTTTAAATCATATTCCAAATGAGGACAATTGAATATACTATTGGATTTTTCAAGGGCAAAACCATCAATTTGATAAAATATAAATTAATTTGACAAAAATAAACGTTAAAAAATTATTTTTGAATTTTTAAAAATTATTTCTACCTACTAAAGATAAAATTATATAAAATTGATAAATCTTTTAGACATTTATTTCTTTTTTTACCAAATTAATTTTTATTATGTATTTGGATGATGATCATGTAAAATTAATTTTTAAAAATTAATCATGTAATTTTTATTAATTTTTATCAATTTTACATAATTTTATTTTTGGTGGGTAGAAATAATTTTAAAAAATCTTAAAATATTTTTTTGACATTTATTTTTGTCAAATTAATTTATATTTTTTCAAATTGACGATTTTGCCCTTGAAATTAAGCAATGGTATGTTAATTGTCTTTATTTGGAATAAGATTCAAAATTCATGGTCAAATGTGTCACAATTGAAAAGTCAAGGACTAAAGTGACACAAGCCCTAAACTATAGGGCCTGTTAGTGTAATTGCCCAATTAACAAAATAAAATAGTTGTCTTTTTCACAATATTTTACTTAATTTATAAGTTAACTACAATAAATAATTTTGACTCTTATTTTTATCAATTCTTACCCAATCCGAACAAGCTATTGATGTATGTTATAATTCAAAAAAAAACAAATTGCATTTCATTGGTACAGTAGAAAATAATAATAAAAATAACCAGTAAGTTCTATTTTGCTTTTAAGATTACTATTGAGTCCTATTAAATTTTAATATGGACAAGTCCTATTTTTCATAAAACAATTTAAAAAAAATTCATTGTTCCGTAATGATACATGTTATTCCAATTTTATCCCTCATTTAATATAAACAACAATTTCATAAAGTTTTTTTTTTTGAAAATTAATATTAAGTTATATCAAATTTTAATATTAACAAATAAGTCTCCTTCTTTTTTTAATTATAAATTGTTATAAAACAAAGTTCAATTATTCATAATAGTATATTTCATTTTAATTTTATATTATGAACCAAAAATTTCATAAATAATTTTTTTATTTGAAATTTATAATAAAAATATTTTTAATTGTTGAAATTATATAAACTTTCCATAAGCAAAAGCATAAATATAAGATCATTAACTATCTCATGCATTGAGAAATATATAAAATTTTCATAGTAATGTTTTTCATACATTTTTGTAATTTTAATAGAATTTAGCCATTTTAGATTATTTATACTAAAAAAATTAATAATTGAAAATAACAGAAAATAATGCATTTAATAGTATACTTGTTTGAATTTATGAAAAACGCTACGGTGTGCACACTGTATATCATCTTACCACAAAATAACATAAGTTTCTACAAACTTACCTAAGTGATTTTAGAGAAATACATAAGTTAAACACAAATTTACGTAAGTTTATAAAAACTTAAGACTTATGCGAATTTGTGTTTAATTTACACATTTTTGTAAGATCACTTATGTAAATTCCTAAAAACTTACGTAATTTTATGATAGGATTGTATACGGTATGCATTGCACTTTGGAAATTTTTTCTCACTCCAAGCGTTATTTATGATTTTTTTAATAGAACATTAATAATTTTTGCATTTAAAATTTAAAATTTTAATTAGATTAAAATTATTTATAAAATTATTATACATATTACATAAAAAGGATAAAATTAAAATAAGATACACCATTATGACGTAATAAATCTTTTGAAAACATTTTATAATAAATATAACTTAATTGTCCATATTAAAATTCGATAAAACTCAATAATAATCTTAAGAGCAAAATAATTTTTTTTGATTATTTTCTAAAAAATAATTATACTATAGATAATATAAAAAAAAAAATTGTACAATTTTAACACAAAAAGTAAAATAAAATAAAATTTGCATCGTACGCATAGAAAACTAACACTACCATAAAAACGACATTATTTTCCTATTGTACCACTAAAAATGCAATTTCCCCTCATTGAAATACAACCTAAACAATACTAGTTATTACTCAGAGAGAATCTAATGATTTTTCCATTCAGACCAAATAGGGTAATTATTTTGTGGTTCAAAACAAAGGTTGTTCTCTCATTGGATTTGTGGTTCTGTCCAAAAAATAAAAGAAAAAAGAAAAGCAAAAATGGACATACAAAAACCCAACAAAAGAGAGCATCAAAGGACAGTAATTATCAGGAGATAGAAAAAGATCAAAAAGAAAGAAAGAAAAAGAAAGATAAAGAGATCACGAAAATGATAGCCAATGCGTCCCATCTTTATACTGTTCATATTCTTGGAGCTAATATTATACCCTGTTTGTCTGTTTGTTTTCTCTGAAAATGCCATTCATATTTCTATTCAACCAAACATATGGGAGAGAGAGAGAGGGAGAGTCAAAAGACAAAAAAATAGAGAGCAAGCAAGCAAACAGAAGACCCACCAAAAATCCCTTCATGTTTGGAATTCAAAAAACGTTATGTTTACATTTGTCTTTCCTAATTAAACCCATTGACATACAATCCCTTCATGTCCTAGTCTTTCCTAATTAAACCCACAAATCCCATACAATCTGTGATAGTGATTCAACCTCCCACCCATCAAAAGGCCACAATCAACCCACAAATCCCTCTCCCTCTCCCCTCTCTGTATATCTCTAGAGAGAGAAAGAGCTTTTCTTTCTCAGAATGGAGCTGTTGATGTTCGATGAAGAATGTGCTTTTTGGGAACTTGGGCAGCTGCAGCTAAACATAGCTGGGCAAAAAAAATAGACACAATACACTATCAATGAACCCTTGATAGATATGAAAACAAACTACACAACTTTTGTAATAAAATTATCTACAATTTACTTGAATATAGTATAATTAATGTTGTATTTCGACCTTGGATCCGTCTCAGTCCTTGTGCCATTCTAGAACTTACTCAAAATCTCTACTTATTTAAGTAAAAAAATATATGGGACATAGTAGATTGGAAAATACTGTTAGCTCGCGAAAGCCACCACAAATTATGTTTTGATAATTCGAACCATTCAATGTATAAAACTCGTTGAGTACTTTATACTTGCAAAAAATCACATTGATCAAATATGAGTAGCTCCTTGATCGGAATATATTTTTGTCGATGGCAAATATAATTTTAAAAATAAATTATTAACAAAAATGTGTTCCGATCAAAGGACTAACGATATCCAATCAATGTAATTTTTTGTAAGCATAAAATACTCGATGAACTCTACACACTGATGGTTCAAGTTATCAAAATGAGAACCGTGATAAGCCTCACGGGACCAACAATACGCTCCAGTCTATTATGTGAATTGAAAAAATAACCCCTCCCAAAATATATAGAGTAAAAGTTTTATTAGGAGTGTTTGGTGAAAATTATATAAACTTAGGCCTTATTTAGGAACCCTCATTTTTAGTTAAAAAGTCAAAAAATTATTAAATTAGCCAAAAAATCAACAACTCATACTAAAAAATTAAAAATTCTCTTTTCTCTCTACTTTTTGCACATTTTTTTGTAAAAAGCCAAAAAACCATCCCAAATATATTAGTTTTTTTTAACTCATATTTTAGCCAAATAGCTAAAAAATTACTAAATTAGTCTGTTCCCAAACGAGACCTTAATTTAATTCGATAGTTTATATTAGACTATTTAATGTAATTTTTATTTATAATTTATTAGACAAAAATAATTTTAATAAGTTTAAAAAACTAATTTTTCAAAAGTTGTGGAAGAATTACTTTTAAATTTTATTTTTGGATTATTAACTTTTAATTTAAAATAATTTTCACAAACACCTCATTATTAGCGACTTCCGTGGACCGACTTTAAACACAAATTTGAAGAAAAACTCCAATAATAGTAAAGTTGTAAATAGGAAAAAGTTACAAATCTTGAAACCTGTTAGCAAATATTTATTTGATTTGGGTTATCAATAATAAAAAAACAAAGAAGGTGAAACTCGGGCTTTGCTTGAAAATTAGGTTGTGATCCATTGAAAGACAAAAAAAAAAAAAAAAAATTTAAAAATTAATAAGATAAAAAGTTACATCTAAATTATAATCATTTTATTTTTTTTCTTATAAATTATAAAATGTCAAAAGTTTTTTTCAAATGAAACTTTTCTAATCAGGCAAATAAAAATAAAAATAAAAATAATAAAAAAACAGGCTAAAAAAGTTGGGAAGGCTCAATTTGATATACGGTTGAGTTGAGGAGTAAAAGGTTTTGGATGATTTTTCTTTTTACCCATATTTAAATTTAATGAGCCTCCGTTGGGAAATAGGTTTACTTTTTGACTTTTTGACTATTTTAGCCTGGGCTTAAAAGTTTGGTTTGGGAAGAGCTTTTTGACTTTTTTGACTTTTTTTGTGAGAGAGGAGTGTAATGATTATGGGTTAGATGTGATGTTTTGTTTTTTGTGACTAAAAAAGCCTATTTCGTCTTTTGTGGCTAAAATAGCCAAAAAGCCTGGCTTTTTGGCTTCCCAAATGGTGCCTGAATCAATGATTGGAAATATTTTCTTATGATATTATGATTATGTTCCGATCTTAAATTTTTTGATATTTGGATCTTAAATTGATGAAAAGAAAAATAAAGGAAAGTCCCTTTTTTTGCAAATCAACATCCAAATACAGCTTAAAAACCACATAAGATCATCAAAGTTGTGGGTCTTCTGTCTACATATGTCAATGAGGTAGATCTCAAACTGCTACAGATATAGTTAAATTACCTGTTGTTGCTGTCTTTTTAGTCTAGCATTCTCTTCCATTAAATGGGCAACTTCTAGCTCCAACTCATTTGTGTAAGCCTGTAACATTTAATAATCACCAAAATAAAAAGTCACAAACTATTAATAGTCTAGCATTTTTTTTTTTTTTTGATCAGCTAGTCTAGCATAGCAAGCCATAGAACAACAATGTCAACTGTTTATTAGTTAGTTGGTGAAGTCAGGCCCCATATTAGCAATCTCAGTTCAAGTCAAGCCTATTCTTTTGAGCTTTAATGTTTTGTTTGGTTGAGAGATTTGGAAAAAGAAATGAAAAAGGTAAGTGAAATGTGAATTAAACATGTCTATATTTCACATAATTTTACACACTTTTTCCCATTCCAAACACAGCATAAAAGTTCTAACCATTAATATCAATGATTTTAACCTTCGATATCAATTAATATCGGTAAATATCAAAAATTAAAATATTATGATCTTATAATGCTGTTCCTGATTTATTATCCACTGTGAGTTTTAGCATATCAACTACATTTTTATTTATTTTTAAGGATTTCATAATTGGACATTGGAACACAGTTGCTATTCACTAATTTAATAGAATTTTTTTTTACAACATTAAAAAATAAATTTATAAAGTAATTGTTTTTTGAAGTTACCATTAAAACATTTATTGGCCTTGTTTAGTTTAACTTTTGGGAGATAAGTTTTCAAAAAAATTTTGAGAAGAAAGTATAAAATTTTTTATAGTTTGTTTGGTTGTATATTTTGAAAATAATTTTGAAGTTTAGAATTTTGAGATGATTTGATATTTTATTATAATTGAGTAAATATATACGAAAGAAAAAGTGATCAAAAATGAAAGAGAAAAGAGAAAAAGTGATTCCCTGATGTGTAGGAGAGTCATTTTGAAAATTTTTTGAGAAAAATTACACAAACCAAACAAAATTTTCAAATTTTTTTTCCAAATTCTTTTTCGCAAAATCAAACCAAAGAAGGCCATTATTTTCCAAAAAAACATATTTTGCTTATTGAAGATAGTGATAACACATCCATCCTTTATTTAAAACCCTAATGCATATATCCCTAAAGACTACACACATGTATCTATGCAGCTACTTATTTGGCACCAAGTCTCTTCTTAGTTGCACCACAAAAAAAAAAAAAAAACCTTCGGTTACGTTTGGTAAAATTTTTTAACTATAATTTGGAAGATGAGTTGTATTTTGAATTTATGAATTTTAAAATTATGATTTAAATGTAAAAAATTTATTTGGTGAAATAATTTTGAATTGAGTGAAAATTTTTTAATGTGACATTTGATATTTAATATAAAAATTTAGAATTGATAACCAAACATATATCTCAAAATTTTATAAAAACACATAAAATTTTTTTAAAAAATTCAAAAAATATTCTTTTCGAATATATAAAAATTAACATATCAATTGCAAAAAAAAAATTATACTGTTCCAGTCAACCGACTGGACAACCGGTTAGGTCAAATTTCAAATTTTTTTCTTTAAAAATCACGGTTGCAAACAGAATTTTCTGTAGAGTTGTGAAAAATTAATTCTCCATATCTATCTAAACATTATATTCAAATGTGGGAGTAGAAAACTCATTTGGAAATCGTTCCAAACAGAACCCAAGTCTCCTCTTGAAGGACATTGGGTTTGACTATGAGGAGTAAAACAGGAGGTATGACTTAGGGGTAGTTTGGTAATGACAATTTTTAATTATTTAATTTTTTTGATTTTTTTAACTTGAGACTTTTTTATTTATATGATTTTTTTGTTTGAGTTTTTTGACTTTTTAGTTTTGAAATGGAAAATATATTTTTTTAATTTTTTTGTGATTTTTGATTTTTCGATTTTTTTTTTTTCGTGATTTTTTAGCCTACAAAGAAAACAAACCGGGGCTTAGAGCATCCCAAACTCAATACTCTTAATTAAAGAATGAAAGTATAATTTTTTTTATTCAAAAAGTGAATATAGAATCCGAACTCTATAACCACACGTTAGCATCTCCAACCCAATCCTCTCACCAAGAGGATGAAAATAAACTTTTTTATTCAAAAAGTGAATATAGAGTATATCACTATTCATCCCAACTCCAACCATAAACCTTCATTTTCTTCACTATTCATTCCAACTTCAACTTCATTTTCTTTTTTAACAAATATTTAATTTTAAAATTTTTGTAAAATATATTTAATATTATACTCATTTTAAAGGTATGATTTCATATTTTTTATTGATGTCAATTTTATAAAAATTAAATTTACACATTAAAAGTTATTTCAAATATAATAAGAAATATGTAGTGAATAGTGTTTTGAAGGTTCCTTCATTTTTTTCCTCCTCCCTTCAAATTTGAAGGATCAATCCATCCTCCTTCATTTGAGAGGAAGAAATGAAGGATGGGTTGGAGTCGTTTTTTGGAGAGGATCCTCCATATCTTCAAATATGGAGGATGGGTTGGAGATGCTCTTATTATTTTCTACTCTAAAGATTCCCTCCAAAATATTTTTATGAATAATTTTTGTTTATTAATAAATATTTAATTTTTAAATTTTTGTTAAATATATTTAAAAGGTATGATTTTACCTTTAATGATACTAATTTTATAAAAATTAAATTTATATATTAAAAATTATTCATAATATAATTAAAAATATAAAATAAATAGCGTTTTAGAGGTAATTCCAAATAGAGATGAATTTAGAGTATGAGATGAAGGTGAAAATACTTTAAAAAATGGAAGATGAGTTGAAGATGCTCTTACAAAAAGAAGGTGTTAATTAGTTCAAGTGTTAATTTAAAAACCAACCACTAATTTTCGTAAAATAAAAAAAACTACACATCTATATCGGGGAGAGAGAGAGAGAGAGAGACATTCCTGCTTTCTAGCCCTCGATCGAGCAGCAGACTCTCTGTTCTTGATCATCCTCTTATGGCGTCGATCGCCGGAGTTGCTGTCAGATTCAGAGAACCTCTTCTTCCCCAAAGACGACGATGCCAAGCCATCAAACGACATCACATTCAGAGAAGGAGACACAATATTATTCGAAATGGGTCTATCTTGTAACATCGAGTTCGTGCTAAATGGGTTCTCATCACAATTTCCCAGCAAACTTAACCGATCGGGACCAGAATTCAAGCTCAGTCCGATGGCCGGAGGCGACGCCGCCGGAGATCCAAATCCGCCACCGCCCGCTACGGCCGTTGGTGGTGGGTTTTTGCCGAGGGGGCGGGAGAGGAAGTCCTGGAAAGTTAAACCACCGCTAAAGGCGGCGGCGGCGGTGATGGAGTCGTTGATGGAAGGGCGGTCGTGGAGGGAGGCGAGGCTGATGTCTTTCCAGACCTCTTCCATGGTGGTGGTGGTGGTGGTGGTGGTGGTTGGGTGGGTGTGGAGAGCTAAAGGTGAGAATGGTGAGGGAGATAAAGATGGAGATGATGAGTTTAGGGTGATGATAACAATGCTCTGTTTAGGGTTTTGGTGGAATTGGTGTAGTTTGAGCTCTCGTCTTCTCCACTCGGTGTTGACAACAATGAAGAGAAGAAGAAGAACGAGAGCGAGAGAGAGAGAGATTGGGCAATGAAGTACTGTCTTATTAGGCACTGCACTGCGGAGAGAGTGGAGTTGGTTTGAAAAATTTCACTGTGTTTGGTTTGAGTTTTCTGGATTTTTTTGTTTTTAAAAGTTTTTTTTTTTTTTTTTTTTTTTTTTTTTAATTTTTTTTTTATTTTTTTTTTTTTTTTTTTTTTTTTTTTTTTTAGAAAAAAAAAAAAAAAAAAAAAAAAAAAAAAAAAAAATAAAAAAAAAAAATAAAAAATAAAAAAAAAAAAATTTTTTTTTTTTTTTTTTTTTTTTTTTTTTTTTTTTTTTTTTTTTTTTTTTTTTTTTTTTTTTTTTTTTTTTTTTTTATTTTAAAAATAAAAAAAAAAAAAAAAAAAAAAAAAAAAAAAAAAAAAAAAAAAAAAAAAAAAAAAAAAAAAAAAAAAAAAAAAAAAGTGTAAAAAAAAAAAAAAAATTGCTTTATCTTTTGAATAATACTATTAATTAATATATATATATATTAGTGTATTAATAAACGATGTAATATTATTTATATAATTTTAATTATTTGTAACATATATAATAAATATGAATACTAGTTATATCATAACACTAGTTAGTTTATTAATATTTATATTAACTAGTATTTATATTAATTAGTGTATATAATATCACTGTTATCTTTTATTAGCTGAGGGTGATTTGTGTGTAATTGAAATAAATAATAATAAACGTTAATAATAAAAAAATTAGTATTATAATATATATGTTATTTAAGTGATAAATATATTCTTAATGAAATTTAAGATTTTTGGTTTAAAACTTATTTATGCTATGTATAACAATTTTTATTTTATTTTAATATATATAAAATTGCGACGTGACATAAGAAAAAAATATTTCACTAAATCAATTTAGACCCATGTGACACGCGGAGAAGAAAGCAACTAAAGCCTTGTTTGGCATCATCTATTGTAGTCAATTTTTTTTATCTTTTTATTTTTTTTGGGTCATATCAATCAATATCTCTTTTCTATTTTACTACATATCTTTTTATAAAAAGTTAAAAAGTACACTTATTTAAAACTTCCCAAACCACCCCTAAACCAATTTAAACCTTCATTTAATAATAATAAAAATATTTTTCAATTATTTAATATAAAATTAAAAATTTTATTCTTTTCACCAATCAAAACACGAGTGAGGCAGCACGTAACGTTGCTTCAAGCCCAACAAATAACATCTCAAGGGTGTTTTGAGAAGTTAGTAAAAAGGTAATTTTTTAGTTTTTTTAATTTATTTTGTCTTTTTGTAACTAAGTTATGTGAGAAATAATGTGATCCAAATTAAATAAAAAGTTAGAAGTTGACTTTTTACCAGTTTTTCAAAAGACTCCTCAATTGGTTTATGAACAATGATATGTGTGCGAATTTTATTTTATTTTTAAAATTTATTTTGTAGGGGAATTATAAGTTATAAGTATATCTTTGGAAAAATTATCAAGAAATATTTTTTGAAAAATGTGCAGTCTATTTAGTCCCATAATCTTTTATTCATACCCAAAAGTCCTATAACGTTATTCTTCTTCTCTGTCTCTCTTCTTCTCTGCTTTTTTTGCTCTTTGTGATTTTCGGCGATCGTTGACGGGTAACCATATTTTACTTATTCTCTTTCTCTTTCCGATATATAGTTACCGGCGACCAACGACTGCCATCAATTGGGATTCATCGGTAATCACCGACCGCTGACTCCTTACTTCACCCTCACCGATGGTAAAGAAGATATGTTTCCGATGAAAAAAATGAGTAGATCTACTTAGATTTGATGTAGATTTACATCAGATTTGAGTAGATTTATATCAGATTTGGCTAGATATAAAAAAAAAATAGTTGTCGGAGTACAATTCTCTTTCTATATCCACCTTTCTCCTTCGATCTCTTATTTTTTTTCTACATTTTCTCTGTTATATACTTCTTTTTTCTGTTCTAATGGAGAAAATTTTCAAATTCTGAACAAGTTATTTTCGAATTTTAGTTACAGACGATGAAAACTGTAAAATTTTGCAGTTTCAATTTTTTTGCAGTTTCAATTTTTTTTGGTACTGGAATGAATTATGGTATAAAATTGTAAAATTTTATAGTTTCATAATATTCTTTAGAATTGTAAAATTTTACAATTTCATAACATATTTTTTAGTTTGATTAATAAGGATAAATGCTTAATAGATTTTTGATTTGAAACTGTAATATTTTACAGTTTCAAAACTTACTTTTCAATTTGATTAATATTGGAGATTATTTGCTTAAATTTTATAAAAATTGAAAAATAGAATATGTTTTTTCCATTGTTGCTTTTTTTGTCGTTCTATTTTTTTTTTGTTAGTTTATCAATATTTAGCACATTGTGCTATGTTTTTCGCTCTAATTTCTCCATTTATTCTTTTTTTTCTTCAATATTCTAGACATTCCAGTGAGTCTTCAATGATATTCTTAACGTCCAGTGAACATTCTGAACATTCCGGTCACTTTCATTAACGTTTTTAACACTTCGATGAATTTTTGGCGACTTCCCGGTAATGTTGAACATTCCGACGAGTCTCTAGTAACCGTTTGACGAAAGTCTAACGGTAGTAGGATGTAACAGTGTCTGTAAATTTAAAAAAAAAATAAAATTTGGTAATAATTAAAAATATATAGGACTAATTGATGCAAGTATTTTGTTTGAGGACTAGATGAATCTTAAACTTTGTATATGAGACTTATTGATAAGTTCTCCAATATCATTTCAACTAGTGTTACTTCGAGATTTGGGTCCATAGATATTATGATATTTTCTTAGTATATTTTTTTTTTTGTTAAAAAAAAATAGTATAATGAAATTCATATTTTTTTAATTAATTTGTAAATATTTTATAAAAGTTTCACTATTGTGTAGTTTTCCCCTTTGTTTTTTTTATTACCAAATGCCTATTTGCGTGGCTTTAAATTTTTTTTTTTAAAGTTAAGAAATTTATAATTTATTTTTCAAATTCAGGTTTAAAATCATAATTTTCAACTAATTTATTGTATAGAAAAAATTGAAATTGTGATTTGAGCTTTTGTTTGGGGATAATTTTTTAACTTGACTTTTTGAGTATTCTAACCTAATTAAAAAAAAAAATTGTTTGAAATTTTTTTTTTGAATTTTTTGTAATTTTATAAGAGAAAATATAAAATAATTATAATTTAAATATAATATTTTATCTTATTAATTTTTTAATTTATTTTATTTTTTAATAAACTAAATTAATCCTAGTTACGAGAATCAAATTGGATATGAGAATCTATTTTGGATGTGAGGTCGTCTCTCGGGTTATGAGAATCAAATTGGATATCCAGTTATGTGCTATATTTGGCCTATTTTGGTAATTAAATTAAAAGTTAAAAAGATAATTTTGTGGCTTTATTAGATTACATTAATTTACTCTCTTTTTTTATACATTTTTTAAAAAAAATAAAAAAAAAATTTAATTTTTCAAAATAGGCCGTTAAAATAGGGCTTCTTTTTCTTATTTTTTCTTTTTTATACTTCCTTCAAAATGTATTTATAATTTAATTTTATTTTTTTTGTAATGATTTTTTAATTATTTTTTCAGTTTCCAAATAATTTCTGAATAATTTCCCGAGAAGGAAGGAAAATATCGGGTATGTTTGGTTTGAGTTTGGGAAATAAATAGTACGAAAAGTTGTTTGGTTTGGTTTTTTTGAAAAGATGTTTTGAAAAATTATTTTGAGAGAGAATTTTGAAAAAAAGTGATTGATTTGATGTGTATGAGAGAGAAATTTATTTGAAAAACTTGTTTGATTTACAAGTTTTAAGAAATTTTTTTAAAAAAATTTGTTTAATTTGAATTTTTTTAAAAACTCATTTATAAAAAAAAAATTTCAAAATTTTTTAAAAAATTCAAACCAAACGAACTCATCATGTTGGTAAAGGCAATTGCATAAATTAGTACTTTCTTTTGTGACACGTGGAGCAAACGTGACCCGCTGAAAATACCATGTTGGGAAAGGCCATTCAAAACAATAGGGTAAACAGAAGAGCAGTACATATATATGTGTGTTTGTATGCACTTAAACTGGTCATGATGTGTGTATTTTTTTTTCAATTTTTTTTTTTTTCAGGCAGAACTATATACTTCTTCTTATCTTTTATTTTTTTATTTTATTTTTCTGGTTGTACTTCCTGTCACCAAGAACTTTGCACCTTTATTAGGCCATGTTTGATTGGGGATTTGGGAGGATGAATTGGATTAGCAATCCGTTGGACCCATTAAATCCTTGTTTGGATGCAACACAATGTGATAGGATTAGTAGTGAAGGGGGCTTAGTAATTCCCCTCCATAGGGGGATTAGCTTGGGTGAATTTTAGGGGAGATTAGAAAAATAGTGAGGGGATTAAGTCTATTTTATATAAAAAAATTTATTATTTTAATTTTACTTTTTTTTACCAAGTGCTCCTATTTGTTTTAATATTTGTTTTAATTTTTTTAATATAGAAATTATTTATTTATTTATTTTATATAAAAATAATTTAACAATCTTATCACTAATCATCTCCTACACTATCATCAAAACAAACACACTTTTACTTAATCCTCTCACTAACAATCCACATATTAACAATCTCTTCACTAACAATCCTCTCACTAATAATCTCATCCAACCTAATCTGCCAAACAAACATGGCCTTAGTGTATAAAAATGTAAAAAATTGTGATGAACCTTAAATAAATTATTAAGTCTCTGTTTAGAAGAATTTTCAAATCCTAATTTTACCTCCACATTGAAATATCATGTGTAGATATAGTTTTGAAACTATTTTTTCACAACAAATATAAAATTTTGTAAAAAATTCTGTGTAAAGCGCGATTTTCGATTTATTTTTTTTTTTGAAATTTGGCCTAACCGGTCGTCCCGTCAGATGTCTTACCGGACATCTCACCGGTCGCCCGGCCGGTTGATCGGAACAGTATAATTTTTTTTTTTTTTTGCAATTGATATGTTAATTTTTATATATTCAAAAAAAATATTTTTTGAATTTTTAAAATTTTTTTATGTGCTTTAATAGAATTTCGAGTTGTATGTTTAGTTATGAGTTGTAAATTTTTGTATCAAATATCAAATGTTACATCAAAAAATTTTCACTATTTTCAAAACTCTTTCACCAAATAATTTTTTCACACTCAAATCATAATTCCAAAATTCACAAACTCAAAATGCAACTCATACTCTCAAGTCATAGTTAGAAAGCTCTACTAAACACAACCTAAATTTTTTTATCAAACTTTTTATATAGATGTGAGATATACATATATAATTATGTGAGAAATTTAATAAAAAATTTAATAATTTATTTGAAATTCCTAATATAACTCTAAAAATTATTGTATTCATTCGAATTGACCATCATCATAATCACCTTGCTGAGCTATTCAACAACGGTAGTGATCTCAATCATCTCAACATAGATTGTGATCTCTTCTGAGAGGGTAATTTATGAAGCCAAATTGAGCCGAGCTAGATGGAAGCAAATTTGAGACTTGGGCCGTGTGATGGGTCGAACTATGCTTAGGAAGGGCCTAGCATGAGCCGAATAGTGGATAGAACCGGTCAAAGGAGTTTGACCGAACTATTAGAAGCAGTATAAAAAAATAAGATTTAAGAGACCAAAATTTAAGGAAAAAATTATTTTTTAGATACCAAATAATTTTATTGTAAAAAATGTCATTCTTATATTTTTAGTAACAAAAATTGGACATTAGTGATGAATTATTATCCTTTTGGGACTAAATTTTTTGTCTAAAAAAATAAATCATTTTAAGACCAAATTATTTTGTCTCTAAAAGTCTATTTATTAGTGACATTTTCAAAATTTTGTTGCTAAATACCTTATTTTTTACTTCTCGGGACGACCTTTTAGTGATTATCCTCATGACGATGGAAATTGATCCCTAAATATCTTTTGCAACAAAATTTTTATTTTTAGAGACCAAAATATTTGGTTTCTAAAACTCTTATATGTTGTAGTAAAGGCTTATGTTCTTAGACCTAGTTACCTCCTAATGGCCGTCAACGCTTTGACCGAGCTACAAGGAAGACGGTCAAACGGAATGAGAGTAGAGGTTTGACCGAGATAGAAGATAAGCCACATAATGTTAGCATGGTGGCGAGCCGTGCAAGCTGTGCACGACGTTGTATGTTGCACGGCTAAGCTAGTGGCGGATAGAGACAAAGTGGTCCGGTTGCACGGTGAAAATCGGGCAAAGAGTTGTGTCATCTCACTTGGTTTGAAATGAGGAGGGTGTCAAAGGATAAACAGTATCCTTGAGGAATGTGATTCCTATAAGGATTTTACAAAGGAGAGTTAGAGTTCTACTAGGATTGTGTTATGCGGAATCTACAAAAGCTTAGGTTAAACCCTAATCTCAGATATTGCAATTCTGACTTTCGAATTCACAGAGCTTTTGCATCCTCAATCTATTTACTTAGGCACCAGAGGGATTTATGGCACACATCTACCGACTAGCTCACATTTGTATTTTCAAGTGATACGACGACGTTTGGAAAAGTACAAGCTTGATCAATAGGATTATACAAGTAAAGTTTATTTCGTGCTTGTACAATTGGCACTTTCTGTGGAAACCTCAGAGAACTTACATTTTGATCAAGTTTTTCTTCAATAAATTTCAATGGCACACGACGTAGATTTTCCATAATCCACCATTAATAGACAAACACTAGAAGAGAACATGAGACGTGACGACTTACCTCCTACTCCATCCATGGCGGACTTAGATCCTTCATGACGGAACCCTCACAGGGGCACATCAGAAAAGCAAGATTTGAGGCCTCGTCACTCCCGAAGCCCAGATGGACAAAGGCAACGGACGGACACCCAAGTTCTAGAGGATCGTGTGAGGGAGCAGGACGAGTTGATCAGGAGGATAGCGGTAGACATGGAGGCTTTGAAGCACCAAGTAAAAGGCAAAGGTGTGGCTGGGGTGGAGCAAGGTAGTAAAACAAGATAGGTGTGCCACATACATAAATTCTTAAAGTAGAAGCCTCAAAATAGGCGATACACATTCAATGACTTCCAGAACTCGTTACTCTAGGTTTAAGAGGACAAGGTATAAAAAATCATACACTGAGGGGAGTAGCTATTGACTCTCACACACTCATTAGACATTCTCGCGATACATAGAATTGCCCAGATCGGAAAATTTATGGACTATTTTGGAGGAAAGGCATGAAAGATAGAAGTTGTCCATGCGCAGGACCGCCAAAGGGTATCTGCTTTGTAGTGATTGGCTCATAGGACACGTGGAAGTATCGAGATTGTAATGCCAATACCGCACCTTGCCTATAAGCCAGTAAATAGAGCATTGGCAAGATTGCAAAGTTCACCGTTCATTTTGGCGATAAAGAACACACTGCTGGCTTTAGGATTTAACCAGCCTAAGTTTAAAATCTACGGCAGGAAGTCAGATCCGTACATGCAACTTAGCCACTTTCGACAAGTAATGGCTATACATAGGTGAAATGAGGCCTTGATGTGTATCTTGTTTATGTCGAAAGTTGGCAACCTGGGCTTGACTTGGTTCGAGAGATTGCCAGAGGACAGCATTGCCTTATGGGCACAACTCACGAAGGTGTTTATTATCAGGTTCAAAACAAACACCAAGACACTTGTAGAGGTCAACCAGTTGCTCGCCATTGATATAGGCGAGAAGGAAACATTGAAATCCTATAATAACCGATATTAGAAGACAAGAGTGACTTAACAGTTAGGCATACATCGACGAATGCTCCACTAACCTAGCTATTGCCCAATACAAGCGTGACTTAACGGTTAGGCATAGATTGAGGGATTCCATGGCAATAACGTATCCTCTTACCATAAAAGCCTTGATGGAAAGAGTGCACCAACACATAAGCGTGGAAGAGGATGACGCTTGTGCAAAGGCAAAGTCTAACACAACAGCAATGTCAGACAAAAAGATCTCGGCCAAGATTAACATGGTTGGAAAAAAAAAGAAGGCCGAACTATAACAACCACGGCGACCCTCCCTAAATGAATAAAGAAACAAAAGTGAGAAAGTTGAAGGTTCGCACTGCCATCTATCGAATACTCAGTGAGATACAAGATGAACCTTTGTTTGGTGACCGGCTAAATTGGGTGAAGCACAAAGAAGATATGATGAGCAATACCGATGCACATTCCATGATGAAGTTGGGCACCAAACTAAAGATTGCACGCCGCTAAAGCAACATCTAGAAGAATTGGTGGCAGCACTCCACTTGGACCGCTACATTGAGGGGGGAGCTTGGCCAGCCCCCTAAGACTGCAACATGCCAGACGACATGCCAGTTGATGGTCTGCCTCAAGATGTGATAAATGTGATTCACGGGATCATTGAGCCTGAGCGAGTCTATGAGTTTAAAGGGATGATAAAAAAAGGCAGAGCACATGAGAGAGGTGCTAAGTGTTTAACCGACTATAAAGAAATGGAAGATAGAAGCGAAGAATGTGATTTCTTTCTCTCACAAGGACTTAAATCGGTTGTAGAACCCCCATAATGACCCGTTGGTGGTTACTTTGCATGTCAAGAATTTTGATATCAAATGAATTTTAATTAATCAAAGGGGTTCATGTAAAATAATGTATTGTGAAACCTTTAAGCAACTGAAATTGGATGACAGAGACTTGGTGCCAACCATGTCTCCCTTGGTAGGTTTCAACTCCATGCCAGAGTGGCCGGTTGGCAAGATCATCATGCCAGTCAAAGCAGGCTTGATGATCAAGCAAGTGGAGTTCTAGGCATTGAAAATCCCATCCACTTATAACATCATCCTTGGGAGAGCATGTTTGTATGCATATGAGTCGTAGTGTTAATTTGCTACCAAATATGCAGTTTCCAAATACGACCGAAGTAATTGAAGACGTCTTGGGAGACCAAATCATGTCCAAGCAACGCTTTATGACAATGAATGACAATCGTGCTGCCAAAGGATTTGTGCAAATGGTGAAAGAACCGAACAACAGCGAAATATTTGTAAACGTCGGCAAAGAAGCCGAGTAGAAGGCCATTGAGGATCTGGTGGAGGTAAGGATTGATAAGAGCAACCTAGAGAAGTTCTTTTCGCTCAAGTCATCTTTGTCTAGCACCGAGAAAAAAGAGATCGTGGATTTTTTGATCTCCAATCTCGAAGTGTTTGCATAGATGCCATATGACATGCTTGGCATCGATCTAAATTTCATCTGCCATCAACTCAATGTCAACCCCATAGCCAAACCAGTTATATGAAGAACTCACAGATCGACTCTACACCATGCCATAATAGTAGCTAAAAATGTGGGGAACCAACTGAAAGCAGAGACAATCAGAGAAGTCTATTATCCAAAGTAGATTTCAAACACTGTGGTGGTGCCCAAGAAGAATGGCACATGGTGCATTTACGTGGATTACAAAATGGTCAACACAGCGTGCCCAAATGATAGCTTTCCTTTGCCAATGATTGATTAACTGGTGGACCTAACTGCAAGTCATAACCGACTTAGCTTTCTAGATGCATATTGTAGATATCATCAGATCATTATGTATGAATCGGACTAGGAGATCACATCATTTACAACTCCAAGGGGGTTATACTATTACAAGGTCATGCCCTTTGGCCTAAAAAACGTAAGGGCAACATTTAAATGAATGATCACTAAGATGTTTGCGGCATTGTTAGGAAAAACAATGGAAGCCTACATCGATGATGTGGTAATCAAGAGCAATGATGAGTCAGACCATCTCAACGACCTAGTAGAGATATTCCAAATTTTGAAGACTCACAAGCTGTGACTAAATGCTTTTAAGTATGTGTTTGGCGTGGGATCAAGCAAATTTTTGGTCTTTTTGGTGACCAACTGTGGAATAGAAGCAGTTCAAGAGCTTAAAAGGCCAAACACTATCACAGAGTTGCAGCACCTGACAGGGTTGGTCGCTGCGCTAAATAGATTCATCAATCGATTGTCAAACTGGTGTCGATCATTCTTCTAGAAATTTAAGGTAAAATTCGAGTGGCACGAAGAATGTGACCAAGCTTTGGAAAGCTTGAAGGAGTACTTGTCTTCTTCACCACTTTTGGCAACCCTAGTGCTTGGAGAGAAACTCTACTTGTACCTTGCAGTCTTTTAGCACGCCGTTAGCGCGGTGTTGGTGCATGTAGAAGGAATACAGCACTTGCCCATCTTTTATGAGAGCAAGACAATGTTAGGCGCTGAAACCAGAAACCTACCATTAGAAAGCTTACCTTAGCTCTAATGATGGCTTCTAGAAAGTTGCCGCACACACGAATACAGTGGTAATATTGACCACATTTCCTTTGAAAGCTATATTTGAAAGGACAAACTTTTCTGGAAGGATACTAAAATGGGCAGTGGAGTTGAGACCATTTGATATTAAGTTCCAACTTAGAACAACAATAAAGGCCTAAGTGTTAGCAAATTTTGTAGTAGAGTTCACTCCAGGAAGTTATTCCGCCTACCCGATTGACTTGATTAAGGAAACTGAGCAAGGGGTGAGGGAGAGCCGCATAAATAGCGCAACCCCCCACTACCCAGCAACAAACTGACTTACTATTTCAAGCGAAGGAATTGCACAATGCACTACTGAGCCTTGCAGTGGTTGTACCACCTGCTGAGGTCAATGGTACATTGCAAGGAGGAAATGAAGTAAGCTGCGCAATGACGAGCACGATTTGTGATGACATTCCTGAAAGGGAAATGATAGGGCAACCGAGCAAAGAAATCAACAGACAAGCAGTAGACAAAAACTTTGAAGAAATTGTTGAAATACCAGACCTCAAGACATCTTCAGACTTATCTACTTGTTGGAAATCGTTCGTGGGAAACATGTGGAAGCTTTTCGTAGATAGAGCTTCTAATAGGCATTGAGCCGGACTAGAATAGCCCTTATCTCGCTAGATGGCTTGACTATCGAGCAGGCGATCAGACTTGGGTTTCTAGCGTCTAATAATGAAGCGGAGTACAAAGCGCTTTTGGCAGGTCTAAAATTTGTCTTCCAAATGAAAGCTACCGAGCTAATGGTGCACAGTGACTCCCGATTAATGGTTAACCAAATATCTGGTGAGTAAGAGGCCAAGGATGATAGAATAACCAAGTATCAGGAGCTGGTTAGAACATAGATCAAGAAGTTTAAAGTTATGAGGATAAAACAAATCAGCCGAGATAAAAATAGCAAGGTGAATGACCTGGCCAGTTTCGCATCAATGTCAGATACTTTCATTTCAAATACTTTGTTCATTGACTTCTTACCAAGGCCAAGTATTGAAGAACCTAAAGCAGCAAAGGTATTGTGCTCCGAGTTAGGACCTTCTTGAAGGACAAGATCGTGCCAAAAGACAAGAAAGAGGCAAACAAAATTCGAGTAAAGTCATAACGATTTTGGTTATCCCTATCTCTGGCATTGTATAAAAAGTCATTTACAGGGCCCTACTTGAAGTGTGTGCACCCCAGTAAGGTTAAGGCCTTCCTATTTGAAATTCACGAAGGAATTTGTGGAGGTCATCCATGGGGGAGGTCGTTGGCCTACTGAGCTATCTCGCAAGGATATTGGTAGCTGTGCATGCAACCAGACGCAGAAAAGTATGTTAAGAAGTGCGAAAAGTGCTTGAAGTTTACATATCAAATCCACCAACTGGCCAGAGAACTATTACCCTTGACCAGCCAATGGCCTTTTGCAATGTTGTTGCTTGCTTTTCGTACACCTTTCGAATACGCCTAGCCCTATAGTTCAGACTCTCGTGGTTTTGAATCTAATTCCACAAGTGCAATGTGAAATAAATAAACACAAATGAGTCCAAATCTGGCAATTCTTTTGGAAAATCGATTTTGAATTAAAATGCCAAAAATAGACTGCTTTGCTAAAGACAGAGTCACCATCTAAATATTTTTGAAAAATTTAGGAAATCCGTGACTCATGCCAAAGGCCACGTGTTCGTTATCACAAAGATTATTAGATTAACTTAGGTATGAGAGAGGAAGGTCATGAAGTGAGCACCTTACTCGCCCGATCAAAGATCGGCCTCTATTAATCATGATGTGATTTTCATTTACGTTATATGCTCTTGTTCTAATTATTTGGCTAACTTTACTAAGTGATATATGCAAGTATAGACTAATTTGCAAAAGTTTGAACATTTGATTTTATGTTTATTTGACAAAAGTCTTTTGAATACGCATCACTTGAAAAAGTGAGTTTGTATGTACGTTAATAAATTTATTCCAATTCAAGCAATGAGCCTTCAGCCATCGGCATTCAAACAGATATAACTTAAGCATTTAGCCTCATGGAATCATGCTTGGACGACATGGTAATAATCACATGCATGCGGTATGCTAAAGCAATTAAATGCTCACCTAGTACTCTGAGGCAAGCCAAAAAGACAAAAGAGTTAAAAAAGAAAGAAAAAGAAAAAAAAAAAGCGTAATCCTAACTAATGCAATATGACTAATGCAGTACATAAGATTATGCAATTAATGGGCTTAGCTACTAACATGGTATTTGAAGCAATTTTGATAGCATGTGTTCTAAGCACGTATTCAAATAATTAAGCAATAACAATGCTTTGTTAGAATGATGAACCGAGCTTTGATGTATGCAAGACAAATAGATACTTTGGACATGGAAAATGCTAATTAAAACATGATGCTCGATTCTACCATCATAAGCAGAGAACTAAAAAGGAGAAAGAAATGGGGTTGGAAGACATACACACTTATTACAATTTTTGCCCTCATGCAGGAGGGTCCAAATGAGTGTCCAAATGTCTGAAATAAACTAACTATTACAAAACCAAATAAAGGAATTAAGCTAATGGTTACTAAATAACTAACTAACTATCTAATTTATTATAACAAGGATGAACAATAAAACTAACTTGTTAAGTTAACTAACTATGATAATTACGAATAAACATTAATAATAATTACAACAATGCTAATTATAATGGTAATTAGTTAATTACAACAATAATGGGACCATCACTTTACAACATTGATAAACAAAGATGCACAAGGATTGCATGCACGTGACTTTTTTCAAAAGTAGCTCTGTCTGTCTTCCTTGGAATCTACCCTATTTCACCTTCAGCCACTGTCTTCTGTTTCTACAAAAACACTTTGTTTACCAAACATTGGAGCTTGACCGGTCCCTAATGAGGCCCGACTGGGCCCAAATAAGGCTGACCGTGTCCTGATTTCATGCAAAACCTTATTTTTGTGCTCTAAAGTGAAAACAATGCAGACAAAGTTTTTCTGAGCTCTGTTTGTCTCTTCTGCTCTTCTCTATCACAGAGAGGCTCAAGAGAAGAACGAAGTGGGTTCTAAAACCATCAATAAGCAAGTTGATTGCTTGATGATTTCGGAGACAATCCAACAAAAACCAATAAATGCTATGAACAACCACTCTTCCCTCCTATTATGAAATGAGCTCAAAAAAAGAGATAAAGACTCTTCAAGTTTCATCAACACATCATGAATTGGTGCGTGACGACTCTTGACACTATGGATTCGGCATAACGTCCGGCTGAATCTAAGCAACCTTACTCATTTTCTTTATGCTGGTTTCATTGGTTTTAAGCCAATTTTATTGATCTTTTCCATTCTTTAATCAATTTGTTCAAAGTGATAGTAAGTCCACTAAATGAGAAGAAATATCAAACGAGAAGTGATCCGAAGCATCAAAGAAGGACTACACCTTAACAATGAACCTCCGAAGAGGTTAAGCCATTGAGCATACGTCTCTTTCCCATGCCTTGAATAACCATTAATCTTTTAAGACAACTCTCAAACAAAAGAAAAGAAGAAAAGAGGGAGGTTGCAGACATGATTGCGAGATTGATATGAAGAATGAGACTATTAATATGAAAACCAAGCAAAGAAAAGCTATCAACTCAAATGGCTTGATGTCTAAGGCCTAAACAAGCAAAGCTGTGAGGACTTGCAACATGATAGGCACAGTATTCAAAGCATGAACTAATTAAATGAATTAAAACAAGTCTAAACAGCCCCTAATATGTGAAAACCAGTGACTAAAATGATGTTTAAAGAGTATGAAAAAGATAGGAAATAGCAACGAATCACAAGGCTAGTGAACAAGAGCAAGGAAAGATGGCTAGCCCCTCCATTTTTTAGACCTCAAACCATGTTTTTCAACCTATTTGGAACTCTGAAAATCAGTTTGAAGACTAGAAAAAAGAGAGTAAAGACAAGGGTGTGAGTTATGAAGTAAGATGCAAGAAAGGGTATTAAATTTTTCTACCTTTGGTAGCTATTCAAACCCAAGTTCCAACACTTGAAATAGTTCCAAAATAGTACAAAGACACAAGAAATTGATGGTAAGAGACAGATATGAAAGCAAGAGAAAAGGTGGTAAGCTTATACCTCTTAAAGAGGACAAACTATTTTTGTGAATCAAATTTGGTCCAAACACACTCTCAAGCTTGAATTGTGATTCTCAAGGCTCAACTAAGGCTTCAAGGTTAAGGTGTGAAGGTGTGTATGGTGTATAGATATAGTTCAAAAATGGCAAGCTTGCTCAAAGATGGCTTGTACAAGAAGAAGGAGCTCTCAAGTAAGTGTATAAGCTCTTTGGAAATTGTTCAACCCTCAAAACAGAGATATAACCTCATATTTATAGAATTTGAGCGAAATAGGTCAAAAATATGTTAAAAAATAGACAGCTGGCGGGTTCCCGCCCAGAATAGTGTTTATCGCTACCAAGGCACAACCGGCTCCCAATGAGGCACGGCCAGGCCCTAATGTGCTGCCCTCTTTCTCTATTTCAAGCTCAGTGTAGGGTCACACAATATTCAAAAAAGGACCTCTGAAGGATAAACAAGATAAATAGAAAGGTGTTGGGATTGTTTCAAAGCTCGACCTTGGATTTCTTAGTTGAGCATTTGAATCAAACGCAATGCTATTTTCATCATCGAATGCATAGAACAAAGCGCCTGAGTTTTACGGGCGGTCAAAAATAGGTTGTCTACAGTTACCCCTCTTTTATAGAGCTCAAAGTCATAAAATGACGTAAGTAAATGTCAAAGTCCAAAAATGACCCATTTAACGAGGCCGTAAGACTTGGGCAAGAAAATTGATCAAAATACAATTGGTTGAACCTGAGGGTTGCCTACATATCCCTTTGCAAGGAATCAAACCTGCGTGGTTCAGGGGCAAATGCAAAATGATATGCAGAACATAACTTATGGTCATACAATGAAACAACGCAATAAAACATTTGAATGAACGCAAACAAGCAATGAAACAATGCATTCAAAACAACAATGTAACATTGAACGAAAGCATAAACCAGAGGAAAACAAATCCAACCATGTCTCACACAGAAAGAAGTGAGTAACTAAACACGTCTCACATGAAAGGAACAAACAAAGTACAACCCAAACCACGTCTCATGTAAAAAGAATGTAAGAAAATGCAAGCATATTTACGTCTCACGTAGGAAGGGTGAAAAGCTCCACGGGGGGTGTGAACACTAGGCACACCTGATATTTTTAATCGGGGAAAACAACAACCTCACGTGTCTCACACGAAGGGAGGAAAAGTGGTATGAACACCAGGCGCACCTGATGTTTTTAATCGAATAAACAACAACCGCACGTGTCTCACACGAAAGGAGGAGAGGTGGTGTGAACAAACGGGCGCACCTGTTGTTTTTAACCGAGAAACAACAACCTAACGTGTCTCACACAAAAGAAGGAAAGGTGGTGTAAACAAACAAGCGCACATGTTGTTTTGAACTGAGGAATAATAACCTAACTTGTCCCACACGAAAGGAGGAAAGGTGGTGTGAACAAACAAGCGCACTTGCTGTTTTTAACTGAGGAACAACAACCTAACGTGTCTCACATGAAAGGAGGGGAATGAGACCAACGAAAGGGCAAACAACACTCAGAATTCGACACAGCGAGATTGGAAAGCTTGCCAAGATAACCCAAAGCAAGATACAGAATGCAAACACAAATCTAGGTAGAAAGCATAAACATGAATTTAACGAGGCTTCAAATGTGACTTCTCACAAACTAAACAAAGATAGAATCAACACAATCAAAATGATACTCGCATTAAAAAAAAAAAAATCATACCTATGAAAGATATAAATTTGAACAACACAAAAGGAATAAAGCACTTCTTTCTTTTTCTCTTTTCTCTTCCATCTTTTTTTTTTTCCTCTGTTTTTTCTCTTTCCTCTGTTTTTTGTTTTTTATTACCCAAATCTGAAGTAAGGCTGCCTAGCACTGAAACAATCAAAACAAACCAATGGTATTACATTTGGAGGCACGATCGGGCTCCAATAGAGCCAGTCGGGTCGCGACAACGACAACGGGGCAGTTCGGTAAAAACACCCACCGTAGGTGTTTAAAACCAGACCTAACCCTCACTTTGGACACACCCACACCTGAAATCCCTTCTCCCTTCTCTCTAGGCCTCCTCTCTCTCTAGATTTTCCCTCCCTTTGAGTTACCCAACAACTTTTGCAAATTTTTCCTTAAAACCCTTTCAATCCTCTACACTTTGAACTGAACAAAAATTGATTTGGTTGAGTTTTGGGGTTTTCCTTGCTTTTGCATAGGTTTTCACACATCTACCCACACTTTTCCCTCTCCTCCTTTGAGTTCTCACTCTTTCATTATTTTCTCTCTCCTAGGGTTTAAACTTTTGGGGTTTTTCACTCAATTTCACTCACCCACTTATTTTTCTTCATATTTTCTCATTTTCCCGCATATTCCTCCATGGCTAGTGACGAGGTTCCTATTCCTGACTCGACTATGGGTATTGGCGCCATCCTAGGTGCGGATATAGAGGTAAAGGGCCTTCTTGAGCCCGCATTAACACCTCTTGCCAATAGGCCTTTTGATGTGGCCACGTACCAGCCATGTACACATGCTCTGACCCCAAGCGATATTTTAAGATTCGAGGGCCTCATCCCAAGGATAGATGAGGACATCTTGCTACGAGATCCCGCGGAGCACTTGTCTGTTGATGTCTTCACAATAAATAATATTTCCTTTATTTTGCACATATATTGAACCTCGTAAGCAAACTATCTGTTAATGTTATACACATATTGATAACATTCCCAATCTATAGGTGATAGCCCGGAGAATTGGCAGCTATGGATCCATATCTAGCCCCCGGCACTGGTATAAGAGGCTTCTTGTGGAGGTCCGCACACTGGTCGATGCTTCCGGCTTCGGGCCTTTTTGTTCAAGATTCATACAGATGAGGGTTGAGCCACTGCTCTACGGGGCCCTAGTGGAGAGATGGTGGGACACCATAGACTTGTTCCACTTCTCATCGATTGGGGAGTTGACTTTGACCCCATACGATTTCTCGATGCTCATCGACTTGCGGGTAAGGGTTGGCGGTCCGATCCCATTTGAACCTGATATGACACAGTGGAGAGCTACATAGCAATAGCTTTTCGGGGCAATCCTAAACACCACCAGCCACGGGATGGTGCAATATAGTTGGTTCCTAGAGCGCTTTACCGACCTTCAGCCAGCTACTCCAGATGAGGTCGCCTAGTACCCCCGCGACTTCCTCATATATCTTCTCGATACTACCCTATTTGCGAACAGGAAAAATACTACGGGGCTATATCTCTTGGGAGCACTGGTGCACCTACCACAGGTGGTAGAGTATGACGGGAGTGGCATCAACCTGGCCACCCTGTATTACTGTATGAGCTCCGTATCCCAACGCAAGGCAGATTCACTTGGCGGCTACTAGAGAGTTTGGGAGCTACACCTCACACTTACTTTTTTGTTCAACTTGCATGCCCTGCTCATTTTGTATTCAATTAAACTTTGCCCTTCTTGCTAATTTTTGCTTTGCATTTTCTGTTTATCTGCTCATTTCCTTCATCCATCTTTTTCTGCTTGCAGCTATGGGTTTATACGTATTTCACATCTCTGGCTCCGGTCCCAATGAGGCCGATTGAGTTGTCAGTACCCCGCTCCTAGTACTACAACTCTCGATTCGAGCGACGCTACCACATAAACCGAGACTTCCCTTATTTCTACCATTTCTTTGATACCATCACCGCAGATCAGGTAACAAAATACTAGTTTTTACAGTTTACTGTTCCCATGCTGGTATTTCCATACTGTTGTTCAAACCCCTGATATCTGATTTTTTCTGTGCACCTTCTGCTCACAAGTTGACAGGCACCCTTGGACATGCATCCCTCAGGTAGCAAGCGTGACTTATGTTGTTGCATGAGAGGCCTCCACTATGAGGATCCTATTTGAGGGCCCTTTCGGCAAGGCGTACCATTTGGAGACACGATTCATTCGCCAAACTTGGGGCCAGGTCGTTCCTAACATCCCATATCCTCCTCCTTCTGGTATGAGGATAGTTAATGATCTCCACGATGGGGCCCAGATCAATCACCTCATGTAGGGAGAGGATGGTAACCGATTCTATAAGCCTGACGACTTCACTACCTTCTTACAGACTCGAGTGATAGCGCCTCTTACCCAGGGTATGATTTACGTCATTCCTGAGGTTGCTATTGCTGCCGTTGGAAGGGTTCTTGCTGCAACTCCCGTCCCTAGGCTTCCAGTGCTTCCTATTAAGGTTGTATACATGCGACCAGACGAGGTGATTGAGCAAATCCCCCTTGAGCACATTGAGGAGAGGGATCGTAGATTAATGATCACTTCTGGAATCAAGCAGGTATATATTTCTCTATATGTCTGCCTATTACACCTTCTCATTTTCTGCCCATTGTGCCTTATTACTTATTGTCCACTATGCTTACTTTCTACCCACTGTGCACCATTATCTTGTTTTCATATTCTCAACTCTTTCCTCTTTTGCAGGTACTTGCGAGGTATGTGGATGACCTCCTTTGGACAGTTGACAGACTGCTCTAGCCACCCATGGGATCAAGGTACACGTTGCCCTCTAGTTTATAGTCATTACAATCTCGCCCAAAATTTTGTTGGTCTTTTTTGACATTTATACTCTTTTTCAGCTTAAGCCAACACCAGTTGCACCTGTAGGACCTCCTCAAACTAGAAGACAGAGACAAGGCCCAGTGAGAGGTAGAAGAAGGGCTAATCGAGGAAGAGGCCGAGTGAAACAGCGCTCACCCTCCAAGGAGTCCTTTGATGAGTACACAACCCCGAGGAAGAGGGGGAGGAAGTTAACATGCAGTCTAGCAGCCCCAGTGATGACAGTGATGCACTTTCTTTACAGCCGAGAAGGAAAAGAGCGAGGATGGCTTGCTAATTTTCTTTGCTTTTCTTTTACTTTGTAGTTAGAAGCTATGTAGCTTCAGATAGACCTGTGTATTTTGTTTTTGGAAGAATTTTTTTTTGTTTTTGGTCTTTGTAAACAATGATCGGGGTTAGACCCACCAGTTTATAAAAGAGAAGATTTTGAAATGATCTCTTCGCATAATATGTGATGAATGGCGTAACCTTTGTGTGATACCTTTGTACAAGACTATAAAACTACGAATTCTGCTCTTGTATTCATTCTTGAATCGAATAACCCATAACCGAAAAAAATGTAAAATACAACTTGATAACAGGAAAACAAAATGAAAACAACTTGAAAATACTAAAAAAGACACTTGGTACAACCAAAACAAGACTCAAAATACAGCCATAGTACACTAAGACAAAAGCCAGCCCTTTCTACAATTGCTCTGATCTGGGCCATCATTTAGACCTTGCTAGATCCAAATAGGCACGGTCGGGCTTCAATGAGGCATGACTGGGCCCAAAAATGAGGTCGGTTAGTGCTGTCCAGATGTCATGCACTGCTTCTTGCTGTTTTTCTGGCAGAATAGCAAGTCTTTGGTATTTTGCTCTTATGATGGAGGTGCTGCTCAACAATAGGCCCCGAGACTGGATAGCCACTTTGGACGGCTCGAAAAAGGTGAACTTTCGCTGTTTCGGCCTAAACGTTCTTTTTCCTTTGAGCCGTACTTCGCTTTATTTTCCGTTCCTCTACGCCGCTGCTCAATGCTGGAATCCAATCACACGTGTATCTTATTTCAGATCACAAGAAATGTGTCTGACGCTCGAAGAATTTCAAGCATTGATAGAATCCTAGCGCGACGAATAAATAATGCCTCACCCCTGTTTTGGCCATGGCTAGGCTTTGAGACGAATGTGTGAGCTCACTTTGCACAAGGCTCGATCCTTGGCTCACGATGGGGAGTCGGACATCCCAAGTTTGATTCATCGATTTTCCACCACCGGAGATAGAAGCGACCTCCTGTGGCGGGGTTATCGGCAGTATGCCCTCTACTTATGCTCACTCACATACTTCATTCTTGCCTCTAGTTGAGGCGGAGCTAGCATTAGGTTGATTGAGATGGCCCAATGTCTGAAAGAGGGTAAGAGTTGTATTGGTTTAGCACTGGTCGAGACCCTGATGGGTTTGGATGCTTTTCATCGGTGAGAGACTACCCTCTTTACAGGGAGTCCACTGCTTCTTCAGGTATTATTTCCCACCATTTCTTATTTATGATTCCTCGCATCACTCGGCATTCACTCTCTATTTTCATCTATAAACCCCCTTTCTTACTTTTCTCTTAACATACATCTCTCTATTCTTTAATCTCTCTTATTTTTTATCCCTTCCCAGGTATGGCTCATAGATAAACTGAAAGTAGTGGACGCTTGCCCCAAGTACTCAACCAGAGCTTACTTTTTACGCCAAAGGCTAGTGGACTTCCTTTCAGAGGGATAGTGGTGCAACTGGATGTATAGCAAATCTGTAGCTAACATAACTTGCCCCTAGTTTAATTTGACTGAGATGAGCTACAACATGTCTCATCAACCGAGTATACAGTTGATATGCCTCACATACTGCGTGTTCTATTTCCCCTTCGGTTCAGGCGCCAGTTTAGGTATGATTAGACATGTCTAGATAAGGAGGTGGAATACCCGACTTCATTTCCTATTCGTGGTTCACACTTGCCTCGGTACCTCACTGCTTGGAGGACGAGAGAGCTTCTGGCCCCTACCCCTAGCTTCAGTTACACCCTTTCTGGCGAGTGCTTGGCTTGGCTTGAGGACGAAGCATAAGTTGGGCTAACTTTGGCTGCAAAGACTTCTGCAAGCACGAGCAAAGGATGTAGAACCATCTGACTTATCTATGCCCCTAGTTTATTGCTTTGACCTTTTTTTTCAAGTTTTATGATGTAAAAGCAGCTTTGATTTAAATCAGAGAGTTAGAAAATGTATTTGTGTTGAAATCAATGGAATTAAAGTTGCGAGTACTCAAAACTTTCCTTTTGGTCCCAAAAAGATCCAAGTTGTAAAAAGGTAAAATTTTGAACAAAATCAACTTTTATTAAAAAAATTCAAAATTGGTTTTGGGAATGATCACCACCTGACACACATGGAATCAACCCTCAAGATGTACAGCCCCGAATCAACAGATCGCAATTGCCCATAACTGCATCCGCCATACCGGTCTTTCTGCCAACATAAAGATCACATAGCCAAGCTAATTGATAATGGAGAAAGATGGCCTGATCAAATATAAATGAATAAGACAGTTGAGTTGGAGATGGGTACGGCCGAACTTCAAGATGAAGTTGGCTACGTGTCCCAAAGATGGGAATCAGGCCTTACGTAGTTCGGTTCAGGTTCACTCGAGTATTAACTCTCTCTTTTTGCGCTTTAACTTTTGCCAAGGTCACCCTTTAGGGTTTTCAACCTTGTGATCTCAGTTTTTCTTTATTTTTTATTTTTCATGCTCTAACTTTTGCCTAGATCGCCCTCTTGATTTTGCGGCCCATCGAGCCTCTCAGAGATAGTATTTCTTCAACTTGTCCATATTGATTGGCTGTGAAAACTCCAGGCTATCTAAGTCCATGAGAATAATTGCCCCTCCTAACCAGATTGACTTGATGATATAAGGACTAGTCCAATTAGGTCTAAACTTGCCCCTAGGGTCATGAATGGGAGCCCAGTTGTCTTTCAGTACCATGTCCCCTTCCTTGGGATTCCTAGACTTAACTTTCTTGTTAAAGGCCCTAGCAATTCGGCGTTGGTAGCCCTGGACATGATACAATGCCCTTAGTCTTCTCTCATCAAACAACATTAACTACTCAAATCTACTATGTTGCCTGTCCGCCTCCACTATCTGACACTCGACCATAACTCGCAGCGACGACACTTCAATTTCAATTGGCAAAACAACCTTCATCCCATAGACGAGAGAATAAGGGATTGCCCCTATAGATGTTCGGATTGAGGTTTTATAGCCCCAGAGCACGAATGACAGTTTATCCGGCTAGTCCCTGTATGTTTCCACCATCTTCCGCAAGATGTTCTTGATATTCTTGTTAACGGCCTCAACAGCTCCATTAGTCTGTGGTCTGTATGTCGATGACTTATGAAAAGCCACATTGTATTTCTCAAGCAAAGCCGCCACCTTTTTCTTGAAGTATGAGTCGTTATCTAATATGATATTGTTTAGAACTCCATACCGTTAGATGATATTATTTCTGATGAATTTGGCCACATGTGATGCTTTCAACACGCATAGGACTGAGCTTCCACCCACTTTGTGAAGGAGTCAATTGCCACCAGAATGAACTTGTGCCTATTTGACCCCTTTGGCAAGATAGCACCGATAACGTTGATTTCCCAAACTGAAAAAAGCCATGGTGAAGTCATATGGTAAAGCTTAGACGACAGTATGTTCATACGATTGGCACGAATTTGACATTTGTGGCATCGTCATACAAAACCGATGCAATCCTCCTCTATAGTTGACCAGTAATAACCTTGTCTGAGGATCTTCTGGGCTAGCATCACACCATTCATTTGTGCTCCACTCTCCTCCGTAGATAGCCTTCATAAGATACTCTGATTCCTCTTCCTCCACACACAACTTGTGTATTCCCAGGTGACCTCTTTTATACAGCTTACCTCTACAGATGATAAATTGGACGGCCAAAAGTTGTATTCCCCGTTTGTCCTAGGTATTTGCCCTTGGTGGATACGTCTCCTTGTCCAGAAAATTCCAAATATTATAATACCAGGGTTTTTTGTTTTGCGCTTTATCTATTGCGGCAATAGTCTCATAAGCTGACGTGTATTTCTGTTCGATAATGATTGGATGCATCTTTACTCCCAGCAGGATATTTACTATAGAAGATAGAGTTGCCAAAGCATCAGCGAACCGGTTGTTCTCTCTTAGCAGGTACGTGAATATTAGTTTTTCAAACCTTGGAATCAGCATATCCAGGGCCTGATGGTAAACCTTCATCTTCTTTTCTTTGACCCTCCAGTCTTTGTTTGCTTGAAAAACAACCAAGTTTGAGTCCCCAATGACATCTAACTTTATTGCCCCTAGTTCTAGGGCAACTTCCAAACCAGCAATACACACTTCATATTGTGCTTTGTTATTGGACACTTTGAACCAGAGTTTGAAGGCTAAGGGTATATGGGAATCATCGGGTGCTATAAGCAACACACCTATCCCATAACTGTGCTGATTGGACGCTTCGTTACAGTACATCGTCCAAGTTTTCTCTTCGATTTGTAGAATGTCTTTATCTAGGAACAAATATTCCACCGCCTCATTGCCCTCTACTGGGTGGTCGGCTAGGAATACCACTATAGCTCTTCCTTTAACTGACTTGCGTATAACATATTTGAGATCAAATTCGAAGAGAAAAAGCAGCTAACGAGCTAGCTTGCCTGTAAGTGCTGGTTTCTCAAAGAGATATTTGATGGGATCTAATCTCGAAACCAGGATTACAGAGTGAGCTAAAAAGTAGTGCCTCAATTTCCTGGTAGCCTATACCAAGGATAAGCAAGCTTTTTCCGGGGGAGTATAGGGGGTTTCGTAGTCTAGCATCATTTTGCTCAATTAATAGATAGCCTTCTCCACCTTATCTTCAGATTCTTGAGAGAGCATACACCCCATGGTCGAGTCTGTCACTGACAAATACAGAATCAAAGGCTTCCACGACTTTGGTGGCGACAACACAGGTGGATTTTGGAGGTGTTACTTAGTCTGCTCAAAAGCAAACTGACATCGATTGTCGCATCGGAATTTCTTTCCTTTCTTTAGGAGACCAAATAGTGGTTCACAAGTCAAGGTTAATTTGAAAATAAACGTCTTACCCAGAAAGCCGTGCACCTTCTTTTCAGTCCTTAGTGATGGTATTTCTAAGATGGCCTTGATTTTGGAATGATCTACTTCAATTCCCCTCTACATGATCAGAAAGCCCAGCATTTTTCCTACCGTTACATCAAAGGTGCATTTCTGCGGGTTTAACTTTAATCTGTATTCCCTAATCTGTTAAAAGAATTTTTCCAGTGTGGTGTAATGGCCTTCTCGCTCTTTGACAATCATGTCGTCTGCATACATCTCAACCTCTTTATGGATTATGTCATGTGGAATGGTGGTCGCAACCCTCTAATAGGTAGTCCCAGCATTCTTCTACCCAAAAGACATGACTCAATAGCAGTACATACCCTATGGCGTAGTGAAAGCAGTCTTTTCCCGGTCTTGCAATGCCATCAGAATCTGATTGTACCTAGAAAACCTATCCATAAAGGAAAGCAAGGCATGACCAGTAGTAAAGTCCACCAACTCATCAATATGCGACAGTGGAAAGTCATACTTCAGACTCGTTTTGTTCAAGTCTTTGAAGTCAACGCAAATCCGAATTCTGCCATACTTCTTTGGCACTGGGACAATATTAGCCAACCAGGTCGGATACTTGGATACTTATAAGAATCCTGCATCAATTTTCTTGGTAACCTCTTCCTCAATTTTTAGTGCTCAATTCGGACGAATTCTACGCAGCTTCTGCTTGACTAGTCAGGCCTCAAGGTCAAGAGGGATCCGGTGCTGTAAGATCTCAAGATCAATTCTTGGCATGTTTTCATACGACCACACAAAAACATCTTTGAAATTTTTTAATAAAGCGATTAAACGCCTGCGTTCCTCCGAAGATAATATGGACCCGATCTAGACCAAGCGTGGATCCTTCTCAGTACCCACATTAATGGCAATGATTTCATCAAAACAAGACTTAGCAAACCTCTCATTCTCTCGATTAATCAAGTTTTTCAAAGCCAGAGGAATTTCTTCCCGTTCGTTTTCGTTAAAATTCTAAAAATCTTGGTCAACGCAACAAATAAATGGCATAGAGAAGTACACAGAATCTGCAAAGTTCTCATTTAAAAGGTTTAGATCTTCGGTTACAGACTCAAAAGAAAATTTGAATGAAGACCTAGACAGGACTTTGGTATCTAGGTTACCACCCCTAAAAATACCAGACTTAGAACCCAAAAAACTCGAATTTAATCCCGACTCCACAGACCCAGTGGAATCAAATTCTGGCTCATCACCTGATTCAGAATTGGAAAGAAAGCCTTCCTTCGCTGCCAAGTAAGACGCGGTGCCCTCGATACATCCAAAATTCCGAAGATTGGGTCGACGCCCGATTTTTCCCCGATCATGGAGACAGTAAAGTTACCCCCTAAATTCTCTAGGTCAGCCGTAGGATCTGTTAGGAGATTGGCCAGTGCTACCCCCACTTTAACCTCGCTGTTTTTTGAGTCATCTTCCATGCTCTGGCTAAATTTGATGTTTGGTTCAACCCTTTCTTCATCATTGTCCTGCAGCTGCAGATCAAAGAAAATCTCGAATCTAGGGGTGCGCTTCTTTAAGGAATTTGTCTAAGGCTCAGGAAAGCCACAAAAAAGGAAATCCTCTCCCTCTCGAACAAAACGGTTGTTGAGTGTCCCCCAGATTGGCCTGTGGACGAGCTTGTAATGCTTCCCAGCTCTCTTGGCCTTGGTTCTACCCTTCATCTCTACTCCTTTCCTTATCCATTCCTCTTTGGTGGGCACATAGCCCAGTCCAAAGGTATGTAGGTTGTGTGGCACCTCTGCCAATGCTACAACACCTTTCCGTCCGCTTTTTCCAAGTCTCATTCCCCGCAGCTTGTTCATAAAGTATATAGACTAGGCACTAATGTACATGCCTTTGTCTACGGCCAGAATGGTCTGCACTACCCAGGCTTCAGCCACAGTGAATCTCGAGAGGAATACATCTTCATCGCCATGGTTGATTTCTAGGTTGGCATAGTCACCTCCGGAGGCAGAGGGATGGATGAGTTCCCAAAGACAATTGTTACTTCTCGCCCATGAGGGTACTTCAACATTTGATGGAGAGTAGAGGACACAGCCTTCACATGATGTAACCAAGGCCTCCCTAATAGCAGGTTAAAGGTAGCTGGTACATCCAAGATGTGAAACTCGATCTCTTATTCAGCTGGGCCCACCTGGACTAGTACTTTCACCGTACCCATGACCTCTCGGCTTGTGTTATCATATGGTTGTATCACCTGGGTTATGGGGATAAAGTCCGTCAGTTTAAGGCCAATTGTATAGGCAATACAGAATAGACAGACATTAATGGCAGAACCACCGGCATCTACTTCTTCCTGCATTCCATAGAATTACATAATGGCTTGTTGTGGGCCGAGCCTTTTGGCGGCAGCTCTTTGTCTGAGAAAGTGAGCATTGGCTTGGCACCTCCTAGAAAGACCAGGCCCAAAAGTTGCTCGGGCGTAATATCAATGGACAATTTAGCTTGTCCATTGCCGACAATATTGCCTGCTGGTGCGCCCGTGAAGCCATAAGGAGCCCCTAAATAGAGATATCTGCTTGGATTTTCTTGAGCTGCTTCAACACTGACTCCTCTTTTAGTTGTTTCTTCTTTTGTTTCTCGGCCTCCTCGTCCCTTCCAAACGCCTCTGCTTGATCCAGGTGAGGCGGCTTAAAATACCATCCACTGTGGGTAAGATTGTTTATTTCCTCCACATACCATATATTATTCGGGAGACAGTCTCCCCAATCTTCCTCGGTATAGGCCAAATGCAAATCATTTTCATCCCACCACTCACCATCAGTTGCCAACAAACAATTGTCCGGCTCCATTTGAATCATCTTCACAATACAAGTCCCCCCCTTAGGGCGACATGTGGTTGTAGTTTTCTGGCTATCCTCAACTCTTTCTCTCTTAAACTGCCTCAATGCAACTTCCTGTTCAATATCTATAGTGTTCACAACTCCTACTTCTTGACTTGGGTTTCCCATACATGTGCTCTCCAGCAGTTTTCCTTTCTCATCCACTTTCCCGGTCACTGCAGCTACCTTTGTTTCCTTTCCCTTCGATTTTATCCCAGTTTTTTCCTCCTTGTCTGGCTCATCGCTCAGCCATCCGGTGTTATCAGTCGATCTGTTTAGGTCAAACCACCCGATCTGTACATCTCCCTAGTCATGCTCATCAAAGAATTGTAGATTGTCAAAATCTTCTTCGAGATCTACCAAATCATCTAACCCTTGGCTTAGGCCATCCTCTCTGACCACATTGATATCTATCGAGATTGGTAACACAACTTTAGGTCTGATTTGATTGGTTGGCATAATATAGCAACTCGGATCATATGCCTTTTCAAACAAGTCCCCGGGACACTCCAATGATAGGCTAATACCTCTTTCCGAGGCTAGACCCTCCTTTACCATGGATATTGTCACCATAATGTGAGGCTCAGGTTGTGGCTTAAATGTGCCCATCATGCACAAATCTGTGCCCTCAAGAATGAACAGCATTGGTTTCGATAGTTGAAGGAGGTAATAAATACGCTGGGATCATAAGAGGTGGCCAGTGTATGGATAAGGTTAAGATTTTGGGTTGGGGGGACTTAATTATGGGCTGGGAGTGGATTTGTGGTTACATTTGGTTTCTGAAGTGGAGCAATAACCTTGTTGTTAGTGAGATCCTGAATCTCATGACACAAACGGTAGCGTTGGTCGGTGTCATGACCATGCTGCTGGTGAAAAGCATTATACTTTGCAGGATTATGCTTGGGTAGAAGAAGGTCGGGGAGTGACAAGGTTCTAAGGGTTTGAGGTGCCCTTTATTGATCAGCACTTGCATGGCTTTGGAAAGGGTCATGTATAGCTGGTTAAAAGTCCTCTAGGGTCAGGCAGGGTTGGATGATGTTTGTGATCCTGTATTGGCAAAGGGGTCAGCAGTTTTTGTCGTGGTGACAACACTTACATCCGATGGCCTCGTAGCTATGCTACCACTAGCAGCATTGGAATTGCGAACAAACAACTTTTTTGCCGACTCCTTCTCATCTGTAATAAGCCCTTGCTTCATGGCATCTTCGATTTGCACTCCCATTTCATGAAGTTCTGTAAACGTAAACAACGAAAGCACAATCATTTTTTGTAACAACTTACGTTGCAAATTCCGGACAACCATTCTGATCTGGTCCTTCTAGGAAGGCCTCGTGGTCATTATTAAGGCTTTAGCTCTCCATCTTGTCATAAACTCAGAGAAACCCTCCTTCGGCTCTTGGCATGTTGCCTCAAGATCACGAGTTATGACCTCAATCTTCGTATTGTAAGAGTACTGAGCAATGAAGGCTTCGGCCATCTCCTCCCAATTCTGTTTGATGGAATCTTTTAACTTGGCATACCAAATAGCCACTATACCTGACATGGTGCGACCAAAGAGAGACAGCTTCTGTAGTCTAGTTAAGCCCATCGGCCGCAAGATATCTAAAAACAATCACAAGTGAACCATCGGATCCCCAGAACCATCAAAATGATCAATGTGCAGCATTTTAAACCGATCTGGCAATTTAACTGCGAAATTAGTGCATCCATCCTTTATGTCTAGAATGGAATTAACCCCTTGTGCCCTTTTGAACAATTTCTCCAGTTTGTTGACCTTGAGTGTAGTTGGGTCAACCTCGAACTTGAACGGAGCCTTAGTCTGATAAATTGGGGCTTTGAAAGCTTGGGATGGGATTGGTTCTATTTGGACTGGGAAAACCGGATTACCCTGGTTTTGTGGATCTTGAGCATTAACAATATTAGCAATGACATTGGGCACAAGAATAGCCGTGGTGGGTGCATGGGATGCAGAAGGTGTAACTAATTGTGGTTGATGTTGTTGTAACCTAGTTATGACCTCGGCCTGACGAGATGTAACCTCAACCTTACGGGCTGTATCATACTGGAGGGTCTCAAATGTTTGTTGCAGATGGAGTAGTAGTTCCTCCATATTGGCCGAGGGATACTGTGCCATTGGAATAATTGACTGGTTATGAATCGGGCTGGAAGAGGATGACTGCTCTTGAGCTAGATTGAACACAGATGAACTGAGAGGTGCTTGCTCTAAGAATTGGACTGGCGAACTCCGTCTGGTTCTCCTCTGTCTTGTAACCGATGAGAGTGAGGTAAATACGGGTTGTCCCCGAAAAAGATCCCCGGCCTTGCAAAGTCTTCCGACTTGGGTCCATAGTACTTGGGAGATATTCGAACTTTAAGAAGCTATCGTTTTTTAACTACCTAGCAAAAGAAAATAAAGAAAAGAATAGTAATCAAAAACCGCATAGCATCTCAGCTAAGATGTTGTCAACACAGACATGCTCAAAGTTGTAGAATTGTACTCCAAACTGAATCCTGCCCCAAAACAGATACAACCTGGCAACTGATATGCACATACCAGTTAAGAGAGAGCCAAAACAACCCTATGAGGGGGTAGGGATCAAGCGGTTTCGCCAAAATCCTGCACACGGGTGAGCATCTTGTCCTAGTTTGGAATAGTCACTATGACTTACGACATGCAGCTAGGCCAAGTGGTCAAAGAGGGTACCTCAACAAGACTACCTAATATACCTCTCACATCTATCACAGAGAAGTGAAAGGAGGATCAAGCAGTACAACGGTAGTCTAGATCCAAGGATTATTTTTCCAACAGGGCAGAGCCCACGATTGGTTAGCCTTTTGGCAAAGGTTTTAGGCAAGCCTCCGGCAAACCATCCAATAATAGCAGATGGAAAACACGGTGACTTATAGTAACAACGCAAATACAAATGCAAAGAACATATATATGTAGGTAAAATTTCATATCATGAATTTCAAGTCAAGTTCTCTAATTTCTCCAATAGTGTCGCTAAAAACTGTAGCTTGCTTTTCGTGCTCCTTTTGGATACGACTAGCATTACAGTTCGGACTCTTGTCGTTCTAAATCTGATTCCACAAGTGTAATGTAAAGTAGATAAACACAAATGAGTCCAAATTTGGCAATTCTTTTGGAAATCGATTTTGAATCAAAATGCCAAAAATGGACTATTTTTCCAAATACAGAATCGCCACCTAAATATTTTTGAGAAATTTAGGAAACCCGTGACTCGTGCCAAAGGCCACGTGTCCGTCATCACCAAGATTGTCTCAGCTCGGGAACTTAGGTACGAAAGGGGAAGGTCATGAAATGAGCACCCCACTCACCCCGATCAAAGATCGGCCTCTACTAATCATGATGTGATTTTTATTTACATTATATGCTCTTGTTCTGATTATTAGGCTAACGTTACTAGGTGATACATGCAAGTATAGACTAATTTGCAAAAGTTAGAACATTTAATTTCATATTTGTTTGAAAAAAGTGTTTTGAATACGCGTCACTTGAAAAAGTGAGTTTGTATGTACATTAATCAATTTATTCCAATTCAAGCAATTAGCCTTCATCCACCGGCATTCAAACAAATATAACTTAAGCACTTAGCCTCATGGAATCATGCTTTGATGACATTGCAACAATCACACGGATGCGGTATGCTAAAGTAATTAAATGCTTACCTAGTACTCCGAGGCAAGCCAAAAAGACAAAAGAGTTAGAAAATAAAGAAAAAGAAAAAACAATGTGTGATCCTAACTAATACAATATGACTAATACAACACATACGATTATGCAATTAATGGGCTCGGCTACTAACATGGTATTTGAAGCAATTTTGATAGCATGTGGTCTAAGCATGTATTTAAAGAATTAAGCAATAACAATGCTTTGTTAAAATGATGAACCGAGCTTTGATGCGTGCAAGACAAATGGATACTTTGGAAATGGAAAATGCTAATTAAAACATGATGCTCTATTCTACCATCATAAGCGCAAAAATAAAAGGAAAAAAGAAATGGGTTGGAAGACATACACACTTATTACAATTTTTGCCCTTATGCAAAAGGGTCCGAATGAGTGTCCAAATGTTCGAACTAAACTAACTTTTACAAAACCAAATGAAGGAATTAAGCTAATGAATACTAAATAACTAACTAGCTATCTAATTTATTACAACAAGGATGAACAATAAAACTAACTAGCTAAGTTAACTAACTATGATAATTGCGAATAAACATTAATAATTACAAGAATGCTAACTATAATGGTAATTAGTTAATTACAACAATAATGGGACCATCACTTTACAATATTGATAAACAAAGATGCACAAGGATTGCATGCACGTGACTGTTTTCAGAGGCAGCTCTGTCTGCCTTTCTTGGAATCTACCCTGTTTCACTTTCAACCACTGCCTTCTGTTTCTCCAAGAACACTATGTTTACCAAACATTAGAGCCCGGCCGGCCCCTAATGAGGCTCGGTCGTGCCTAAATAAGGTCGTTCGTGCCCTGATTTCATGTAAAACCTTATTTTTGTGCTCTGAATCGAAAATAGTGTAGACATAGTTTTTTTTAGCTCTGTTTGGCCCTTCTACTCTTCTCTGTCATGGAAAGGCTCAAGAGAAGAACGAAGTGGGTTCCTAAACCATCAATAAGCAAGTTGATTGCTTAATGATTTCGAAGACAATCAAACAAAAATCAATAAATTCTATGAACAACCACTCATCCCTGCTATTATGAAATGAGCTCAAAAAAGGAGATGTAGATGCTTCAAGTTTCATCAACACATCATGAATTGGTGCGTGACGACTTTGGACACTATGGATTCGGCACAATGTCCGGCCAAATCCAAGCAACCTTACTCATTTTCTTTACGTTGGTTTCATTGGTTTTAAGCCAATTTTATAAGTCCTTTCCATTCTTTAATCAATTTGTCCGAAGTGATAGTAAGTCCACTAAATGAGAAAAAATTTCAAACGAGAAGTGATCCGAAGCATGAAAGAGGGACTACACCTTGACGATGAACCTCCAAAGAGGTTAAGCCATTAAGCATACATCTCTTTCCCATGCATTGAATAACCATCAATCTTTTGAGACAACTCTCAAACAAAAGAAAAGAAGAAAAGAGGGAGGTTGCAGACATGATTGTGAGATTGATATGAAGAATGAGACTCTTAATATGAAAACCAGGCAAAGAAAAGCTATCAACTTAAATGACTTAATGTTTAAGGCCTAAACAAGCAAAGCTATGAGGACTTACAACGTGATAGGCAAAGTATTCAAAGCATGAACCAATTAAATGAATTAAAACAAGTCTAAACAACCCCTAATATGTGAAAATCACTGACTAAAATGATGTTTAAAGAGTATGAAAAAGATAGGAAATAGCAACGAATCACAAGGCTAGTGAACAAAAGTAAGGAGAGGAGGCTAGCCCCTCCATTTTTGAGACCTCAAACCATGTTTTTCAACCTATTTTAAACTCTGAAAATCAGTTTGAAGACTAAAAAAAAGAGTGTATAGACAAGGGTGTGAGCTATGAAGTAAGGTGCAAGAAAGGGTATTAAACCTTTCTACCTTTGGTAGCTATTCAAACCCAAGTTCTAACACTTGAAATAGATCCAAAACAATACAAAGACACAAGAAATTGATGGTAAGAGACAGATATGAAAGCAAGAGAAAGGTGGTGAGCTTATACCTCTTAAAGAGGACAAACTCTTTTTGTGAATCAAACTTGGTCCAAACATACTCTCAAGCTTGAATTGTGATTCTCAAGGCTCAACCAAGGCTCCAAGGTTAAGGTGTGAGGGTGTGTATGGTGTATAGATATAGTTCAAAAATGGCAAGCTTGCTTAAAGATGGCTTGCACAAGAAGAAGGAGCTCTCAAGTAAGTGTATAGGCTCTTTGCAAATTGTCCAACCCTTAAAACAAAGATATAACCTCGTATTTATAGAATTTAAGGAAAATAGGTCGAAAATATCTTCAAAAATAGACAACTCACGGGCTCCCGCCCAGAACAGTGTTTATCGCTACCAAGGCACGATCGACTCCTAATAAGGCATGGCCGGGCCCTAATGTGCTGCCCTGTTTCTCTTTTTTAAGCTCAGTGTAAGGTGGCACAATATTCAAAAAGGGACCTCTAAAGAATAAACAAGGTAAATGGGAAGGTGTTGGGACTATTTCAAAGCTCGACCTTGGATTCCTTCGTTGAGCATTAGAATCAAACGTAATGTTATTTTCATCATCGAGTGCACATGACAAAGAGCCCGAGTCTTACGAGCGGTCAAAAATGCAGTATCTACAAATGTGAAGTTTAGACATAGTGGGACCACATCTAACTACATCGAGCAACAGAAAGTTCTTCATTGCGACAACTGATTACTTCACAAAGTGGGTAGAAGCAGAAGCGCTTGCCTCTATCAAGGAGAAAGACATCAAAAAGTTTGTCTGGCAGAATATCATAACTCGATTGTGAATTCTCAAAGCTTTGATATCAGACAACGACATTCAATTTGACAAAAAAATCTTCAAAGGCTTTTGTGGAGAGCACATGATAGAGTTTTACAACTCTACACTGGCATACCTACAAGCCAATGGTCAGGCCAAAGCATCAAATAAGGTGATCTTGGATAGCTTGAAGAAAATGCTAGAGAATGCGAAATGAAAGTCGTTTGAAAAACTCCCCCACGTTTTATGGACCTATCGAATAACCCCAACACGTTCAATCAGGGAAACACCATTTGCCTTAGCCTACGGCATGGAGGTCGTCATCCCTCTAGAAGTTGGCCTTCCTACTATTAGAAGTGAAAACTTCGACCCAGACTTGAACGGAAATGCAATAACCTTAGAATTGGACCTCGTAGAAGAACGAAGAGAGAGAGCTCTGATTCACATTGCTTCATATCAGCAAAAGTTGTCTAGAAAGTATAACAAGGCAGTGTATCCAAGGCAATTCAAGATTGAAGATTGGGTTCTACGCAAAGTCATAAGGAACACTTTGGTGCTCAGTGATGGAAAATTCAGACCAAACCAAAAGGGACCATACAAGGTTATGGGATTAGCAGAAAAGGAAGCTTACCACTTGGAAGATGTAGATGGCCGAGCTATTCTAAGATCATGGAATACGACCAATTTGAACTTTTTTTAGTTTTAGCTTCAACACTTGTAATCTTTTTTCATCTTTTTGCTTGGCATTAATAAAATAAGTAGACAATTTTCTTTTCAAACTTTTCCTTGATGTTTTTCTATACTTGAATTATTTCAATCTGAACTTCTTGGAAATCTGTGTCCGGCTGGTTAGCTCGGCAAAGTAGGTTCGTAGGATTGACTAACTTTATGAAAATCTTTGCCGGACTAGCTCGGCAAAGTAGGCTAGTAGGATTGACCAACTTTTTGAAAATCTTTGCCTAATTGGTTAGCTTAGCAAAGTAGGTTGGCAAGATTGACCAACTACTTGGAATTCTTTGCCTAGCTTGTTAGCTCCGCAAGATAGGTTGACAGGGTTGACTAACTTCGAAAAACCTTTGCCCGACTAGTTAGCTTGGCAAAGTAGCTTGGTAGGGTTGACAAACTTTGGAAAGTCTTTGCCTGGCTAGTTAGCTTAGCAAAGTAATTGACCAACTCTTTGAAAAATCTTTAATAGAACTAGTTAGTTCGGCAAAGTTAGCATTCAAGCATAATTGAAAAATAAAGACAAACTAGGAGAGCAGAAAGTTGTAAAATTTTCATTGATGTAAAAGTTGATTATAGAAAAATGGCAAAACACCCAATTACATGACAAATAAAAAAGAAAACAAAAATGAAAATCAAAGGAATCAAAAAGCGTCTTTACTCGATCAAATCACAAAGTCATTGTCAAGACCCAAACTTGCCCCTTTAGGTTTAGTGTTATGATCGGCCTGTAATCATAGATTACCTACGGCCTCCATACAAATAGACTCTTGAATATAAGATACGGGGCTTAATGGAAGTCTAAAATAACAGAAAATCTTTCCATTGAACGTTGCATACATGAAAAGGACTTTATATCATGAGTAAAGATTCACTTTGTATATACATACACTACATTAGATTCAAAATTCACATTTCATAGTATTACAAAAACCCCAAAAAGATACACATACAAAAACATTTATCAAGCAAAGGGGGTTCAACTAGCATAGCTCTACTAAGCCTAGTGACTTCTCTTGAAAGCTCCTCAAAAGGCTGACCCGGGTAGACTCGAGACTTTCTTAATTCTGATGTTCAACTTGCCCACCTACATATATGTATAAATAAATAGTGAGCTAGAGCCCAGTGAGGAATAACAGAATAAAGGGGTTATATGAATGAAGCTCAATAATAATACCAAACCAAATTTCATTTCTGTTCTCAAAATTCATTAATTTCATCATCAAGATCTTTCAATATCATTTTATGTGGTGCATCCATGAAGTAACAACATTCCAATGGTAACGGACCATAACGATCTAACACTAGAGATCTCTATGTAACAATCAATCCAAAAGCCATGGTATTGTTACCCCCAGGCAAGGGCTTAGCCATGGTATTGTTACCCCCAGGCAATGACCTAGCCATGGTATTATTATCCTCAAGCAAGGACCTAGCCGTAGTATTGTTACCCCCAGGCAAAGGCCTAGCCATGGTATTGTTATCCCCAGGCAAGGGCCTACATTTAATGGATGCCATAAAATCATTTCAAAACAGAACTTCATTCATTATGAGAAAATAACGTTTCAATAATTCATTCAATCAATCACATATCTATTTCAATAGTAATAACATTTTCAAAAATAAGGATAAATTGAACATATCTTTATAGAGTCATTACTCACAGTGGTTTGTCTTGTCACTAAGCCTTAGTCGGACGTCCGCTTAAACAAAACACATAACAAAAGCACAATTGAAGCACCATTTCATTTTAATATAATTCGCTTTATGTGCTTCTAGCTTGTTTCATGACTATGTGAGTCCAAAAGGTGGCTAAGAACACTTGGAATGGCATGAGAATGCAACTATGCACTTAAAAGAGTTAGTCAAAATTTGCTAAAAACAGGGTCTTTCCTCGAGTGCAGCTTCATTCGCTTCAGCAGGGGTTCAAAGATAAGGGTGGTCACTCGAGCGTAAATTTCATCGCTCGAGCGGTCTGCAAACTTGATAAAAGTACTGGTTGCGTGAAATTCCTGCACGACGATCGTTCAAGTGGAAGACTTGAGTAAAAAAAGGTCCTCGCTCGAGCGCCACTTTGGTCACTCGAGCGGTTTGTAAAATTTTATAAAATGCTTTCCTCGCTCAAGCAGACAAGCCGAATTCTGGGATTTCCAGAATTGTGTTTGAAGTTAAAAATGATAACCAAAGCCCCAAAACTTGTATTTTCTGGTGCAAAAACATGGAAAAATCATTATATAATTTGAAAACACTCCTAATTTGAAATCATTTACTCAAAATCATAATCCATTTGACAACCCAAAACTTGAAACTCTATGTTATGAATCATGCATACATCACATTGAACTTGTATCTTCCTATATCTCCCCAAAACTTGATCAACCCACATGATAAGTTTGAAAACATGATAAATTCCTCAAGTTAAGTCTCAAAAATGCCATGCATGCGAGGATTCCATAGATTCTTACTCAAAATGCACATGCATGTATGCAATTCAACTCTTTTACACTCAATTCATGGAAATCTAACACATAACTCTAAATTTCATGCAAAAGAGTGTTGGAGCTGGTTGAATTAAACTTCCCCATGCAATATTTCCAAGAATTTAAGATGAATTTCATACCTAGTGTTGAATACAAGTGTTGGCCTAGCTCAATTCGCTAAATCTCTAGCTAATTTTCTTCAATTCTCTTCATTCTCTCTCTAAAGTGTTGAGCTCTCTTCTTTCTCTCTCAATTCTCAGCCAAAGGATGTAAATATGAGCCAATAAGCTTAATTAGAGCTATTTATATGGTGTGATTAGCTTAGCCTAATCAAGTATGACTAAGGTTAAGTAATTTAGGCTCAATTCTAATTAATTCAATTAGTTTATTCTAATTATTTTGATCCAAATTAATTTTCAATTAAAGTTGTCATAAAATTCCAAATATTCTAATTAGTCTATTACGCTAATCAATTTCAGTTTCTGAAGCTGTCTGGGCTCTCAATTTTTGTCTCTAAGTTGTCAATTTGAACAGATATTCCATGTGACAACAGATAACTACAAAATTAAGCATGTAATCACACAATTAAACACACCATCATGCAATTAAACTTATTAGAATAATATAATATACTAGTCCGAAGGTCGGGGTCGTCACAGTTATCTAGCTCAGTTTCAACACTGACTTCATCTTCAGCCAACACGGTATCAACATTGCCTTAAATAGTCGAATCGACAATACCTTTTTCAATAGCGCGGCTGGTTCTGGCTGGTAGTTTCTGGCCAAACTGAGAGATCAAGTTATTGTGCTAGATCAATGGTTGTCACGGCTGGAGTAGTGTTGGTTGTCGGGATACCTTATTCTTCTATCTCAAATAATTTTTGTTGCACGGCGTTAGCATACACCATCATATAACTTGGAATATAATGAGGAGATGAATTTAAAAAGATCTTTGAGTTAGGAGCCTGGTCGAGCTTCTCTGCCACTGTCTTCTAGCCACACTTAAAGAAAATGTGCTTGGTGGCCTCACATTGTTAGACGTAGGCCTGTTCGCCATCTGCATAACCACGGTCCTCTGCATCCTCCATCTTCTTCTCCAGTGCCTTAATCTCATCATTTTTGGCATCTTGGAGCTTCTTTAGCTCGCGAAAATGTCAATTCTTCTTGTCGGCCAAAGCCTTCTCCTTGTCAATGTTGGTTATACGAACCTGTTCAGTCATCTGGTCATGTTCGGTGCTTATCTTGGCTAGTTGCGTCCTTAGCTCTTTCAGTTCTGCGTCTTTGGCATTGTTGTCAGCAATGGCCATTTTGGCAGTCTTCCTCAAGTCCAGCACGTGTTAACATACCACTTGATTTTTCTACACGGCTTGGAAAACACATTATATGTCAGAAATACCAAGTAAACAGTTGAGAAGAAAAGAGAATGATCAAGGATTTATCACTCACTAGAACCAGCGACATGGTGGCTGACCAGATAACCTTCAGCTCAGTCAGCTGCTCGTGCTTCTCCATGTTGGTAGGAAGGCAAAGACTCTTGGCTAGATTGAAGGCCAACTGATGGTCCTTGTCAGCGCAATCCGAATCTAATGTGGTCACAGCTCGACGCTTATAGGTCAAGGACAGTGCCAATACCGGGGGAATGGATGGGTTAGCTTGTTCGATTTGGATTTCTCTCAACGATGTGTCCAAGTCAAATTGCTTAGTGGTTCTTTACTTGACTTCTTCTTTGTTTACCAGATGCTGCTTGGTGGGTGCAATTCAGGTCCTTTTGGTAGGTCGAGATAAAGAAGCCCTGGTTGTAAGCAGTGCAATGACAATCGACCGCCTTTACTCGACAAGCTACTGCTCAGTTATAGTATCCGCAAGTGCTGAAGAAGTTTACTCGGTGATCAAGGCCCTTATTGGCCTGGGTTTGAGCCATCATCCTGCTGTGGTGGGAGGCTCGGGGTAAGGTCGAGTCACAGTCGACTTGTGGCGCTTAGCGCTATACCCTTTAAGGGAATAAAGTTATGCCTTCACCACAACCTATGGATTTAGGTAAAATGGTAAGCGGTAAGGTCTTACAATTGGTATCAGAGCAAGGTCTCAAGTTTGATTCCCCTAGAGGGCATGCTGCTTGCAGGCAGGTGTTGGGGGGTATTGTTGGCCTAGGTTTAGGCCAACATCCTGCCATGGCGGAGGCCTGAGGTAAGGTCAAGTCACAGTCGACTTGTGGCGCTTAGCGCTGTACCCTTTAAGGGAATAGAGTTGCGCTTTCACTACTACCTATGGGTTTTGGTGAGATGGCAAGCGCTAAGATCCTGCAGCCCTGACTGGCTTTCTTTTGGGCATGTCTTCTTCCATGTCTTCTTCTTCGGTCAATGGAATAAGGTTGATTTCAGGTAAGATAGGATCTTGCTCCAATAAAGGCTCAAGGAGGAAATCTGTGACATTACTCTTCCACATACCGCTATATCGGTAGGTCAGCTCAAAGTTAAGTAGATCGGTCCAGTCCCGTTGTTTGTATCTTAGTACGGTACGGAGAGCATCTTGGTTTACATAAGCGTATCTCTCCTTCAACGCATTTAAATCTGCTAGGGAAAAATGCAAGTGTTAGTACGGTCTAATGTGAACAAATTCTTTGAAAGATGCATCGGGCTATCAAGAAGAAGAAAGACCGTGCTATCCATACCAACTAATCGTTTTTTATGATTTATATACTAGCCTGGTAATGGGGCCTCAGCGTCTTTGTGGTTACTAGAGACCCACAAGAAGTCATCGTTATGCAAGTCTTTATCTGGCATTCTTTCGACGATCTTTGTCACGACCCAAACTCGCCCCTATAGGTTTATCATCATAACCGACCAGTAATCCTAAGATTACCGAAGGCCTCTTAAACATATACATAATACTAGGGGCTAGCAGAAGCAAAATACAAACATAGATCATCCATTGAGTTGTGCAGACTTACATGAGACAAAAAATATTTAATCTTTTTATATATATATATTATCACATCAGTCTTATGTCATCACATATATAGATAAGACAAAAGGACTTAGCCCTATATACAGAATAACCAAAAACTTAAATTTTAATCACATAGTCTTGGCACTTGACATGTTTAGAACCTCCACGAGAGGCATATAAGTTGGCTGGCAAGACAGAGTCTAGGCAGAAGCTCTACACCTGGTCACGCGCCTAATCACCTACATATATATATATATAAACATGAGCGAAAGCCCAGTGAATAACAACAACGTAAAGAGGTTATGAATGATGTCCTTACTGTAATCCAAATCGGTCAATTATAGCAGTGAACAGGAAATCAGAATCATATGCTTAGCAGATCCATATTTCATACAGAAAGCATAATAGTTATACATGGTACATCCAATAGCAGAACAGCACAGACGGTCATGACAACCGAACAATCATATATAATGGCCATCAATACAGTAAACAGAAGTTCCAAGGATTGGAACTGACAGAGATCTCTGTAACAGTAATAATAAACAGATGCTAAAGATGCCACGAATACAGTTCAGGAAAACAGGGCAATCATTCATTCGAACAGAATCATTATTTCATAAAACAAAGTATAATATAAGTCAGAAAATACTCATAATTGAACATATCTTTACAAAGTTGTTACTCATAGATAGCTCCAGAGACAGATCAGACGGACCATATCGTGTGACCTACACAAATACATAACAGATACACATTGAAACATAATATTACTTCCTTAATCAAACTTGACTTCTCTTGTCTTTTTCTGTTTATGTAATCTGAAGTTCTACTACGCTTATACTTACTTTGTCAAATAAATCAGGTTCTCATATCACATATTCTTTCATTACTAAATCTTTCTTTTCTAGATAGATTGATTTCTTACTTGACTTCTCAATCAATTACTACTAAATCAATGATTTATTCTTTAACCAACTAATTTATGTTGATTGTTAACTTAATCATCTTCATTGAGTCATAGTTCTTGTATAGAAATGTTTGGGAGGAGATGGGATGAAAATATGAACGAGTGATTCAAAAACCTTCTTAATTTGTCCAAATTTAAATTTAATTCATTTCTTTCATATCAAACCCAATTTCAAAAATATAATTCCAAAACTTATAGACAAACTCTTAAATAATTAAGAAAACTTGATCATCTTTAAACCATTTACATCAAAACTCCTTTAATATAAAAATTAAGTTCATTCTTCATAGACTCATCATTTTTCCAAAAATTTAGTTCTTGTTCCATCAAGACATGGAATCAAATCTTCAAACAATAATAGTTATCAAAATTGAACCCAAACTTCACAAATTTAAAGCATCATAACTCATATTCTTCAACCTAACTTAATTTAACATCCAAAACCCAATTTATATCAATTTATAGAATTAATCTCCAAATTACTTCATCCCTTCATTATTTCTTTCCAATTATATGAAATTGAACCCAATTATTTGTTACTTTAAACTTTTAGCTAAATTATTTATAAAAACTAAACTTCAATTCCTTACTCAAAATCTAATTTCTTACAAAATCCATAAGATTAATTCCATAGCTTTCTCAATTTCAAGTTCAATTCCTCAATTGATCCAAATTATATACAATTGAATCTAATTTCTTTCTAATTTCATGAATATAATCTCAAATCCTTGTCAATCTCAAGTATTATAAAAAGATTCTACAAAATCAAATAAAAAATAATTAATTTCTAAATTAATCCCCAAAACCATGAATCTAGCTCAATTTCCTTCATTTTCTTTCTAATTCCTTCCAATTACAAGATATTGATTCCAAATTCATCTTTCATTTCAAGTGTAATATAAAGATTTTACAAAAATCAAGCATGATTACATACCTTAAACTTTAATCCCAAGAAGTTTAGTTGATTCCCTTCAATTCCATGCCTTTCTTAGCTTAACCTTCCTTATTTCTTCTTCTTCTTGAGTTCCATTTTCCAACACAACTCTCTCTCTCTCTCTCTCTCAGCTATTCTCTTGTTTCCAGCACACACCCATGAACTCATTGTCACGACCCAAACCCGGCCCTATGGATTTAGCACCGTAACTGGCCAGTAATCCGAGATTACCAAAGGCCTGCTAAACAGTAATATAGTCAAACAGAGTACAGGGCCTGGCGGAAGCCAATACAGTAAATAACTAGTGTCCATTGAGCTGTGAAAATCTGTATGCCAAAAATATTTTTATGCATTCATACAGTTCAAAACAGTACAATCTATATACAGTCTATACAATCATTAACAAACATTCAGTACGGGGACCGAATCCCTCGATATGATGCAGAAAAAGCGATGAGCAGTCTATCTGATGGTACAAGCGAGAAGGAGACCGATAGGGGACACAAAAACACCCCCAAGCCATAGCATGGCAACTCGGAACCTCGCAATGAGGCACATAGGCTGGCTTGACAAAACTGGGGACCAATCCCGCGCTCCTAGCTCCGGTCGGGCTGCTGAGAACCTACATATATATATAAACAGTGAGCTAAAGCCCAGTGAATAACATGATGCGTAAAGAGGTTATGAATGAATGTACTTACAGTAATGAAATCAGTTCATTAAACAGTATTTCGGTCTTTCAGTATTTCAGTCAATCAGTCATATGTGGTACATCCATTAGCCTATAAACAGTAGGTCTAAAAGGACCAGATCTTAACAGACCCAACAGTAATGACGGCCATCAATCGATGTGATATGGTTCCACAAGGGCAACCGCGAGCTCTATGTGATAAGAATCAATGCTAAGGATGCCACAATGTCTGATTGAATCTGGGACATACATTCATTCAAGAAACAATAGCGATTCAATAAGCAGTTCGATTCGGATTCAAAAGATAACCATTTTGAACATATCTTTACACAATTGTTACTCACAGAGATTGGGCTAATAGCAGCTAGAGCGCGTCCCCGAGAGCCAACCCTAAACAGTTAACAAATAGAACACACACTAAGTTTCACAATCGGAAGGATGATAATTAAATCCCTAAATTTCCTCGGTGTGGTTCTATGTCTAAATCCTCATTAAGATGCCTTAAACTAGGCCTAAGAATGCCTAGGATGGAATGAGGATGCAATGATGTGCACAGAAATCAGTTTCAGAATTTTCAGTGTGATGCTCCCAACTCGATCCTCTTGGGCCCATTTTCTGGAAAACTCTTTCAAACACATAGAATAACACGTTTTAAAGCTCAATTTAAGAAATCAAGGCCCAAGGGTGTTTCAATTAAACTCAATTCCAAACCCATTTTCATGAATACCATTTCAAACATGACATGCATGGATTAAAACAGCTCCAAGGCTTCAGTTTGGTGCTCTAAGGAGCCAATTGTTCCAAAACAAGATGAAAACATGGTTTATTCTCAAAACATGGACATGCATGTGATAATCTATGGAGAACAACCTCAAAAATAGGAGACATATACATGCATGCAACAATTTAGCTCTATTCCAACACCTATGGACCAATTCATGACTCAAATCACTAGAGGCTCAAGAGTTAAGCAAGAACAAGCTCAAATACTTTAATAAAAGGTCGAAATCTCATACCTAAGTCTTCAATTAGGAGAATACAAGCTCAAGTGTACAAAACTCCTTCAATTCTTCAAGACTTCAAGCTAATTCAATAAGAACAATTCTCTCTCTCTCTAACTCTCTTCTAAATTCGGTGGGAGCAAGGATGAAGCTGAGCAAATGTTTTAATTAAGTGTATAAGGCTCCATTATGTGACTAGATAGTGGGCCACTATATGTGGCAAAATAGTAAATAAGGTCAACATTGCAATTAACTCGTTTTAATCTAATTTACTCATACCTAATCACAATTTAGATAAATATAACATTAAATCACAAATATTCTACTGATTCCAAAACTCTAAACGGTTCCTAATTCGGCCGCCGATAAGGCCTCCAATTAACAGTTTAAACACATACACTCAAACAGATAATCAATCAATCAAACAGATAGAAATGCAATATAATAGGTAAACTTATTCAATTTCAGTTTCGATTTCAATCAGTCCATTCAGTACTTCAGTTAATCCAATTATCAGTCATTATCAGTTCAGTTTAACAGTAACCAGTACGTAATTCAGTAGGTTATCGATAATCAGTACGAGGGTTGTTACACTCATATATTGATATATATATATATATACATTGGTTGCCTCAAAGCTTTTAGAATACACCAACACCTCATCTTGTATTATAATTTAATTAGGAATAATTTAGTATATTGATTACATCTTAATTTAATTAAGCATCATTTAATTATGTTCAATTATGAGTATTTTTTGACTTATATTATGCTTTGGTTTATGAAATGATGATTCTGTTCAAATGAATGATTGTCCTATTTTTCTGAACTGTATTTCTGGCATCCTTAGCATCTGTTTACTGTTACTGTTACAGAGATATCTATCAGTTCCTATCCTTGGAACTTTTGTTTACTGTATTAATGGCCATCATATATGACTGTTCAGTCTTCATGACGGTCTATTCGGTCGTCATGACCGTCTGTACTGTTTTGCTATTGGATATACTACTTATAACTGCTATGCTTTCTGTATGAAATATGGATCTGCTAAACATATGATTATGATTTCCTATTTACTGCTGTAATTGACCGATTTGAATTACAGTGAGGACATCATTCATAACCTCTTTACGTTATTGTTATTCATTGGGCTTTTCGCTCATGTTTATATATATATATATATATGTAGGTGATCAAGCCTAGAGCTTCTGCCTAGACTCTGTCTTGTCAGCCAACCTATGTGTCTCCCATGGAGGTTCCGGATATGTGAAGTGCCAAGACTATGTGATTAAAGTTTAAGTTTTTGGTTATTCTATATGTGAGGCTAAGTCCTTTTGTCTCATTTATATATGTGATGACGCAAGACTGATGTGATAATATATGTATATAAAAGGATTAAATATTTTATGTCTCATGTAAGTTTGTACAACTTAATAGAAGATATATGTTTGTATTTTGCTTTCGTTAGCCCCTGGTATTATGTATCTGCTTAAGAGGCCTTCGGTAATCTTAGGATTACTAGCCGGTCATGATGATAAACCTATAGGAGCGGGTTTGGATCGTAACAAAATGGTATCAGAGCACGAGTTAATATCTCACACACACATGCCCATTGATCATTAGAATGTCTAGAATGAATTTAAGTTGCATGCATCTAGTAAGTAAGTAAGTACGAAGTTGTGCATTCAAGAACATGTATATGCGTTTGAGTATTGAAACCAAGATTGAAGAGCTGCAATGGAATTCTGATAATTAGAAGGAAACCAGCATGTGTTTAATAAGTTTAGTAATGAGGCTAAAGGCTAAGAATTATTGTGGAATTCCTAATATTAAAAGGAAATCAGAATTTTTGACTAGAACATTGGTGAGTACAAGTATGTTGATTTGTGGAAACTTGGTATTGTGAGGAATTAGAATCTGTAATGGAAGCCATGAAAGCTATAAGGGTTGTATGTCAAATGAGACTATGGGAATATTTGGAAAGTTATGTTGATGAATAAAAAGTGTGGAACTATCGTGATTGAGATTGAGGAAATTGTTTGATGTGTAAGACAATATGATGTTTTAGTAAGGGACCTATGTATAAACCGTAGAGTCTCATATCTTTGTTGAATGACCTTGAAAGTCCGATTGGAATCACGTTCTGCTGGCGTAGCTTTGAATCGAAAATTCTCGATCAACTCCATGGGAATGAATAGGTTGCCCTACCAATGTCTTTGTATAATTGTTTGACTTGTGGTTGAATATGTGATGTTAGGAAGAACGAAATAGAAATTGAGTCCTTGTTGGAGTAATTGGGAAAAATAGAAGAAGTGCTAGAAAATATGATGGAAGCTATGCAACAATGCTATGGAGAATCGCAAGATTAGAAGAAAAAGTTAAGTGCCAAATCAAAGAAGGTTTTCCAGAATATGTCTAAGATGTGAAGCATTAATTATTAAGCAAAATTAGGAGAGACAAGTGATTTGAAACATGATCTAAGGTCATCCCCAAAATGTTCAATTTGTTACAAGTGTATACGGGGAATGTTATTGTGTTTCAAATGTGGAAAGATGGAGCGTTTAATGAAGGATTATTCAATAATAGTTATAATGATAAATTTTAAGGAGATTTCACGTCAGCCAATTAGCTTGAGGAATTATACCTAATTCAATTGTTAAGTGAGGGAATACTTTAAGCATATTGTGGACTCGCCTTTTTCCGCGCCCTGCCTTTCGGAAAGGTTTGAAAAGAAAGGCCTCACAGTTCAAACTCCCGCGATTCTAAATCTAGTCTCACAAGTGAAATGTGAAACTGATAAACACCAAAAAGTCCAATCCGGTAAACCTTTTTTGGAAAATCGATTTTAAGATACAGAGTCGCCACCTAAATATTTTGTTTTTTGGGAAATTTAGGAAACCCTGACTCGTGCCAAAGGACAGGTGTCCGTCATCACCAAAGTTGCCTCAACTTGGGAACTTGGGTACGAGAGGGGAAGGTCCTGAAATGAGCATCCCCGCTCGCCCGATTAAAGATCGGCCTCTATTAACCATGATATGATGTTTTATAAATATTATGTGTTCTTGTTCTGGTTATTAATCTAACCTTACTATGTGATGTGCACGCATACAAGTATACACTACATCGCAAGAATTGGAACATTTCAACTCATGTTTGCTTGCGAAAATGGTTTGAATTTACCACCTCAAGTGGGCTTAAAAATACGGATTTGCTACCAAACATAATAGGCTTAAAACATGATTTTGCCACGACAAAGTGGGCTTAAAACGCACATTTGTTGAATCGTTCCAATTCAAACAATAAGCCTTCATCTATAGGCATTCAAACAGTTTAGCATTTAAGTACATAGCCTCATGGCAAGCATGCGAAACATGGCAATATGGCAATCACACTCGTGCAAGTATGCTAAAACATAAAGACTTATCGAGTACTCCAAGCCAAAACAAAAACTAGTTAGAAAAAAAATGCATGATCCTAACTATACAAGATGCCTAATGCAACACATACAATATGCAACTAATAGGCTTGGCAACTAATATGGCATATGGATTGATTTGAACAATATGCGATTAAACACGTATTCAAAGATGTATTTGAAATTGCAATGCGGTTTGTATGATGCGCCGAACCTCAGTGTATGCAAGACAAACGAATAGATGCAAACATACAATATGCTAATCAAAAAGTGTCCCTAATCTAACCATTAAAAGCTATTAAATAAAAGGGAGAAAGACATAGGGTTGGAAAACATACACACATGCACGCATACTTATTACAACATTACGCTCTCGTGAAGATGGGTCCGAATAAATAAGCTAACCAACTAGCTACGCTAATTAAGCTAACTAATATAAAAATTGAAACTAATTAACTATTCTAGTTAACTAATTATTACAAATCGAAGTAATTAGCTAAATAATAAGCTAATTAAGTACAAAACAACTAATTAATTAGCTACCACTAATTAACTAAACAAAGCAATTAAATGGCCTCGGGAAGCAAGGTATGCATGCTCGGTTTCTCCACCCAAAAAGCCACCACCTTGCCACTGAATGCCTCTGTTCGCACGCTTGAACACTGAAAAGGCTACCCACTTACAGAATGCCTCTGCTTCAATTTACTAACACATGGTGCAATTTTCATTGGTGGCCGACAGGGGGCATGTCGGCTACCAATGGTGGCCGATCGGCTACCATTGGTGGCCGGTCAGCCGCTGGTGACATGAATTCCTCTTTTTGCTGCAACAGAGAGCAGACATAGCAAAACAGTGTATTCTCACAGGTTTGTGTGTATTGTTACACTCCTTATCATCAAACAAGCTCAAAAGAGTGTAACTCTTGGCTCTCAAACCATCAATCAAGCAATTCCCATGCATGATGGCCAAAGAACCAAGTTTGTACAAGTTTAATGAGTGCAAAACAAGACTCAAAAGAGCACCACCTTATTATGCATGATCAAGGGTGATAGTGACCAAGGAAAGTGGCACATTTCATCACTTTTGAGTATGAAATATTCCATTTTTCTTGTGTTTGAATTAATGTCAGATTCGAACACATGCAATGCAACACGAAAGATGCTTATCTTGCCTCTTTTACTGGTCCATTTTGTTTACTCATTTTAAATTACCGATTCATTCTTTAATCGATTAAGTCCAAAGGTAAGTGTCCTCTAATGGAAAGAGGGTACAAACAACAAGTTGCTTTGAGCATGAAAGAGGCATTACACTATTTGTAATGAACCCCCTAAGGGATTAAACCATTAGGTGCAACACCTCAATTCCACACTTAAGCAAACAAGTGGTTTGAAACCACTTTCAAAGCCAATAAAAGAGTGAAGAATGGAGGGAGGTTGCAGAGATTTGAAGCACTGAAATGGAGTGCAAAACAACACTAAAACATACATTTAACTCAAAACAATGATGATCAAAGCATTAAAACACTAAGCTAGTGAAAGAATTAACCCTACAACTATGCAATACAAGCCTCAACTAAATTAACCAGTCCAAAACAGAGGCAAAAATATGCTGGACTAAAGCTAAGATAAGCTAGAAAAACATGCTAACTCATGAAGCTAACTAGGTATGCAAACAAGACATAAGGAGGGGAGCCTAACCCCTCCAATTTTAGACTTCAAAATAAGGTTTTTACCACTAAAAAATCTTTAAAATTCAGTGGTTAAAAGGCCCAAAAAAGTTGTTTTCAAAGTGATAAAAAGATGGCACAAAAGCTTAACAAGCTAAAAAGTAAAAGGGGTGGACAACCCCCTAACTCAAAAGAGCTCAAATCACCACTTTTAGGTCTCAAAAATAGAACTTTTTACATGCCAAAACCAGCCCCAAAATAGTTTTAAAAAGATGGCAAAGCAAGTATTGAAAACAAGTCTAGGCAAGGTAAGTTCTATACCTTTGAAGCACAGCACAAAACAGCCACAAATTCAAGCTCAAACCTCCTTCTAGAGCTCAAACAAGGCCCCAAGTTATCTCAGCCCAAAGGTGAGAGTGTTTGGTTAAGGGTTGATGTCCAAAAGCTAAGAGAAACTAGGCAAGTGTATGCAAAATAACAAGAAAAAGAGAGAATTCCAGAGAGGGAGAGAGATTTTTGTTCTAAAAATGCTAACCTTCAAAAATGGGGGAAGACACTCCTTATTTATAGAAACACACCCTTGAGCTTAGATACATCCTACCATACACATGTATGAAGATGCAGCTCAGTGTGCAACAACTGGCGCAACTGTCAATAAATATCTGGAAAAAGAGACTGGTAGCCGACCGGCCACCACTAGTGGCCGACTGGCCACATCCATGGCCGACAGGCACAACCCATAGCCGACAGGCACAACCTATGGCCGACAGCCTTGGGAGGTGGCCGACAGGTCACCAATAGGTCCAAACACCAAGTTTTGGTCCAAAACAAGGTAGAGAAAGAACAAGGTTCAAAGGTTCAAAGACAGTGCATTCTGCCAAGGACTTCGAGCGCTCAAAATAAACACAAACAAGCACAATCATCACGTGTGCAAACGATGACGTCTAAGTCTTGAGGACGGTCAAAAATGGGGTGTCTACACATATGTATAGAATTTTGGGTTTATTATATCATACATGTTTTGGTAATGTGAATTCCCCTACCTAAAGTTTGATAAATTTGGGATCCATTTACTCGAGCATTTAAAACTTGACCGAAATCGCTAGAATTAGTGAAATGTGACTAAGAGTTAAACCAATGAGCATTGGTCTATTTAACAGTAGAAGAAGAACAATTCTATTTACTCAAATTGCATTGTCAACGTTGAAAAAAAAATTTGAATTAACTAATTTGCAAAGGATTGAGAAAGACAAAAGTTTAGTTTTAAAAATAATTTGATAATAGCGCCAATACCACTTGACGGTTGAAATAAGTTAATATATATATATATACAAGAGAATTTGAATGAGTATGGAAATGATGAATCATAAATTGTCCATGCCTATGCAGTGCTAGTCAACAAAGGAATCCAAGAATCTATTTGAAAATTTATGGTAAGAAGGATCAATAAGACATGTTTAGTAAATGCAAATAGTCTTGAGTTAGAATGAATCCCTTAGACATTTGGAACTTAATCTAAGGTTGTTAAGATAATTAGAATGAGACTGTTATTTCGAAAGCCTTTACTATCTGTTAACAAAATGTCTGTATGATTGATTCAGGACCCATTCATTCATTTTGACCCATTTGGTTATAAAATGAGTTAAACATTGGAATTAAGATTAGATCATGAGTGTTTCTTCATCATTCGGAGGAACTTAATCTAAGGTTGTTAAGATAATTAGAATGAGACTGTTATTTCGAAAGCCTTTACTATCTGTTAGCAAAATGTCTGTATGATTGATTCAGGACCCATTCATTCATTTTGACCCATTTGGTTATAAAATGAGTTAAACATTGGAATTAAGATTAGATTATGAGTGTTTCTTCATCATTCGGAGGATCTATATTATTTGGAAATGTTGTACTATAAATTTAACTCAATACCCGTGATATGGATCATTAAGGTGTACCAGTGAGTATGATAAGTAAATATTAATCATATGTCTAAGTGAGTTGTCTTTGACTTCTGAAGATAAATGACTTTTTATTTTGTATGGAACTAAGGAAGTAAATCCCCACCCTATTGATTTGCTATTGACGACTTATGAATTGCATAAGAATGAAGTTGATTCCCTTTAATTCCATGCCTTTCTTAGCTTTTCCTTATTTTTTCTTCTTCTTGAGTTCCATTTTCCAGCACAACTCTCTCTCTCTCTCTCTCACTCTCTCAGAGCTATTCTTTTGCTTCCAACACACACCCATGAACTCATATATTAATATATATATATATATATACATTGGTTGCCTCAAAGCTTCTAGAATACACCAACACCTCATCTTGTATTATTATTTAATTAGGAATTTTATATTTACAAAAATTTTAAAAACTCAAATAAAAACTTGTTTGGTAAAATTTTTGATTTATAAATCAGTGGTCTCAGTTTATAAATTTGGCTAAAAAATGAAAACACAAAAAATGTGTTTCCATTTTCAGTTTTCAGTTTTTTTTTTTTTACCACCCAACACTAGCCACCACCCGCCACAATTTTTCATCGCCGTCTTCCGCTACCACCATCACCACCCACCCCCCACCACCACCACCACCACCGCCACCACCACTTACACCACCACCATCCGCCACCACCACTTGCCACCACCACTCACCACCACCACTGCCACCACTCCACCACCACCTCCCGCCACCTGCCACCACCACCACCACCCACCACCACCACTGCCCACCACCTGCCCACCCACCACCCACCGCCACCACCACCACCACCACCATCACCGCACCACCACCACCCACCGCCACCACCACCACCTGCCACCACCACCCGCGCCACCACCACCACCACCACCACCGCCACCCACCCACCACCACCCACCACCACCACCACCGCACCCACCACCACCACCACCACACCACCACCACCCACCTACCACCACCACCCACCACCACCCACCATCGCCACTTTCCACCACCGTCTTCTGCCGCCACTTGCCACCACTTGCCATTTCTCACTCTTTTTTATATTTTTAAAATTTTTTAAACATTTTGTCAATTACCAAACGTGTTTGTAGTTTATATTTTTCTAAAAATAAACAAAAATCAATTTATAAATTTTTTGTAAATATAAACTGAAAACGTAAACGTTACCAAACACACTATATTGATTACATCTTAATTTAATTAATCATTTAATATTATTTAATCTTAATTAGCACATAATTAAATTAATTATAACCAATCACAAATCCTACATAATTTAATCAGTCTAATTTGACTTTAATTAAGGCCCAATTAATTATATTTAAATTTATCAATTTGAATTAGATTTTTAATCAAACTCCCAAAGGCTCCAAATACCAAATTAGACTTATTACCATCATTAATTTTGATTTCCCAAATCATTTAGGCCTTCAATTTCTGATCAAATACAAAATTTCCATCAATAAATTCATATTCAAATTGGGCACCTCATAAGTAAATTTAATTCAGGATAACCACAATTTCCAATCCTCATAATTTCATTAACTCCAACTCGGATGCAATTAGCCAAATCTTAATTTTACTAAACTAAATCAAATATTTAATTAAACTCCCATATGGTCTAATACTCGAAATTAAACTAATTTAATTCATCAATTTCACCTTCTTAAGCCATTTAGGCTTTTCATTTCTAATTCCAAAATAACTCTTTTATAAATCATATACAAATCAGACCCAATGATGTTCATCAATTCCATAATTAAATCTGAATAGTAACTAATTAAAATCTAAATCACCATGATTAACTAAATGTAAAATATTACACATGGCGGGGTCGTCACAATCTTCTCGCGGCCTCTTTTTACTTTCAAATAATAACACCAGCCATTATCTACCTGGTCAAGGGTGTATTGGGGGAATAGCTCAGCTAGGCATAATTGAGGCCTAAGCGGCGGTTTAGCTCAGCTATGCCGTTTAATATGTGGTAGGTGTTTGTGGAGAGTTGTGTTGGGTAAAGTTTGGTATGCCTAAAGAATTTGCATACTAGGGGCTGGACTAGAAAGCGTAATCTGCCCTCCACTATAGATATCATGGTGAAAGGGCAAAACCATTCTCGATCCCAAGGCAGTAGGGCTACAAACGAGCCGAGCTAAGTTGAGCTTTTGAATATTTAAACACATTTATTAAGAATTAGTTGAGCTCAAGCTCGAGCCGAGCTCTAATCGAGCTTCAAAAATCGAGCTCGAGCTCAGCTCATCAAATATTTGTTGAACTCGAGCTCGCTCGATTACATAAACGAGCCAAGTTTGAGCTCAAGCCCGACCTCAAGCTTGATAAAAAATTAAATTTAAATTAATTTACTTATTATGATAAAAATATATATATACCAAATTATGAGTAAAATATATAATAATTCTTATATTAATGTAAATTTACACAAACACCAAACATAAATAAAAAAATAAAATTGATTATTGAAAATTTATTTAACATATTATTAAAAATAAATATTCATTTATTTATTTTTATGTTCACGAGCCTTATCAAGCCGAGCTTAGGGTTATTCGAGCTCTACTCGATTAATAAACGAGCCTAAAAATTGAGCTCAAGCTCGTTCATTTAGTAAATGAGTTGAACTCAAATGAGCTTTAAACAAGGCAAGCTCGAGCTATTCATGAATAGCTCAGTTCGTTTGTAGCCCTATAGGGCAATGTGTCCTGTTTGGCCAGTTCCAAGTGTACAATGTTTGGAATGCTATAGCGTTGAGGAATTCGGTTATGGCACCAGGTGAGCTCACCATGAAGCGATACTTGCCCATGGGTGTGGATTTTAAGTTAATAACTTAGTAGGTTTGATCGGCTTCACAACACGACTGCAAATTGGTAGGTGTTTTCTTGGTCGAATGGTGTCCCCAAAGGGCAATAGTGATGGTGTGCATGTCAAATCCTAGTTCAGTCTGTACGGTCAAAAATGAATTGTGTTATGCTCAAGTATTGACCGAGCTAAAACAATGGTGCAAATCAAGTACAGAGTAATAAGACTCTAAGCAGGTTGCTCAATTGGGAAAGTGTGCAAATGGTGAGCTCGATCATTGAGTTGGATGTGTTAGTTGGGCTTCTTGAACAAGCAAGGTTTAGCTCGGTTCAAGGTCTAAGAAAGGTTTTAGCTCGGCCACGGAAACTGTGATATGACATCTCAAATGCTTAATTAATTCTAACACCACGTTAATAAATAAATAAATAAATAAAATAATAATAATAGATTTAATTTAATAATTATATGCGCTAAAATAGAATTTAATTTGAAATTAGGGGTCATTGTGTTTTATCAAAATCAAATTAATAATGGAATTACCATATTTGATTAGGGCCAAAATATAAATAGGAAAACATTCAACAATGTAGTAAGAATCATCCAAGTGTAGTGTAAATAGGATAAGAAAGGCATTTGCTAGACAACGCCATGGAAGCCATCTGTAGAAGCCTCATTACCAAGCAAGGGGTAAGTCATCACGTTGAGGGTGTATATAAGGGCGTGAGGAGTAGCAAGTTAAGGTAACAAAAACAAGAAATCATAAGAAATAAGTAAGCAATGAAGAAAAGCTCGGAGGGAGTCGGAGGAAATAGAAAGTAAATAGTAGGGATCAACATTAAGGTGAGTTATATTATACATTGAGTAACCGTAAAATTATTTTTTTTTTTATTTTATGCAAATCATGCTTTTAAATTATATTAGCATCACAATTATGTCATTTATTTTATGAACCCTATTCGCTTAAAAATGGAAACTCATGGATAAAATTATTTATTAAATGTGTTTTTGAATAATTATTTTTTAAGTACCACCACGGAGGTCCCATGCCTTGAAGTACTTAAATAAAACTTTAGCCCTCTAATTAGTCACTTTAGTGACCCTCTAACGGTCCTACGCCCTAGAGGATTTAAATAACCATTGACTCTCTAATTAGTCATCTTGTGACCCTTTGTCTATCAAGGATCCATCGACCCTCTGTTCTATTTTGTACTATGGTTATGGTTATTTCGCTCATATGATTTTTATATTATATATCTGTTATTTAAAATAATTGATTTATTCAAACTAAACTATTCACTGTTTAACCTAAATAATTATCTATGGTGATTTGTGTACACTTCTGCTCTTAGTATAATATTCCTCACTTTGCCATGTGTTTATAGCTGTTAAACCCCTTTTCAAGTGAAGAAACCTAAGGAGGAATTATTTTATCCCTTTAACCGAGATCCCAACTTGAGTTGAATATCGGGTTTTTTTTTAATTTTTTATTGTTTACTTGTAATTATTAACTAACTCATGTTACTTCAATAAAAGTTCTCATGTATGCCTTAGATATTTATATGCACTTTTTTTTATTTATTTTATCCTGCTACATTATTTAATTTGTTAAATCTAAAATTAAAACCTTGGTGGCTTTAAACTTTAGCTAGTTGTGAATCCAGCCCAAGCATTAGGGTTGGGTTGTGACAAAAACGAGCTAGGTTTTAGGTTGGTTCCAATTAGGGGCAAGGTTTTAGCTCGGTTCAAGTGATATACAATGTTTTTCGGCTGGTTGTGACACAGTTTAGTTTGATTAGCTATCTAGCAGTACAATGGTTCCAGTGTGATTTTGGATCAAAATTACAATTTTTGATTGGTTTTGGCCCCAATCGCTTGGTGTTCATCTCACAATATGGAATTTTAAGGGTTATCAGAGATCCAAGCCTTGTTCCAAAATTCATTTTATTCAAATTTCAGTGGTTTTAAGTGCTATCATGCTATTCATGGGCATTGATAGTGATTAAATCGAATGGAAATGCCAAGAACATGAAGAACAAATAACAGCTATTGGAAGTCTAGGAAGGATTTGAAAAACTTACGAATTGGGAGCCCTTAATTGGATTCCAATTGGCAAAGGAATATCTTTGTGCGATTGTGAGCCCCTTACTGCAGCGATTATGCCTCGATCTAAGGCTGAAATGCAGGAATTTGAAGGGTTGGCGCTCTGGTTTTGGAGTTGTAGATGAAAGAAAATGAACAGTGTAGCCTACAATGAATATGAAATGGTTATATATACATTGAAGGCGAAAAAGCACGATGATTTAAATTTTGAGAAAAAGTGCATGACGGTTGGAGCAGGCATACAGGCGCAATAGGGGCTAGCCACATGTCCTAGAAAAGATGACGTATCAAAGTGGTTGGTGAACGTGTTGTACAGCTGATGAGACTGCTGCGGACCGAGCGAATTTTGCGACTAAACAGCTTCATTAGTTCAACAAAAATGAGTGACATAGCTCGGTTCTAGAGAGTAATCCCCAACATACAGTGCAAATGGAATTAAAGGGCAATTAAGAAGGTAATTTATGTAAACAAAGCTGAGCTAGATAAAAGTGAATTTGAGGCTTAGGCCTCATAATGAGTCGAACTATGCCTAGGAAGGACCTAGCGTGGGCCGAACAGTGGACAGAATCGGTCAAATGAGTTTGACAGAACCGCTTTGACCGAGCTACAAGAAAGGCGGTCAAATGGACTGAAAGTGGAGGTTTCACCAAGCTAGACGACGAGCTGTGCAATGTCAATATGGTGGCGCACTCGGCAAGCTGTGCACAGTGCTGCATGTTGCACAACTAAACTAGTGGTAGATAGAGACAAAGTGGTCCGATTTCATGGTGGAAACCGGGTAAAGAGTTGTACTATCTCACTTGGCTTGCAATAAGGAGGGTGTCAAAAGGATAAGCATTATCCTTTGGGAATGTGATTCCTAGGAGGATTTTACAAAGGAGAGTTAGAATCCTACTAGGATTCTGCCATACAGAATCTACAAAAGCTTAGGTTAAACCCTAATCTCAGGTATTGCAATTCTGACTACCGAATTCACAAAGCTGTTTCATGCTCAGTCTATTTGCTGACTCAGGCATCAAAGGAGTTTCCGGCATATGCCCATCGAAGGGCTTTTGCAGTAAGCAGGGTGTCAAAAAGATAAGCATTATCATTTGGGAATGTAATTCCTAGGAGGATTTTACAAAGGAGAGTTAAAGCCCTACTAGGATTGTGCCATACAGAATCTACAAAAGCTTAGGTTAAACCCTAATCTCAGGTATTGCAATTCTAACTCCCGAATTCACAGAGCTTTTGCATCCTCAGTCTATTTGCTGACTTAGGCATCGAAGGAATTTCCGGCACATGCCCACCGGCTAGCTTGCGTTTGTGTTTTTAGGTGATACGACGACGTTTGAACGAGCACAAGCTTGATCACCAAGAATATACGAGTAAAGTTTATTTCGTACTCGTACATTCTTCATTACAAATTACATGTTAGGTGTATTATAGCTCTGTTCTCTCAAATTTGACACCTGTTTTATTTTATTTCCTATAATTGTAATTGTACCAATTAATGGATTTTTTGAGAAATAGGTTAAAATTTAATTTATTGACTTTTTAAACTTTTTTTAAAAAAAGTACAAAAAAAAGTAGAGAGCGGTTGTGAATTAATAGACTGAAAACAAACTATAAATCAAAAAGGTATATTAATTATTATAAAGCCCTATTTTCTTATTAGTATAATTATAAAATCCCTATAAATTATAACATTCTTGTAAAATTGCGTGTGTTTAAAATTGGTATAGAACTTGTTTTCTTAGTCTTGTTAATATAAATATATAAGCATTAAATATATTGAAAAAGTTGAATTAGATAATTTAAATAATAGTACTTTACTACAAATGATAATTGTACAAAATAATACTATAATCAGGTCATTAAAAAGAATTTAATGAAAATTTTAAGAAAAATTAACTAGAATTTATACACGAAATTCAACATCTGCTATTGGATAGATATAAGCAATCTAGTTATTGGGATATTTACCAATAAATTCTATCTCACAAACAGTTTTACCAAACAAGTAATTATTTTTATCCTTATGGAGGAACTCTCCAAAGGAATCTTTTGAATTAATACCACTAGAAAAACCAAAAAATAAAAGATCTTTTTATAATATAACAAAACTTAAGGCCACGTTTGTTTGGTGGATTAGATTAGATAGAATTGTTAGTGAAGAGATTATTAATGTGTGGATTGCTAGTGAGAAGATTAGGGGAAAGTGTTTTTGTTTTGATGATATAGGGTAGAAAATGGTTAGTGATGGGATTATTAAATTTTTTTTTAAATCTAAAAAAATAATTTTTATATTAAAAAATATCTAAAACAAATATAAAATTTTCTTTTAATAGGTTGCAATTGTCCCCCCTCCCCTACACCCCCCCCCCCCCCCCCCACACACACACATACAAAATAAAAAAAATAAAAAAAACATTGTTTTGGTCAACCAGCTAGACGTCTAGGAAGATGTTCAGGCAGACAATCAGTTAGACCCAATCCCCTCACTTCTTTCCTAATTCCACATTTTTCCTGACCAAGTTAATCCCTCTACTGAGGGGGATTAGTAAGCCGCTCATACTATCAAGCGGCTCTTTCAAATCATCACCAAACATGTTGTGGATAAGACCCACAGCCATCTTACTCCAGTCCAGCCACTCACGCGGTCAAACAAACAGGGCCTAAGAGGGAAAAATATAATAATTAAAATATTAGGGTCAATATTATAAAGCAAAAAGGATCAAAGTGGAAGAAGATTAAAAAAAAAAAACCATAAGAATGAAATTGACGAAATTCAAAGTACATGAACCAAATTGAAATTTTGAAAAAACTAGAAAGTCTATTGATGTAATTAGCCCTTACAAGTTTGTAATGAAGAAGTTTTATTAGATTATCCAATAATAAGTTTAGTGATCTTTTCTTAATTTAAAATAATAATTATAAATAAGCATTCTTACTTCATAACTATTAAATATATAATGAAATTCTTCTATTACAAATATATAATGGAGACGATCAAAGTCTCTCAACATTAGTTATTATTTGGACAAATTATAAATACATTATCTGAAATTTGCTTTAAATATGAATTGCTCATGTAATTTTAGAATTATGACTGGAGCATATAAGTTAATTAACAATTTTTAATGTTACAAATATACTTCAATTAATAATTAAGATAATTTTATAATTGTATAAGAGAGTAATTAAAATTTTTATTTTTTCTGTTATAAGGACTCTTTTGGGGACATTCCAAATAAGTTGTTTATTGACGTATTTATAGAACATCACATCTTTACTTTTTTGTACATCTTTTCGTAATAAGTAAAAAAGTTAAAATAAGTCAAACCCAAAACAACCCAAGTAAAAGATTCTAACAACGAGATATTTGTAGCTTTCATAACAAAAGGGTGATACGTATTTTAAACAAATCTCAGTGCGTATATTTGTAATGGATAAATTACACTGACACTCCCTGAGGTTTCTGTTTAATATAGATTCTTCATTTTTTTTTTTTTTTTTGGGTACATCGAAAAGAAAAAGACAAAAGAGGGACTACATCCTACCGCTCTCCTAAGAGAGATGAACAATGTCCGCAACAAGCAATGTGCGGAGTTCTTCAGGTGGTTCGTTCATGATAAGCAACTCTGTCTGTTGGTATTCACCTAGCTTGGCCATTGCATCAGCACAAATATTAGCTTCCCTTCGTATATGCTGGATGGAGCAGTCACATCCTCTCATGATAATACGCGCATCTTCCACAATGCCCCGGAAAGGACATTTTTCGCCCAGATCCTCACTCAATAGTTTCACCACTTGCTCCGCATCGGTTTCTATAATCACTTGATTGAAGCCTCGTTGAAGTATTATAGTCAGCCCCTTGTAGACTACCCAAAGTTCCGCTTCTAGGCTGGTACATATTTCAAGTCTACCATAGTATCCACTTATCCATGACCCGGATTCATCCCGAAATAAACCACCAAAACCTCCGCCTCCTCCATGCCTGCGTGTGCTACCATCCGTGTTAAGCTTGAGTTTTCCTGTATTTGGACAAGACCACACAGAAATACTTTTAGCTTGAAGTGGTTGAGTAACATCCAATCTAAAAGATTGAAATATAGTTTTGGCATAATCTGATATGAATTTAACACTCTCATGGATATTAGTAGTTTTTTATTCAAAAACCATTTTATTCCGATTTTTCCAAATAGTCCAGAGGGAGATGAGGAATAGGTAGGAATTATGGTTCTTCCCTTTCATATTTTGGATGATCCAATCTTGCCAAGGTACCAAAAGCCTACTGCAGTACCACTCCTTACTATAAACATGACACCATATTTGGATGGCTTTGGGACAACACCAAAGCAAATGTTCAAGATCTTCCACATTAGCACAGTAAGGGCAATTGGGATCAGAAGTAATACCCCTCAGGTTTCTCATTTTGTTAGTAAGAATTTTTCCATAAAGGACAAGCCACAAGAAGCTTTTAAGTTTCTAAGGAAACTTAAGCTTCCAAATCCATCCCCAATCCCTTTTCTGATTATGATGATCAACAATTAAATCATATGCACTGGAGGTGGAGAATTCCCCATCAGAGGATTTAATCCATCTGGGAGTGTCTTCTCCAGCAGTAAACCTAGGTGGTTGTAGCTTTACAATAACTTCAACCATAGGTAATGGAGAGGAATTTTGCAAATGATTTAAGTCTCAATCACCATGAGTATCAAAAAGAGACTCCACAGTAGTATGCTCATAATTTGTAGTTTGATTGGTAAGTGTGTCCACAACCAATTCAAAGGCCCCATCACCACACCACCAATCTTTCCAAATTCTCACTTTGTTACCTTTGCCAAGCTTCCAGCGAACTCCCTGAACCAGGAGCTCCCTGGTATTAAGGATACCTTTCCAGATGTGCGATATACTTTTGCCTTTCTTTTTAATTAAGAAAGGCTGTTGTCCCAAGAATTTATTTTTTAACACCTCAACCCAGAGAGAATTCTCGCCAATTAACATTTTCCATCCCAATTTGGAGAGAAGAGCTAGATTTTGATCTCTAGCCTTGCGGATCCCAAGACCACCATATTTTTTCATCTTGCAAACCTGATCCCAATTAACAAGATGAACTTTCTTTTTCTCAAGACTGTCACCCCAAAGAAAGTTTCTATTGATTTTATCAATCTCATCACAAACTTTCCTTGGGAGTTCCAGAGTTTGCATGGTATAACTTGGGATAGCACTAGTGACAAATTGTATCAGGGTTGCTCTCCCTGCCAAGGACAACATTCCAGATTTCCACCCTGTAAGTTTATTCTTCATTTTTTCCAAAATAAACATAAAATGATTTTTGGACACTCTATCATGCAACAAAGGGGTCCCCAGGTATTTCCCCAAATTACAGGTTAAAGGAATGCCACACATATTACTAAACTGGGCTGCTTTTCTTCTGGCAATGTTAGGGGACACAAACAAATGTGATTTATGAAGGTTAATCTTCAATCCCGAAATTTCACTAAACTCATTCAAGACTTGCAAAATAGTGTTACAATTGTGCTCATTAGCTTTGGCAAACAAAATCAGATCATCCGCAAAAAACAAATGTGATATGTTAGGTCCATTCTTAGCCAAACTAAGCCCAATCCAATGTTTATCTTGCACTTGTTGGCTAATCATGGCTGAGAGTCGTTCCATACATAACACAAATAGATAAGGGGATAGAGGATCCCCTTGTCTTAAGCCCTTAGCTGGTTTGAACTCTTCAAGGGGTTCACCATTCCATAAAATAGCTGTGTTCACACTAGTGACACAACTCATAATCAGATTCACCAAATTTTGATCAAAGTGGAATTCTTGCAAAGTTTGGTGAAGGAAATTCCAAGAAATGTTATCATACGCCTGTAGACACCCCATTTTTGCCCGTCCTCAAGACTTGGACGTCACCATTTGAACACTCGGTGATTATCCATGTTTGTGTTCGTTTGGAGTTCCCGGAGGTCTCGGCTACGCGCCCTGCCTCAGGATCCCCGAACTCGACCGTTTTGTGTCTGGTTTTGCACCAAACACCTGTGTTTTTGTCTTGAAGGGCAGGGAATGGCTTGTTGGCCATCCCCACACACCACCGGCCTTTCCCTACCATCACCGACCGCATATGTGTACCGCCGGCACTGTTTTGTTAAAATCTTTGGCCGGTCGGCATTATATGTTGCCGATCGGAACTTTTTTGTGCCGATGATCCCTTTGGCTGGCCAGCGTGCACCCTTTGAACCCCTGAGGCATGGTGCATGCCAGCTGTGCCAGCTGGAATGCACCATCACATTCCCCCGTGCATAAGTGTGACCACTTTGCACCTTTGAACCCTCTAAGCTTCTAGAAGCTTGAACCTTTGGCCAAGCTTCTTGGAGAAGTTTTGCCAGCTGTCTTAGTTTCTCCAAGAAGCCTAGACTCTTTTGCCCCCTTTGAACCTTTCTCTTTGCTTAGCCATTAAGTTATTTGGCTTGGTCTTGGCCTATATAAACACCATCTCTCTTCCTTTGAGGGAGGTTGGCCATTTTTGATCAAAAACCAGAGCTTGTGTATCTATATATCTGCCATATATCTCTCTCTCTCTACATTTTCCCTCTCTCTCCTCTTGTGTGTGTGTTTTTAGGCCTAAAAGTGTGGTTTTACCTTACTTTTGCACCAATACACACACCATTACACCTTAGCTCGAGATTGAGAGGCTTGGAGGGTTGTTTGTTGAGTTTTTGGACTATTTTTGATCAATAGAGGAGGGCTGCACCACCTGTTCTTCAAGTGTTCTTCAAGGGTGAGCACTTTACTTTAGATTCCCCATTTTTGCAACAAGTTTTACCTATCTTGCTTTGTGTTTTGAGCTTTGTGTATAACTGAAAAAATTCTTAGATTTTCTTGCTTTTGAACTTTCATTAAGGTCATTTTGTAGTTTGAGTGCAAACTCACCCTTTTAGGCCTTATTTTGGCCTATTTGGTGTCTTTACTTTGAGCCTTATTTGCCTTGTTGTTTTGAGTCCTTTCACCACTGAAAACCAGTGGGTTTTTAGTAGTAAAGAAGGTGGTTTGAAGTCTTGTATAGGGGAGGGACACCCCTCTCCCCTTTGTCCCTTTTTTGCCTTTGTCTTTGGCTTAAAAGGGAACATGCATGCTTGCTTGTTTTTGGCGCCATTTCAGAGTTTTTTTGGATGTTTTGGAGCATGTTACATCTCTGTCTAATGGTGGTTTTGTGGTCCTTAGCATGCTTTGTATACTTGCTTTGTAATCCTCCATTTTGCCTAGAAATGTGCCATGGGTTTAGCCTTGTATATCCTCATGTTTTGGCTTGACTTATTGAAGCTTTTGGCCATGATTTGTCTTGTTTTAGGTCTGTTGGCCACTGGTTTTACCATTTTTGGCATGCTTAATGTAGTTGTTTTGTATTGTTGCTTGTAAGCCTTGAGGATGTGATCCATGTATATGCATTGGATACGTTATTTAGATGATTTGAAATCATTTAATATGTTATTTCAGTCTCTATACCATGTTTATATGTCCCCATTTGTCATGCCTTTCATGCTTTGAAACATTGGTCTTTTATGCCTAGGAATGGACATTGTGCATGCTTGCATATTTAAGGCATTTGGGACTACCATGTCAAAGGTGTGTGTGTGTATTTTTTTGCAAGCTAGAAATCTGTTTTTGGTGGCCTAATACATGCTATGAATGGTCATGTTGGTGGTAGTGAAAAGCCCCTTGTTTATGCCTTGGTTTTGGGCCCATTTGCTTGCATGTTTGCATGAGTATTAGTCCATCATTTTGGGCATTTTTTGCCACTGTTTTGGGGAGGTTTGAGGTCTGTCCCATTATGGTTTAAGTCTACTATTGCCTGCTTGAATCATGTTTGTTGCATGCTTGATTAGCAAAGCCTTGTTATATGCTAGTTCTTTTACAAGGATTGTCCATGTTTGCATTATACTTTGCATCTTGCATGCCTAGTATTGCACACTTGCCATAACATATTGCATTGCATTTGGTATGTCTTGCACTTCATGTCATGTTGCATCATTTGAGCCATGTTGTATACATGCATTCCATGTCTTGGTTTGGGGTGTCAAACCAAGTGTAAGGGTTGAGAGGAGTTCACACTACAAGTGGTGCAACTTGTCTCAACTCTTGGTCACTAAGGCCCTTGATCTATACATGATAGGGTGTTGGTCTCATTTGTGTGTTGCATGCATATTGACATTGAAATGCAATCTTGGTTCCTTAGGCTATCATGCACCAAGATGCATAATTGATGGCCCAAGAACCAAGGGTCATGCTTCCTTGAGTCCCATGCATGATAGGAAGCATTGGCCGTGCTTACATATGCTCAAAATCCCATACCATGCACTGCCTATCTGCTGTTGCTGTCAAAAACTGTCTTCTATAGGAATTTTATGCCGACCGGCAGTATAGAGTGTCGACCGGCACTATATGGGTGGCCGATAACCTCCTAAGCAGCCGATGGAAATTTTAGCTGGCCGGTGGGCACTTCCTCCGGTGGTGTACAACAAGATGCAAGGAAGGTGTTCAGGACTTTGGCAATTTTGGAGAGACAGGCGAAGAACAGAGCGGCAGTGGTATGGTATGGTGCGGGTTTTTCCGGGCGAGTCGGATTCGAGCATGCATCATTCGCGCATCTCGATCTTGGGTCAGGGCCTTTTCTATTATGCATTTCAATTATTAATTAAATTAGAATTTTTTGTAATAATTTATTACGTATTTGGATTTGTATTATTTGATCAGTATATTCTTTTGGTCTCCGTGTGAAGGCAAATCTGTAATAAGTGTGTGAGTGGTGTGTATGTCTTCCAACCCCATTTCTTTCTTCCCTTTATTTACACCTTACGATGGTAGATTAGGGCATATTTAAATTAGCATACAGTATGATAGCATGCGTGCATCCATACATTTGTCTTACATGCACCGGGCTCAGTACATCACGCTAACTGCATTGTATTTCAATTTCCAAATTGAATACTTGTTACTTGTAGCATTTCACATGCCATGCCTAGGATAGCCGAGCCTGTCTAGATTACACCATTGCTTGTGTTGCATTAGTCACTCAACATGAACTAGGATCATGCATATGATTACTAACTGATTTTTGTCTTGACTTGGAGTACGATGTAAGTATTTATGCTTTAGCATATCGCATGCGTGTGAATGTTAACATGACAGTATGATTACCATGTGGCTAAATGCTTATATGAGATAAACTGTTTGAATGCCTGTGGGTGGAGGTTGGATTACTTGAGTTGGAAAAACTCGTTGAAATCCGTGTTTTAGCCTACTTGCGAGTAGCAAATTCCGAAACGCTTTCAAAACGAACGGATATGCAATGCTTGTTTCCAAATTAAGCAATCTAGTCTATACTTGTTTGCTGTGTGCATAACATAGTAATTTTAGGCTAATAATTGGAACAAGAACACATAACGTTTTTCAAATAAGATATCACGGTTAGTAGAGACCGGTCTTCGGACCAGGCGAAAGGGGGTGCTCATAGCTAACCTTCCCTGATCGTACCCAAGCTCCCGAGCCAAGACAACTTTGGTGATGACGGACACGTGGCCTTCGGCACCGAGTCAGGGTTTCCTAAATTTCTCATTTTAAAAATATTTAGGTGGCGACTCTGTATCCGGCAAAGTAGTCCATGTTTGGCACTTCTTTTCAAAAAAATCTGTTTTCTCAAACGATTTGCCAGAGTTGGACTCTTTGGTTCAGATTACGAACCGCAACAAACAAAAAAAGGAGAGTCCGAACTGTAGCAGTCGAGGTCCCCCGCAGGCGCTGTTACAACGCCTTTTCGAGATCAATTTTAAAAACCATGAAACCCACCTTCCCTTTTTTCTTATTCAGAGTATGAATGGCTTCCTGGGTGATTAAGATATTATCATGCGTGGAACGACCCGGAATGAAACTACTCTGGTTAGGACTAATAATATCATTTAAGACAGGCCTAATTCTGTTAACAAGAATTTTTTAAATGATTTTGTAAGTGACATTACACAAACTAATAGGCCTGAATTGTTTCACACTCTCAGGATTAGCCACTTTCGGGATAAGGGCTACAATAGTTCTATTAATCTCAGTAGGGATGCTACAAGAAGAAAAACAAGTTTGTACAAAATTGATTACAGATTGTCCCACAATCTTCCAAAAGGTATGGTAAAATATGGCTTGGAACCCATCCCTACCTGGTGCCTTAAAAGCTTTAATATTCTTGACAGCCCTCCAAATGTCTTCAGCAGACACATTTCTGCTCATTTCACATTGGTCCTCAGGGCTGATATGTTTGGTCAGATTACTCCAATGATCAAGTTCAATAGTGTGGGTATGGGCAAAAAGGTTTTGAAAATAAGCATTAACCAAACTTTTTAACTGCATGGAATTATCCACCCAAACCCCTTCATCATTTTTCAAAACTTCAATTTTTGTTTTCCTTCTCTTGATAACGGTAGACAAATGAAAAAATTTTGTATTCCGCTCACCCTGAGTAATCCAGTTAACATGGGATTTTTGAAACCAAAATAACTCTTCTTGATATAACACTCTATTGTACTCAAAAGTAAGCTCATTTTCCAGTTGATGTAAATTATGAGAATAGTTCTTGGCTTGGGAAATCTGAATCTCATTAATTCTGCCAAGCAACCAACGTTTACGCCGAAAAATGTTATCGAAAGTATTTTTGTTCCAGTCCTGCAAGGCAGAAGCCATCTCACGTTTGAAAAATAACATTCCTCACCCTGAGATTTATAATCTTCATTAAAAATTACCCTTGAATGCCTCAAAATTTTCTAAATGACTATTTTGTCCTTTTTCCTATTATTTCTTCTTCCTATCATCATGACAACATTCTACAATTTTTCATCATTAGATTCTACCTAAACATATTCTTATTAAGTCATATACAAATATAAATTTTATATAAAATTTTCAAACACAATGATATAGTTTAATTGTGACCTTTCACTTTAAAATAAAATATCTATAAATATGATTTATATTTACAATAACATCGCTATCACAATATTTTTATGATATTTTTTATATATGAATAGAACTTTTAATTTTAATTTTCTCCATCATTTTGCTTTCTCGTTTATTCACACATATTTATTATAGTATTACCAAATACTGTCATTCACATTTATTACAATAGTACTGAATTTTTGAATTTTTGTAATTTTTTTGTATTTGGTGAATTTAAAAAAAATCACAAAATATTATATTTCTTAAGTATATATAGATTAGGTGTATCTAAAAAATAAAAAATAAAAATTTACTTAAATATTTTAAAAAATCAGCATTATTTTAAATTTACTTAAATAAAAAAATGTGAAAAATTTAAAAAAAAAAAAAGTGTGAGTTAAACCAAAGAAGATGATTGTTATTTCTCTTGAAATAGCATGAACAAAATATCAGCATTATTTTATTATTTTATATATATAAAGACTAAGGGGCAAATATGTTATTTTAATCTGATAGGGGATAAGTGTAATTTTTCAAACATGAGAAGAGAATCTGTATTAAATAAAAATTTCCGTAGGTGTCAGTATAATTTACCCATTTGTAATTTATCGTTAAAAATTAATAAAACTCTCACTGTTGAAATTTGATTTTGGATAAATTACATTCTTTGTAATTTAAACAAAGTATCACTTCAATTTTTGTACTTTTAATTTAAATATTTTAAACTCTATACTTATAATTTTTTTACTATTTTATCCTTTCATTATATGCCATTTACACCTTTAGATGAAACAACACCAAGTGCAAAATTCGAACAACCAAAATGAAATTTAACAAAAAAATATAAAAAAAAATTTTAAAAAAACTTATAGAGTTGTCCGTGGAACTCAAAAGAAATATAGTTTTGAAATTACATTTTAATTACATAATTTTTTCAAATATTATCTTTATAAAAAAAATGATTTTAAAGTTGAAATTGTGCTACGGATTTGATGAAGGCAGGACACGTGATCCCTCATTTTTTTTTAAATTAGACTAATACCTATGAATACTAAAAGGCAGAATTTATTAAAAAATTATCTTTTAAATATTTATATCTTAATTAATCTATAAGATATTTTTATATTTCAATAAATTATATTATTTTGGACATTTAATTTATTAAATTCTAAATTTCATATTTAAGGTAATTTATATGCAATTTTACTTTTACCAATATTTTTTCAAATCCTTAGAAACTTAGTGTGCACTATTTTGAACGTTCATGATATGAACATTTATATTAAATAAATTTATGAATGTGAACATTATTGTGTGTTTCACCATATTATTAAGTATTTTGATAACTATATCACCCATAAGACTTATTGAAATATAAAAAAAAAATTTGAATTAAATTAAATATAAGTATGTGAAAATGAATTTATGAATAAATACTCCATACTAAAGTATTTTTAATGTAGCTCTTGTAAAATTATACTAGAGTCCCTCTTTAATTATTATAAGGTACTTTACATTTTTAATTATTTTAAATAAAATCCGTACATGATATTTTGAGAAAAGAGTAATACACAAATGATACACACAAACATAATGTTTATACAAAACAAGTTGTCATCTTGTGGTTCTTTTATTTTTAATCAAAACATTTATTATTTTTTTTATATTTTCACAAATATCATTAACACATTATTTTAATATTTTTTTATATGAATTTATGTTTGTGAATCACTTTTCTTAAAAAAAAAAAATGTGAAAATATTATTTACTCAAACACATTGACACTCTATTTGTACGACCATTCATTCTCTCCATACTTTAAGTTTTTTTTAATTTTCTTTGCATTCTTTGTAAAAAAATGTTTAAGTTTAATAAGATCTACCCGTTGTCATTGATTGGGAAAAGAAAAAAATTTAAGAAAAATTACAATACAATGAAAAGTGAAAAAATAAAAAATAAAAAAATGTAGTGGTTCAATTCTTGTTGTGTTTTTTTTTTTATTTGGCACAAAAAAAGTTGCACCTCATATATTTATAATCAATTTTTTTTATATCTTTTACACTGATTTATAATTTTCTCAAATTTTAAAGATTTAAAATTTTATAGATTCTAGAAACTATTTTTAACTTTATCATTACTCTTTTTTTTTTTCATATTTAAGATAAAATTTTTAATTTTGTAGAAGCATCTAGATGCATTAAAAATAAAAATAATTAATTAAATTATGAAAATAATTCACAAAAAAATAAACAAAAATCTGAATAAAAATGCACATGAATTTTATTCAAAATTTTGTCTATTTTTAATGATATTTGAAAAATATTTTAATTAATATATTTTACTTTTTAAATATATTTTGATTAAGTATATTTAAAAAAATAAAAAAATATAATTTTTTAATAAAAATAAATAAAATTTTATTTAAAAATAATTTTTTAAAATCAACCCAAACAGACACGTATGGGTCTTGAATAGTTGCGGTTTGAAACATAACTCTATGTTTTTATTTTAAAAATATTTTATTAATTTTTGTTGAGGTTGATGTTCCGACGTAGTACATATGACCTGCCGCCGGTGGGATGTTTTTATTTATCAAAAATGCTTCCTATCCTGACTAGGTCGATCCTAGTGAAGTGTCACTCCGGGAATTTTTTTTTTTTTTTTTTTTTTTGGGTCTCAGCCAGTGGGGGCACGCCACCTCACTGGGGGTGCGACCCCACTCGGGGTATAAGGCAAAACCGTTTATTTATACACCACTTTTTATTTTAAAGCACATTATTAATTGATTATTTTTATTATAATATTAATTTTATGTAAAATGATCACAAAGGACAAATGATTATGATACGCATCTTTTATAAAATTATCAGAGCATCTCCAACGCTTCATTTCTTTTTTCACCAAATCTGAGTCGAAAAAATGACTTTTCACCAAATCTGATACTCAGTGCTCCAACCCTTGATTTTCATCAAATTTTCATCCGGGACAACCGGGTGGTCAATCGGTTAAGCCAAAAAAAAAAAAATTTTTATTTTTTTATTTTTTTTGAACTTTTTGAACCTTTTAGTGGTCGACCGGTTAGCCAAAAAAAAAATTTTTTTTTTTTTTTTAACGTTTTGAACTTTTTTTTTTGAACTTTTTGAACCTTTAGCTGGTCGACCGGTTCATCTTTTCCAACGGTCATCAACAGTGTTTTGGTGAAACGCGGAGCCTGTATCAAATTTGGTGAAACGTTTGATGAAATTTCGATTTGATATCGATTTGGTGAAAGGGTTGGAGCATGAAACAGTGTTTTTTTTACCAAATTTTAAATTTGGTGAAAGGTTTGATCCAAGGTTGGAGATGGTCTCATAAAAGATAATAATGAATACAATACACATCAAGTATCTCAAACGCTATTTACGTATTTTCTCTTTCAAGAATCCAAAAATCCTAAGACAAAAATCAAAAACCCTTAAAGAAACAATAAAAAATATACGCAGTGAGTGGAATATGCAAAGGGTCATCCATTTCTAAAAATGAAACAGAAAACAGTGAAGGATAAGTCCGTTCAGAAGTACAAAGCCAAACTATTCAATTTTGTTCAACGCCCAAATTTTGAACAACTTGAAATTGTTCGACAGGCTAAGTCTGAATAGTTTACTTAAGTTTGATACTAAAATGTTGAACATATTGAATTTGTTCGACAGAAATACTCCGGACAAAAGGTTAATGTTCAACAAACCAGTGTCGAACGGTTCTCAAAATCAAACTTTCATATACAATGTCATTGGTTGGCAAAATCAAAAATTCATATACAATATTCATGGCAATGAAAAAACGTACATAAAACCCTCAAATCTAAGCAAAATGAGAATTCTTACGTACTGTATCTCCAATATGGAGTTGTTTCCACCAGCATTTTTGATGAAACAAAGAATTGAGAAGGATGGGTCTTCACCACTGGCGTCTTTGATAAAATAGAGAATGGAGGGAGAGAAGGAAGATGTAGGTGGGGTATGTGAGTAAGGGTAAAGATGGAAGATTGTGGTGTGTATTGAGCAAATTTTGTATTTATCAAATTAGTAAAGGTGTGCTTTGAGATTAAATGTAGTGTGTAAATAGTGGCACCCGATTTTACTTGATAAATTTCATTTAGAACTGTTCTAATTTAAGAAGTCTTTGTAGAAAATTTATAATCCACTTGGTCTTATGTATTTATATTTTTATGTTATAAGATTATTTTTCTTGATTTACTCTATTTTCTTAAACTTTTATACTCTTATTTTAATATTGATATATATTACACAAAAAATAAATAAATAACAAAAATGTTAGAGATCTCAAAAGTTCTACCAAATGTCTCACATGGGTGTGGGTGGGTCCCATACCATGTGAGACATTTGGTAAAATTTTTAGGATTTCTAACATTACTTAAAAAATAAACATGATTCTATATTGACTGTCATTATATTTTGGTAGTTTCCATTCATTAGGATGTTGACTATCATTATATTCACATTAATTTGAAATGAAATTTTGTCATTGTGTTGTCAATTGGTATTAATATTATTCACGAAAAATGCTATAGACGCTAAATAATCTACCAAAATTTCTACCCAAGCTCTCACATGGGTGTGGAACCCACACAAACCCACGTGTGTGTGGGTCCCACACTTATGTGAGAATTTTGGTAAAAAATTTAGTAGATAATTTGGAATCCCTAGCATAACTCTATTATTTACACACCCATATAATATTGAATGGTGAATACGTTTTCACTGCATTTAATACTATTGTGATAAAAGTGATGGTAAGATTCACATTAGTATTGTATCAAATTATACAGCCACAAGCCTCAACTTTTATTTTGAATACAAACATGATGTGAATATTCACAGTAAAATATACGAATGTGAATGTTTCCATGAATTTTGGAATATAGATAAAGACTCTGTGATCATGGTGACATGTATGAAAGTTCGCATTAGGGCAAAAAAATGGATAATATTAAGTAGGAATGGATACTTTTCAATGGTAATCTTCATATTATATTCACATACAAATATTAATATTCACAGTGTTAATGTTGAAGTTCACATCCATGTTTTGAATACAAGAATGATGTTAATATTCACATTGTATCTTACAAAGTACAAAAAACATGATAGCATCAACAATACATTAACCACGCACCACTATTTTTTTGGGTGTCAAACATGATGTGGATAAGAATATACAGATGATGTGAATGTTCACATCACAATACTAGTTACACACATAAACAATAATATATCTGACCACTATTTCATTATTTTTTGAAAAAAAAAACAAAAACCAGAGAGTTCACATCCTTTAAATTCCATCAACACCAACAACAACAATCACAAAAAGGGAGAGAATAATACATTATCACTGCTTAAAAATAAGAATGTCCACATATTGCGAACGTTTACATCACTATACTATTTACACACATGAACAATATATCAGGCCACAATTTCATTATTTCCTGAAAAAAAACAAAACACAAGAGGCTCACATTCTTTGAACACTATTAACAACACCAACAATAACAACAATAACAAAGGAAGGAAAATAATAACAACAATATGAATAACATGTTCGACTAATGGTTAATGTTCACAGTGTTGATTCTTCACTTTGGAGTAGGGTTCCAAATGATCAACAATGGTGATTCCGACGAAAACGGAGCAGGAAATGGCAATTTCGACAAAAAAAGGCTCAGGAACGATAAATACTGTGATGAGACAACGAAAGAGAACATAGGGGATTGACGACTAAGATTTATGGTTTTGGACGGTTGAGAGATTTTATGCGTGGTATTCATAGTAGAGGGAGAGGGAGAGAGAGTGTGTGAGAGATTGCTATTGATTCAAATATATGAAACACGCATATTGGTTTGAGAGGTTTTTGGTCTTTGTACAGTAAATAAGATCTAATGAAATATTTTAAAATGTTTTGGGTTGTATGAAATAAAACTCTAAAAAATGAAATTTGCTAAAAAAGTTCCAAAATAAAATATTATAAATACATGGAGATTTAAGTTCGATTGTGATAGAAGGTAAATAAAATTACGGTGAAATACAAATGAAATATTACAAAAGTACAAGTGTCCTTTGTAACCTTCGTGTATTGGAAATTTTTTTTTTTTTTTTTTTCTACTGGATGTAGTTTATTTATTTATTTATTATTTATGCTATGATAATCATATCAGATAACTGTGCAGATTGGAAGTGAAATAGCATTGGTCCATCTGTTGATTCATGGAGATCCCGCCGCGCCTATCCCAAATTTTGATTTTGATTTTGGTTGATTTTAGTCTATTTAAGGAGGCGGGCTAAAAGTTAATTTTTTAATTTTTTAAAAAATATATTAAAAAATAAAGAAATAATATAAATTAAAAAAATTAAACAGTCAAAAAATTTGATTTTTAACTTGATGTCTAACAGGCCTTTATGGATTATTTTGTAAAGATAGTTAAAAATTGATTTTTTGAATTTTTTTGAAAAATTATATAAAAAATATGAGAGATGATTTGACCCAAAATAAATTAAAAATTAAAAGATGAATTTTAACTATCTTTCCAAAAGTCCTATATCCATAGGGGTGTTTTGGAATGTTTTAAATAAGTGTACTTTTTAACTTTTTATGAAATATAAGTTGTGTTTGGATTGAGTTTGAAGTGATATGGTAGAGACGTAATGTGATTTAAGGGTTGGTTTGGGGTGTCCTAAAAAAGTGCACTTTTTGTCTTTTTACGAAAAGATGTGCAAAAAAGTAGAGAGGTGATGTGATGGAAAAAAGATAAAAAGATAAAAAGATGGATTATATAGTTCATGCCAAACCAGGCCTAAATAAGATGATAATTTTTTGACTTTTTAACTTTTTTAGTACATGACAAACAAAGCCTAGTCCTTAGTGTCAATTTGTTGATTTTTTTTGAGGATTTTAACTTTTTAAAGATACATATAATTATTATATTTAAATTTAAATTTTAAAATATTTTAGCAAATACTTTTAATATATTTATAATTATTTAAAAATTAAATATTTTTTATTTTAACTTTTTAAATGAGATTATCATTTTAAAATATCTCAAAATAAAAAGTAAAATCAGCAAAATGAGACACGGGTATATGTGTATGGAAAGAGAAACAAAACTCATCATCGATTTGACTTATATATATTTGAGAGAGAGAGAGAGAGAAGATCGATCTCGGGAAGGAGAGAGAGAGAGAGAGAGAGAGAGAGAATACGATCTTCTTCTGCGAATGAAATGCGTGCCGCCACAAAGATAAAAATTGAGTCCCAGTCAGTCAACAGTCCCTCAGATATTCTCTCTCCCTCTCTAACAAGTACTGCAAATAAATTTCAAGAGAAATACAAGTAGAAGAAGAAAAAGAAAAGGGTAAATTATATAAATAGTTTTTATAGTTTGAGATTTATGTTATTTTGGTTTTTGATTTTTTAATTGTGATATATTTGATTTTAAATTTTAAATCTTGTTTCAAATAAGGATAATTGAATATATAATTAGATTTTTCAAGGATAAAATTGTTAATTTGATAAAATATAAATTAATTTGACAAAAATAAATGTCAAACAAATATTTTAAAATTTTAAAAAATTATTTCTACTTACTAAAAATAAAATTATATAAAATTGATAAATCTTTTAGATATTTATTTATTTTTTTTACTAAATTAATTTTTATTATGTATTTGAATGATGATCATGTAAAATTAATTTTAAAAAATTAATCATGTAATTTTTATTAATTTTACATAATTTTATCATTGGTAGATAAAAATAATTTTTAAAAAATTAAAAATATTTTTTTGACATTTATTTTTCTCAAATTAGTTTATATTTTATCAAATTGATGATTTTATCCGTGAAAAATTTAATGATATTTTCAATTGTCCTTATTTAAAACAAAATTTAAAATTTAAGATTAAATATGTCATAATTAAAAAGTCGGAGATTAAAGTAACACAAGTTTCAAATTATAAGAACTATTAGTGTAAGTAATCCAAAAGAAAAAAAAAAGAGGTGTGGAAATTTGGGAAAACAGAAAACACCACTTTAATATGCAGTGAGTGGACTTTGGATGTGTGGGGGACCAACGGATGATGTGGTGCTGTGGTGCTTGGTAGGTATTTTTCTGAGTCTTTTTTATAATTCAGGATTCCTCTTCGGAAGTGAGTTTTTTTTCTTTTTTTTCTTTTTTGATTATTTTAATTTGAAATTAAAAAATTTCGTTTGAAAAAAGTTTTTTTATTTTTTATAAAATAAAAAATATAATAATTATTGATTAAATGTGATATTTTGTTGGATTAAAAAAATTATTTTGTCTTATTATAATTAAATAGCCGCAAACCTAACCCAACTCATCTCTCCAAACAAAGGCTCAAGGGCAAATTACCTATACCTTTCCTAAATTTTAAAGGATGCTTGGAGATGTTCTAAATAAGTGTATTTTTTGACTTTTTATGGAATATAGGTTGGATTTAAAGTAATGTGGTAAAGAGGTGATATAACTTAAATAAGATGATGTGACTTAAATATAATAGGGACTTTTTAACTTTTTTAGGAGATGCCAAACAAAGCCTCAATTACAGATTTTCTCTTGAGGTTTTAAAAATTATATCCCGCTCCCAAGATTTATATTCACATAATAATTTAACATGTACCATTAACTAAACGTTAATAATGATTAGCTGACATCACCAAAACATAAATTGATGAATGATATTGTTCATACTGAAATATCTTTAATAAATTAACAAAATTTACAAAAGAATTACGTTAAATGAAAAAAAAATGGTAAATTACAAACACATCCCCTGAGATTTACTTAAATTACAAATTTCCTTTGTAGTTTTGCAAATTACATTATGCCTCATAAGGTTTTTAATTTTATAACAAATAGCTCATTTTATTAATATATCATTAAATTAATTAATAGTTTTTAATAATGTTAAAACTTTATTTAAATTAATAATTTAGATAATTTTATTATTGTATAGGTGAACAGTTAGAAATTTCATTTTTTCAATTAATTATGTTAATTAAAAACTTCTAACAGGGAGATATTTGTAATTTTTTAAATTACAAGGGGCAATTTATATTTTAAGCAAATCCCAGGATATGTATTTGTAATTTATCCCAAAAAAAATTAAGTTTTTGAAACCATGTTTGATTTGTTGTTTAGAAAAAAATTAGAATTTGAAAAAAAAAATAAAAACTGATTTAATAAAAATAAATAAGAAAAAATATATTTAATTTTTAAAAATTATTTCTAACCACTAAAAAATAAAATTATATAAACATAATAATTATTTTTTTTATTTTTTATTTCTTAACCAAATTAATTTTTAATTTTTTTTACAAAAATTAAAAATAAATTTCTAAAAATCAAACCAAACATATTCTAAGAATTTTTTGACAAGTCATTTCTTGTGTTTTTAACTTATTTAATTATTTGTTAATTTTATAATATTTTCACCATCTGACATTACAATCTATAAAAGTTTTAGAGACAAATTTTTTTGATCTCTAAAAGTGAAAATTTTGTTACAAAAGACATTTAAAGACTAATTTCTATCGTCGTGAGGATAGTCATTAAAAAGTCGCCTTAAAAAGTCAAAAATAAGACAAATTTCAAAAATGTCAATAATAAATAGACTTTTAAGGATAAAATAAATTGGTCTCAAATGGTTTATTTTTTGAGATAAAAAATTTGATACCAAAAAGATAATAATTAATTAATAATGTCCAATTTTCATTGCTAAAAATATCATGACGACACATTTCACAACAAAAATATTTGGTCTCCTAAAAATAATTTTGTTCCTAAATTTTGATTTCTAAAACCTTAATTTTTTGTAGTGTGATAAGTGTTTTTTCATTTTAATTTTGCATTTCATAACTTATTTAAAAATGATAATTTAGCTAAACATCAAGGGAAATCTATAATTTAGCTAAACCTTAGGGGCAATTTTGTAATTTAGCTAAACCTTAGGGGCGATTTTGTAATTTGCCTTTATTTGTCAAAATAGTATTTTAGTCAATTTATGATATCCGTTAATGACGTTAATTGCGATGGAACGGGATGTAATTTTTGACACCTCAGGAAAAATCTATAATTTCGTTAAATCTCAAGGGAGGTGTAGTTAATTTTCCTATAAATTAAACTTTTATATAAGATATGTTAAATAGATCATTTATACATAAAAATTAAATTGGTTGAAAATCTATAGTTTTATAATAAGAACACATTTATCTTTTTAAAAAAATAACTAATTAATAATAAGAACACATTTATTTTTAAAAAAATTAACTAAGTAATATGATTTTGATAGTTTTTAAAAATAATTTGAATCTGATTATGGAATTATTAATTTTTAATTAATTTGAACGAATTTTATAATATAAATTATTTGAATTATAAAAAAGAAAAAAAAATCGGGAAATACTCCAGCACCACCCCCAAATTCATGGGTGGGAGGCTCAGGTTCTCTCTCTCAAGGGAGGGGAGCTAACCACTTTCTTTCTGGGACAAACCATCTCTCCCTGGCCAATCATTTCCTTTACTAGTGTACTCTACTCCTTTCCAGTTACTTGAACGAAATACTAGTACGAAATTGTTTTGGCTAAGAGGTATTCGGGGTTGTTTGGGATAGATTAGAGAGGATGATTGTAGTTTATTTTAAATTAAAAATTTATGTCAGATTATTTGATATAGTTTTTTAAGTAGTAATAATTTAAATAAGTTAAAAAAAATTAATTATTTAAAAGCTAGAAAAGGGATATTTTTATTTACTGACTATCAGCTTTTAGCTTACAACAATCCACACCAAACACTCCAATTATGTATCTTTTTCATTTTTTTTATTTTTTTTGTATTAGATTATCTTTTTATTTTTTTTTTGTAAAAAATTAAAAAGTATATTTATTTAAATTATTCCTAACAACTCCTAAATTAGAGTAGCAATTGCACTGCAGTGGTGTTAAAAAAAATAATTATGTAATAAAAATTTTATAATTATAATTATTTATATTTAAAATATTTATAACTTTTTTGTAATTAATTTTTTTATTGCACTGTACAGTTATTTGTCCTAAATTATACTACTTACCTCATTGTTAGATAAATTTTTTTATTAATGATATACGAGCATGAAATAATCTCCTCGTATAATCTTGTTGATCAAGTTTGCGCTCCTCCAAACGTCGTCGCTTTACTCCCTGAAAGCACAAACGTAAACTAGCCGGCGGGTGTGTGCCGGATACCTCTCCGATGCCTAAGTCAACAAATAGACAATAGACAAAAAGCTCTATATATTTGAAGGTAAAGATTGCGATACCTGTACATAAGTCCTACTATGAACTTTTATAGATTCTGCGTGGCACAATCCTAGTAGGATTCTTTTTCTCCAATGTAGAGTCCTCATAGGAATCAGAAAGGTAATGCTCATCTTTCTACAGCCCCCTCACTACCTTACCAAGTGAGATGGTTTTACCGCGGTAATATAACCAAACAACCGAGCTACCCCTAGCCCTCAGACAGACTCAGCTCGGTGCGTCCCCAAGCGACGCTTAGCTCGAGCACTGTTCAACTATACCTCAGATCTGAACACTATGACCGAGCTAATTATTACCACTCTGACCGAGGTAACTGTGACCATACTTAGACCGAGCCAATAGAAGCAAGGTCCATTTTACTAAGTCATTTTCACTACAGCCCATAGATCGGTCCACTACAATATCTGGGCCTAGCTCGGCCCTAAATTCACATAAAAACTCCCTCTCAATTGTCCCTTAATTCCATCTGCAATGCATGATTTGGGATTACCTGTTATTAGTCGAGCTAAAGGTCCAAAACCAACCGAGCTAAAGCAAGTAGTCCCACCGAGTTCATGTTCTACTGGGCTACCGATTAGTCCGATTCTTAAACGTTCTTTTAATCGCTCTGTACGTCTGAATCGTTTTCTATTCCCTTGGATACATGGCTGGCTCCCATTGGCCAAATATAGCTGTCACAGCCGTCTTCGTACTCCGAAAATTTTGAACAGTCATGCCCGTTTCGTGTGTTTTATACAAAAGCACCCCTATTTTGAAAAACACTCCACTGTTCATCTTTTCTTACTTTTCGCGCTTCTGAGTTTTCATTTTCACGACCACAGCATCTGCAAAACTTGTGCTCCAGCAAGCATCCTTACTGTGTTGATCTTCGATCTCTCATTTTGCGACTGTAAGTGGCTCAAATCCTTCTTACGTCTTTGTTTTCTCCATGCGTATGCACAGCATAGATATATATATATACAAGTGTTTATATATACACTAGAATGTTTGAAGAAATACCAAAAACCCAAAAACCACACGCCCAGACCTCAATCGTATTTTGACTAGGTTCTTTAATCAATCTTGAATGCAATCCTTTTTTATCCAATAAAACATGACGACTGAGATAAGAACTTGTCTGTGATAAGTGCACAGTTGACCGAACTAGATACTTGTTTGCAAATCCCAAGTTGTTTTAAGACCGAGCTAGGTGTTGTTTATTAAACTTGTAGTCTTGATCACGACCGAACTAAGCACTTGGATATAACATTGCAGACTGACCTCCAACCGAGCTGGAGGTCTTGTGTTAGCCCTTCTGTTCGACCGAATTGAAAACACCATGTTTCCCGTATGTGACCGAGCTAAGCTTTTACAATTCTTTTTGTAAATTGATTGTTTACTTAGTCCGGTCCAATTGTCTGGGCATAACACTTCTTATTTCCACTTTGCAGACTTAACTAGGTTGGCCAGGCACGCCCTTGCACCCCGCCAGCTTTGCTCAACCGAGCCAACCAAAGCCTCAGTCGCGCCGAGCTAGGCTTAATTTATTTACAACTTAAGTTAAATGGGTAAATACCGGTTCCTGGTGGACTAACCTGGGGCGATAGCTGAGTTCCGAAAGGACTATCACATTCCTGATGATGTACATCTCTCATTGGCTGAACTAGATACCACGCCCTGGGGAAAACTAGGCTTTGTTCCCTTCACCGTAATATCCATTGTAGAAGTCGGTCTTCGATTTCCCGTTCAACCTCTCCTTTGTGAATTCCTTAGGCAGACAAGACTCTGCCCCACCTAACTTTCCACAAATTCATATAGAATAATAAACGGCATCACCGAACTAAACCGTCGGCTTGGCCTCAACCTCGGTTTGGAAGAGCTATTCCATCAATACTCACTCGGCCAAAATGAGGACTGCTGGGTATATTATTTAAGAATAAGAAGACGCCGAGAGAAAATAATTAAAATTACACCGGACAAAGACGTGACTGACGACGACCTCTTCTGGGTTTTTGGCAATTTTGAAGACCAGGAAGCCCAGATACCAGGCTATAGTATTAACTGGAATAAAGGAACAGCCGGTATGCATACCTCGGCTTAGTTTGTCTGCTTTTTGCTCTTGCTATTTATAACTTTTACACCGCGTTAACCGTTGCCTTTCTCCTTATGCAGACTTGAACCAGGTAAAGTCACAATACCAATACCCCAACCTAGACGCTCTCCGCGCCACGCTTCGATACCGTCATCGAGGTTGGGCCGAGCTTCTTAAGTTTGAGTTGACCTACCGATATAGCGGAAAGAGGAAGGTCAAGGTAACCAATTTTCTTTTGGAACCATCACCAGAACCGGACCTTAACTTGCCACAAATCAACCTCATTCCCTTAACCGAAGAGCAAGAAATGGCCAAGCGCCGAACTGTTCGAGCCCTAATCATCGAACAAACATCTACTCCCATTGTTGATTGTCAGACCGAGGCTCCACAAGCCGGTCAGACACATGAAGCAGTGGTAGCCCTACCCATAGCCCGAGCTACCTCATCCCGGCTCAGCAAACGGCCGCACACACAAAGCTTGAGGGATAAGGACAAGCCATCCCAAACCGAGCCCTAAGAAACAACAATCTCCCAAGGCCGGAACCGTCTTAGCTCTTCAAGATCTCCATCCCTACTAGTCTGGGCGCCAACAGCCACCTTCAAGGGCCGAGCTATTACGGCCTCGGACTCCGTCAGCGCCGAGAAGGACCATCTGTAGAGCGTCTGCCTTCCTGCCGACATGAAGCGACATGAAGGTTTGACAGAGCTGAAGGCTATTCGCTCGGCCTCTAAATCAATGATTCTGGTAAGCCCCAAAAAATCTCCTCAAACTTTGAACATTTGTTACGGTCCGAGTGTGTTGGTTGTCTCTTAATCGCTCCAAACAATGCAGGCCCTACAAAAGAGCCAAGTAGCTCACAAACGATTTCTTGAGCTCAGGAAGATGGCACGGTCAGCCGTCGCCGAGGCAGAATCCAAAGCAACCGAGCTGAAGGATGCACAGGCCAAGCTGGCCGAACTGGAGGCCAAAAATTCAAGGCTCACCGGACTGGTCAGCACGGCGGAGGCTAACAAGCAAAAGGCGTTAGCCGAGAAAAAAGACCGTTACCTACGTGAGCTGGCCAAGATTGAGAAGAAGATAAATGCCGAGCTGGAGGACCTGAAGAAAAAGATACAGGATGCAAAGGACCGAGGTTTCAAGGAAGGAGAGGAGACGTATGTCCAGCAATGCGAAACGGCTAAGGATATTTTTTTCAAGTGCAGTTGGAAAGCTGCTGCTAAAAAGCTCGATTATGGACACGACTCCAATGTCTTCCTAAATCCCCCTTTCCACTTTATACCGGGCTGCATGGCGGACTATGCTAACGTGGTCTAACAAAAGTTCCTTCATGAGGGGGAGAAGGATGAGGTCCCTGCTCTTGAGAATACGCCAAACACTCAGCTCGACCGCCAGTCTACTCATCCTGTGGACCCTAGCCCACCTTCGCCTACTAACGTGGTGTCTACGATTGAGCCTAACCAGAGGGCTCATCTCATAGCCGAGTTACCCTTGGGTGAAGTTCGGGTCAATTTGGACGCCGATCTGGACGATCTCTTCGCTTGATTTTTCCTTTTTCTTTTTTCTGCTATCAATGAAGTTTTATAACCAGGCTCAAGCCCCTCCCTTTAAACATTTTGAAATGGAATGAAATCTGCTATTTTTCTTCAACTGTTTGTTCGGTTATACTCTTACTTGTAATTATTTTTTTGTTGTTGTTGTTTTTTTTGTTTTTTTTATTTTTTATTTTGCTCGGTTGCCATACTAAATTTTTATGGCCGAGATATCCATCTTGGTTCAAGAGCTTTGTAATCTGTTCTATATGTTGGTTATACCTGCCAACCTTCTTCAGCCTAAATCCTTATCTCAGTTGAAGAGAGCTAAAAGTTAGTTATTCTTTCCAACCTTCTTCAGCCTAGATCCTTATCTCGACTGAAGACAGCTAAATGTTGGTTATTCCTGCCACCTTCCTTCAGCCTAGATCCTGATCTCGGCTGAAGAGAGCTAAATGTTGGTTATTCCTGCCAACCTTCTTCAACCTAGATCCTTATCTCGGCTGAAGACAGCTAAATGTTGGTTATTCCTGCCAACCTCTTTCAGCCTAGATCCTGATCTCTACTGAAGAGAGCTAAATGTTGGTTATTCCTGCCAACCTTCTTTAGAGTAGATCCTGATCTTGGTTGAAGAAAGCTAAATGTTGGTTATTCCTGCCAAAGAGAGCTAAATGTTGGTTATTCTTGCCAACCTTTTTCAGCCTAGATCCTGATCTCGACTGAAGATAGCTAAATGTTGGTTATTCCTGCTAACCTTCTTCAATCTAGATCCTGATCTCAGCTAAAGAGAGCTAAATGTTGGTTATTCTGGCCAACCTTCTTCAGCTTAGATCCTGATCTCGGCTGAAGAGAGCTAAAAGTTGGTTATTCCTGCCAACCTTTTTCAGCCTTGATCCTGATCTCAGTTGAAGAGAGCTAAAAGTTGGTTATTCCTGCCAACCTTCTTCAGCCTAGATTCTGATCTCGGCTGAAGAGAGCTCGATATTTGGTTATTCCTGCCAAACTTTCTAATTGCCCCTTGCTGGCAATGACTGAGAACAACTTTTACAGTACAAAGACTTACGCCGAAAAAACTACTTGTTTTATTTGAAAAAAGGAAAAAAATACAAATACTTTAAGAGAATGCTAAAAATAAAATAACTTGAGATTGACAGTGTTCCATGGCCTGGGAATAGCCTTGTTGTCTCCATCTTCTAAGTGATATGCCCCTCTTCTTGCTAAACCAAACACTTTGTATGGTCCTTCCTAGTTAGGTCCCAACTTGCCATCTCCAGGTACCAAAGTGTTGCCCATTACTTTGCGTAATACCCAATACCCAATCCCCAATCTTGAATTGCCTTGGATGCACCGTTTTGTTATATTTTCTGGATAACTCCTGCTGGTATGAGGCAATGTGAACTAGAGCTCTTTCCCTTCTCTTTTCTGCAAGGTCGAGTTCCAAGGTTATGGCTTCTTCATTCAAGTTTGGGTCAAAATTTTCACTTCTAATAGTGGGGAGGCCTACTTCCAGTGGCATTACTGCCTCCATGCCATAGGCCAAAGAAAAAGGCGTTTCACCAGTTGACCGCCGCGGTGTGGTACGGTAAGCCCATAAAACATGAGGAAGTTCCTCAGCCCACTTGTCTTTTGCTCTCTCAAACCTTTTCTTTAAACCATCTAAGACGACTTTGTTTGAAGCTTCTGCCTGGCCATTCGCTTGAGGGTATGCTAGTGTAGAGTTGTAGAATTGTATCTTGTATTCCTCGCAACAGCCCCTAAAGATTTTGCCATCGAACTGAGTGCCATTGTCAGATATTAGAGCATTAGGTATGCCGAATCGGGTTGTGATATTCTGCCAGAAGAACTTCTTTACGTCTTTCTCCTTTATTGATGCGAGTGCTTCAGCCTCTACCCACTTTGTGAAGTAGTCTGTTACTGCAAGAAAGAACTTTATGTTGCCGGGTGCTGTTGGAAGTGGTCCCACTATGTCTAGGCCCCACATTGCGAAGGGCCATGGGCTAGTTAATAGTAAAAGCTCTCTAGCTAGTTGGTGTATCTAGTGTGCGAACTTCTGACATTTTTCGCACCTTTTGACATACTTCTCAGAATCTGCCTGCATGTATGGCCACCAATATCCTTGTGAGATTGCTCTGTAAGCCAATGATCTTCCTTCTTCGTGGCTTCCGCATACGCCTTCATGTATCTCGAACAAAAATGCTCGATCTTGCTAGGATGGACACATTTCAAGTAAGGTCATGTGAAGGATTTTTTGTATAACGCCAATGATGGAGAGAGCCAAAATCACTGTGACTTTGCTCTTATTTTGTTGGCCTCTTTTTTCTCTTCAGGTAAGATGCTATCTTTTAAGAATACTATAATGGGATCCATCCTTGAAGGGCCTAGTTCGGCACAACATACCTCAGCTACTTCGGGTTCTTCAATGCTTGGTCTGGGTAGGAAGTCGATCAGCAATAGATGTGGGATAGATGTATCTGCCATTGAAGCAAAACCTGCTAGTTCGTTTGCTCTACTGTTTTCTTCTCGGCCGATTTGCTCTATCTGCACTATTTCGAACTTCATGATCTTCTTTCTGACTAACTTTTGGTACTTAGCCATCCTCTTATCTTTCGCTTCGTAGTCGCCTAAAATCTGGTTTATTACCAGCTGGAAGTCACTGTAAACCATTAGCTCGGTAGCCTTCATGAAAAGTGCTAATTTTAGGCCTGCTAAAAGTGCTTCATACTTCGCCTCATTGTTTGATGCTAGGAAGCCGATGTTAACTGCTTGTTCCACTATTAGGTCATCTGGTGAGATGATGACTATGCCAAGTCCTACACCGTGCCTATTGGATGCTCCATCCACGAAGAGCTTCCACATCTCTCCGACGAATAGTTTCCAGCAAGTAGAGGGGTGGGTCATGTGTGTTGCTGATGTTTTCTTCCAAGTCCATGCCTGCTGTTGAGGTTTGCTCTTCACTATCTGACTGCCCCAAGTTTTTACTTGTTGATGAGTCCTTACTGGGAATAGCACGATTTGTCCTTTCCTTCTTGTCTTCAATCCTGTATGGCTTGGAATGTAGTTGGGCATCTTGTTTTGGGGCCTGCGCAGTTCCTGCGGCACTTTCTATCACCATTTCGGTTATATCGGTCAAGTCAACTGGGCAGATGTGATGACTTTCTAGTGTGAACTCAGCCACAAAGTCTGTTAAAGCCTGGACTTTTTTTGCTGTTCTGGGTTGAAATTTGATATCGAACTACCCCAACTCCACCGCCCATTTCAAGATTCATCTAGAAAAATCTGCCCTCTCGAACAAGGCTTTTAATGGAAAAGCCATTAGGACGATCACAATGTGGGCATGAAAGTAGTGCGACAACTTTCTTGAGGCCATCATCAAAGCCAATGCCAGTTTTTCCAATGGTAGATACCTGGTTTTAGCGCCCAGCAAGGTTTTGTTGACATAAAAGATAGGCAAATGTTGGATTCCTTCCGCTCTGACCAACACTGCACTGACTGCATGTTGTAAAACTGCTAAGTACAAAAAAAGCTCTTCTCCTGGTACTAGGGTTACTAGCAACGGAGGAGAGGTCATGTAGTCTTTTAAGCTCTCTAGGCGCAGTCGCATTCTTCATCCCATTCAAATTTGGCCTTCAATGCTTGGAAGAATGATTGACATCTACCTGATGACCGACATATGAACCGGTTGAGTGCGGCTGCTAGGCCAGTGAGATGCTGCACCTCTTTGATTGTATTGGGCCTCTCAAGATTCTGAATTGTTTTGATTTGAGAGGGGTTGTAGACACCCCATTTTTGACAGACCTTAAGACTCAGACGTCACCAACTGAGCGCTCGGTGATGTTGCATATTGTGCTCATTCTGAAGTTGCGGAATCTCGGCTGCGAGCCTTGCCTCCGGACTTCGGGGCTCTTTTGTGCTTTGCCTCGGTTTGTGAACCAGGTCCCGTTTTCTCCGTTTTCTCTTACCGAAGGGAGGAAGAGGTCTTATAGATCATTTCTCAGTGGCCGTAAGCTACGTTTCGTCATCGTAGGCCATTTTTCCCGTTTGGAACCCGGTTCCCGATTTTCGGAGCCGTCGGCTGTGTGCCTCGATTCGAGACCGCTTAACCGCCTGCGTTCCTCCGATTTTTGGCATACACCTTGTTTCCTCCCTTTTGAGGGACATTGTGGCCCGAGAGACCAACTTTGTGGTCGAACGCCACCTCCGGTGCTTAACAATCAGTTTTCGGGGCCCCGGGCCGCGCGTTTTGGCCCCCGAACCTTCGCTTTGCATCGGTTTGGGTTCATTTTTGGCGGAGACTTTATTTTCATTGTTAGGAAAGTTGTAGAAGGGTGGGAGGCCAACAATTGTTCTGAAGACCAGCTTTATTCCTTCATCGCTCTTTATCACCCGTTTTCTTCACTAGAAAGCTGACTTTGCATCTGTTTATTGATTTGCTACCGTTGATTTGCTACCGTTGAATATAGATCATTTTGATGGACATCATTTGACTGGGTGACCGAGAGGATCAAAGATTTTTTTGAAAAAAAGACTACTGGGCGGATCGCACTACTCCTACTCTCTCTTGATGGTGGTATTGTTTTTAGTGCTTTTTTCATCATGGGGGATGGGTTTTGTTGTTTTTTGCGAGTGGAATGGGAGAGTTATTGAGTTATTTTTGACCTAGAGAGCCAAAAGAAAAGAAAAACCGCTTGGATTGAAGTCAAATGTTACATGCATGTACATATTGATGAGTTTGAGAGTATTCTTGAATTGAATTGTCATGCATGTCCATGTTGTTATATCAGTCCATGTTTTTTCACTTTTTTTTTTCAAAGAGCTCTCATTTGCATGATTGGGGAAGACTTGAATTAAAGATCAAAAAGATCATGTCATGTTTGTTTAGTGTTCTTGAAAAAAAATTGAAATGAAATTTAATTGAAACACCCCTTTTGAAAGAGTTTTCCGAAAAATGGGCCCAAGAGGATCGATGGAGCCCTCTTGTTTATAGCTAAATGGATGTACCACATATGGTGATTGATTGAAAAATTGATTCTGAGAAATGAGAAAAAGATTGCATCTTGATAAATAAATTGATTTCATTATCGTAATTCATAACATCTTCATAACCTTTTTAGTTATTTTGTTATTCTTTTTCTCTTATTATATATATATGTAGGTATATATAGGTGCTCGTGCTGGAGCTAGGGCGTGGGATTGGTCCCGGGATTGGTCCCCTCAGCTTGAGGTTCCGTGAGGTTCCGCTCAGGTGCGCCATGTTTGCCATGCCATGTAGGTAAACCCATAGGGCCGGGTTTGGGTCGTGACACTGGCCACTAAATTTTCTTGACCCTTTTGCACCTGGCCGGCCAGCCAGGGGAGGTGGCCGGCCAGGCACCTGAACCTCCTGAACCTGGCCGGCCATTCTTCTCTCTCCTGGTGCATGCCATTTATGCCAATTGCTTTTGCACTGCAGAGGATCGCCTTTTGGGGAAATTTGAATTGGTTTTTCCCCTCCTTTTTCCTTGGCCTCTCCTCTATATAACCAGCACCCCTTCTCCATCTTTAAGGGTTACAAAAATTGGTTAGAGCCTTTGCATACAATCCTTTCTCTCTCTCTCATCCAAGCTCCAAAACCTTAGTTTCTTGGCCATTTTATACACCAACCCATAGCCTACCACCTCCATCCTCCATTCCAACACCTTAAGGCTGATTTTCAGAGGCTAGGAGCTCCTCTTCTTGGACCAGAAGCTGCTGGAAAGTTGTGCTACAAGGGTGAGTCCTCTTTTCCCTCTTTCTTGCCTTATTTTGCTCTATATTTTATCTCCTTTTTCTTACATTTTTGGGCTCCGACCTGAACTGAAAATAGTCTTATTTTGAGCTCATCTTCATGTTTGATTAAGGAACTTTCTCTGTTTGAGGCCATCTTCTACCCCTTTCCCTTTATCTCTCTTTTAGGGCTATTTCTTGCATGATATGTTATCCTTGTTTGTAAGCATTTCTGGGCTTCAATCCAAACTATAAAGTGACTTATTTTGAGCCCCTCTTCAACTTTTTTGAAAGGCTCTTCACTGTTTGAGGCCAGCTACTGCCTCTTGCTCTCAATTTCTCTTTTAGGGCCATTTTTGCATCGTATTATAGCCTTACTTGTGAGCATATTTGAGACTTTCCATAAGCTGTAAAGTGTCTTGTTTTGAGCCCCTCTTCAAATTTTTTGAAGGTTTCTTCTCTTTTTGAGGTTATTTTCTGCCCTGTTTGTTCATTCTCTCTTTTAGGGCTGTTTTTGCATGATATATTAGCTCTATTTGTGAGCCTTTTTGGACCTCAACCTAAACTGAAAATAGTCTTGTTTTGGAATCATCTTCATGTTTTATTAAGGCTTATTCTCTGTTTGGGGACATCTTTCCCTATGCATGCTTCATTCTTTCATGATTAGGGCTATACATTAGAGCACTTGTGTTGGCCATGGTTTGGCCTCTTAGCCACTGAAATCTAGTGGATTTTCTGTGGCTTTGATGCATTTTTGAGCCTCAAAATCAGAGGGGGGGTGACCCCCTCTCACCTTGTTTTGTTTGATGGTCTTTTTGGCCTTCCAAAGAGGCCCTATCTTGCATGCCCTGTTGATTGATTTCAGGGTCAATTTGGTGAGTTTTAGGGCTATCATATTTGATTTTCAGAGTTTTTTGTGCCATGCTAAGTGTCCTTGATGCATGTGCTTAATAACCCCTTTGTATGCCCTCTAAAAGAACCCATCATTTGTGCATGTGTTGGTTGCATTTCAGAGGTTATTTGAGCATGTTTTGGCATGTTTTATTCACTGATTTTTTCCGGTTTGATGAGTTCTCACTTGCTTCATATACATGCCATGTAAATCATGTTTGCTAGTCAAAATCGCATGCTATTTTAGTCCATCTTACTAGCATCTTTTGGCCATGCTTTGAACTAGAAATGTTCATGTTTTGGGACTGCCTTGGTTCTGTCTTTATGCCTCATGATCAAATAATGCATGCTTTGTACAGCTATAGGCCAATGCATGTGCCTAGTTTTGTGTTTCGGGACCATCCCATGCATCGGGTGCCATTTATCCATGTTTCGGGATCCTTTTGCATCAAATTTTAGTGCTGGAACTTACATGTTTGTATGCCATATTTCATGCCTTGCCATGCCTTGTTAGAGTGGCATTTGTGCCTTAGGATCGGTCCTCGGTTTGCGTACATGTGTGCACGCATCTCGAGTGTCTCATTTTCATCTTATGGCCATTGATGTGAGTGTGGCTGAGGTCCACTCATGTTGGTGTAAGTCCATCATGCATTGTCTATGCCATTTCATATCATAGCATTGCGTATGCTAGGTTGTATGTTAGAGCATCGTGTATGCCATGTCACATCGAGCATTGTGTATGCCGTCTCATAGCATTGCGTATGCTAGGTTGCATGTTAGGATTGCATTCATGCATGCCATCTCATTTGCATTGTGTTTGGGATAGGAGTTAGCCCGAGCACGGGAAACGAGGGACGTTTCGTACTCCGAGTGACAGAACGTGTCTCAATTCCTTATCGCTGACACTCCGAATTATCCATGATGGAGTCTAGGCCTTATTATGTTTTCATTCGCATTCATTCCATATTGAGTCGTGCAATTCGACTCATTGGCCATCATACATCGAGATGCGTGATTGGTGACACGAGGATCGAGGACTACACTCCTGGAAGAGTAGTCGTGCATACATATGTGAAAATACTTTGCCATGCCCCTTTCCTGCTCTCTGTTGCAGCAAATCAGAAATCAGCAATCTCTTGGGGCTTCGTGCAATATTTCGAGCTTAATTGTAAACAGAGACTAATTGGGGCATCGCAATGGATTTCTGCGCCAAGCAACCCGAACATGTATCATTCATCATCTAGAGCAGAGTTGAGGCAGTCCCTAGCTTGCATGCTAATTTACTGCTTTCCTAGATTAATTTGTTAATTAATTAGGATTTTGTATTTATTCGGACTGTAATTATTCATTTGGGACTGTATATTATTTATTTGGACCCTCCGAGTGAGGACACAATTGTAATAAGTGTACGTGCGTGTGATGTATGTCTCCCAACCCTACGTTTTTCTCTCCCTTTTATTTACCAGCTTATGATGGTTAGAATAGGGCATGTTTCAATTAGCATACAGTATGATAGCATGTTTGCATTCATTCATCTGTTTTGCATGCACCGGGCTCGGCATATCATAACTCACTACATTGTATTTCAATTCCAAGTTGAATACTTGTTAGCTGTAGCATTCCATATGCCATGTTTAGAATAGCCGAGCCTATCTTAGTTGCATTCTTGCATGTGTTGCATTAGGCATTTCTGTATAGTTAGGATCATGCATGGATTTCTAACATGGTTTCTGTTTTGGCTTGGAGTACGCGGTAAGTTTTTACGCTTTAGCATCCATGCATGTGTGTGAGTGACTGCCATGATAGCATTTGTTACCATGAGGCTATTTGCTTATGTGATATAACTACCTAAATGCCTGTGGGTGAATGTTGGATTATTTGGATTGGAACAAATCATCGGCTGTGAGTTTTAAGCCCACTAGATAGTGACAAATCATCATGTTTTCTAAGCCCACCCGAGGGTGGCAAAATCCACATTTTAGCCTACTTGCGAGTAGCAAATCGTCTTTCAAAAACAAACATGAGATGTTTCGTTCCAATTCAGGCGATCCAGTCTATACTTGTATGCTGTGCGCATCAGATAGAAAATCTAGGCTAATAACCGGAATAAGAATGCATAATGTTCTCAAAACTAGATATCATGGTTAGTAGAGGCCGATCTTTGATCGGGCGAGTGAGGGTGCTCACGAAGTGACCTTCTCCAATCGTACCCAAGTTCCCGAGCCGAGGCAACTTTGGTGATGATGGACACGTGGCCTTAGGCACGAGTCAGGGTTTCCTAAATTTTCCAAAAATAAAATATTTAGGTAGTGACTTTGTATCTGGCAAAGCAGTCCATGTTTGGCACTTTTTTCAAAAATCTGTTTTTCTCAAAACGATTTGCCGAATTTGGACTCTTTGGTTCAGATTAAGAACCGTGACAATTAGAGTCCTAAACTGTAGTAAGCCCAAAATGAACGAAACGGGAGGGATGCTGGGGATTTAGAGACTTAACTCGAACTCATGATATCTTGTTTTGATTACACTTATGTGTTTCTTTGCATTGCATTTGCATTGGTGTGCCTAGGACACCGTGTTTGCCATCTGCTATTCCTGAGCGGTTTGCCAAAGGCTGCGTGCCACAAGGCTTACCGGTTACGGGCTCGGCCAGTATGGGAACACAAACCCCGGTTTTACCGGGGCACCATTTTTTACCATTCGACCTAGTGCATATTTGGAATCCATAATGACCATTCTAAGCTAGGACAGGTTGCTTACCCGATATAGGTTGTTTGAAACCGCTGTGTGCGTAGTGAAACCCTAGCTCCTGACAAAATAGGACAGGGAAACCCTACCCTAACATAGGGGTGTTTTGGCTCTCACTTATCTGTTATGTGCTTTTAGAGTGCATCTCTACAGGGAAATGCATGTATCAGTTTACAAGTTTGGGCATCAGGCCTGCGGGCATCAGTCAGTGTTTGAGAATCAGTTACTGCGGGTACCAGATTTAGTTTGGGGACAGTGATTCAAGGATAGTGATCAGTGTTTGAGGACAGTGTGTATTCAGCTTATCGACCGTGTGTTGTTATGCCCAGCTGTGTGTTGTGTATTTATTTTAAGTTGATATATTGTTCGTTTATCTGGTTATTTATTTCGTTATTGCTTTATTTATCTTTTTGCTAGGGCAGTTTTAGCACAATTGTTTCCGACCCAGCAGATATTCCCCAAGCACTTTGGATAAGAGGTCGTCGGCTCAATCGATCTGAGGATTTGATTGACGGACAGCCAGTGTTCCATTCTCTACCCCCGGTTGTCAGAAGAAGGCCGAGAAAGCGCAGTGTGTTTGAGCAGAGGTTACCAGAGCAGTGGCCTACCCTAGCAGTGAACAGTCGGGCTGAGGTCTTTGTTTCTGCCATAGAGATACACATACCAGTCAATGAGTAGGATCAGCAGAACATGGCCGGAATGGAAGAAATGATGCGCCAACTCCAAGAGAGTATGAAGCAAATGCAGGAGGACGCTGTCCACCAAGCAGAGTTCTCTAAACAGCAAGCCACGATCATGGCCCAGCAAGCGAAGCTAATTACCCGGCTACAGCAGCAAGCCGGAGCATCAGCCTCACATCTAATTCTTCCCCCACCAAGGGTCCCAATACCCGAGCAGACACCAACCACCCAGAATGTCTTGCCAAATGCCCAGAACATTTTGCCAAATGTCCATACCGCTCAGGAGGACACAGACATCCCAACAGGGCCGGCTCCGCCCCCGCTTCCGCCTCAATTATCCAAAGTACATACGCCAGTCAACCACCCGGACTCTCCCTTCGAGTTCGAAGTAGACCCTACAGCACTGAAATTGGGCAAGCTCGAGAAGTTATTCAAAAAATACCAGGGGATAAAAGCTATCCCGGATATCGAGAACGGATATACTGATGTGGCTGTGACGCTGCCGGATAGATTCAAAATGCCGCAGATCGATTGCTTCGACGGATCTGGGGATCCCATGGTCTACCTCCGGCTATTCTCAGATATATTACGGCCAATGGGCCTCACCAGACCCCAGAAGCTTTCGCTATTCGGCCGAACCTTGTCAGGAGTGGCCGCTATCTGGTATGCGAAGTTGGAGGATGATGTCAAGCAGAGTTTGGATGAAATGGCTGAGGCCTTTGTTGCGTAATACTCTTACAACACCCAAATTGAGATTACAACTCGTGATCTCGAAACAACAAGGCAGGAGCCTAAAGCGAGTTTCTCGGATTTTGTGATTCGGTGGAGGGCGAAGGCCTCGATGATGACTTTAAGGCCCACCGATAAGGACCAGATCAGGATGATTGTGCGCAATCTCCAGCCAAAACTGATGCAAAAAATGATTGTGCTCCCCTTCCCCACCTTTTCGGATCTGCATAAGATGGGGGTAAAAATTGAAGATGCAATGAAACAGGGTTTGATTGACCAAGACAGGGAGCAACCCCAGAGAACCATTAACCACAACAACAATGCAGGCCCGAGTGGCGCTGCAATTGCAAGAACTTCGGAGGTAAGCATGGTCGCCACCATTCCCCCTCCCCTTCCAAGACCCATGGTAGCCACACTCTTCTCCGGCGCATCCGGAAGAAATACACAGACCACTAAACACCAACCCAGAGGCCAAAGAACCTTCACCCCATTGTACATGGCCCTGTCCAAGGCTCTAGGGGTCTTAATCAGAAAAGGGCATCTAAAACCCCTGGAGCCGAGGCCGTTACCAAATCCACTATTCCCCACTCACAACCCAGCCAAATATTGTGCATATCACCAGCAACACGGTCATGACACCGACCAATGTTTCAGATTGCGTCACGAGATTCAAGATCTCGTTGACAAACAGGTGATTTTGCCACCAAAAAGACCCAATGTCACAACCAACCCACTCCCTACACACAACCAAGCTCCACCTCTCAAAAGAATTAACTTTATCTAGATTGGGGTCGTGTCTTATGATCCTAGCATCTATATCACTCCTTCCCATCTACCTAAGCCGGAGGTGCTCCTTCCCGATTGCACTAACCTTTTGTGCATGATGGACATCTCCACAACCCAACTTGAGCCAGTGGTGGTGGCTGTTGAAGAAAATACAGAGGAGGTTGCAGAGGAGGATGGAACTGTTAAGTCAGGGTTTGAGCAATCTGGGAATTTTGCTGGGGAAGCCTACGATCCGAGCGATTACATTCTGTCAGCAGGCCAGTCTGAACCAAGTGTAGAATTGCCAAAGAGAGCAGAACTGTGTGTGATCCAGGGGGATGGATTTGAGCAGGGGACAGAGGATTTAACGGCCATAGAAGAGGATTTTGCCAAACTCCAGTTCTTCAATGACCAAGAATCAGGAGATGCGGCAGTCAACTGGTTTGAGTATGAAGAATCGGCAGAGGCTACCGGATGGCTGGATGATCAACCGGATATTATAGAGTTCCAATAGGGCTCAGCAGGGGCGAGGGTATCAGTTGTGGCCGGAAGGGCCGGAAGTCAGAGTACATTGCCGGAGAGCGCCGGTATGAAGAATTTCGCTCAGGACAGGAGCATTGTGAATACAACGAAAGCTGAACAACAAACTGCGCTGACGCAGGTGGAACAACAGGATACTGAGAGAACTGGGAAAGCCAAAACCCATAAAGGGACTGAAAATGCTGTGGGCACAAGGACGGAAGATGCTGTGAGCATGTGGGCTGAAAGTGCTGCGAGTACAATCATGCCGGAGCCAGACAGGTGCCTTTTGAATGCCAACGGAATGTGGTGGGAACACGATTGTTTATGTCTTGCCCACACAGACGAATATTGGGGGAGCAATCAACCAGACGACACCTGGTATCTCGATGAAGTTGATCACATGACAAGAAGTGGGCGGTATTTCAAGCCCCCGCACCTAGACCAACCAGAAGCGTCTGGAAAGGACAAGGAAACTGAAAAGCAGAAAGAGAAGCAGATCAAAGAAGAGGCTGTATTAAAGCAGCTGAAGAAGATACAAGCAGACATCTCTATCTGGGGACTGCTTATGGCGTCACGAGTGCACAGACAGGCTGTTCTATCTGCTATGGACAAGGCCAAACTCTCCATAGATACCACGCCAAAGCAACTGGTAGGATTAGTCTTTCCGGGAGGAGCTACCCCGATGCTGACTTTTTCTGACAAGGAATTACCACCTGAAGGTGCAAACCACAATAAGCCACTCTACATCTTTGTGGAGTGTAGAAATAAATGGATACCGGTGGTTCTTGTTGATACGGGGGCTGGCTGTGTCCCCCTTTCTATGTACTAGTCCAGGTGCCCAGCTGCCACTAACTCCTCCAGATGTTGCCTTAATGACGTACAATTTTCAGTGTGGTTCCCCTTCTCATCATGGAAGGTGCATCGGGACCTCTCGTTATAGCATTTTTGTGCTTCTCCCAACTTGGCAGGCCGCCGAACGAAGGGTTCATTACATATCTCGCTGAGAATCCAGTAGATAGGTTTATTGAATACTGTGGTGATAGCAGTGCGAACTCTTAGCCTCCTTTTTTCTAAGTCTTCTATGTTGGCTCGCCTGCCTCGCCTATTCCTGCTTAGTTGTTCTACCGTGTTGACTTTAGCTGTAGTCTTTTTATCTGGCATCGCTATTGCGCCAGATTTTGCTTTAATACGAGCGTTGTCTTTCTCTACTCGGATATGCTGATACTGTCACGACCCAAACCTGCCTCTAAAGGTTTGGCATCGTAACCGGCCAGTAATCCATGATTACCACAGGCCTTCCTGTGCAAAACATAATAATCGAGGCTCGCGGAATCGAAGACAGAATACAATAAGTCCAAAGAGCTGTGCATTTATATGAACAACTAGTTACATGCCAAAAATGTTAATTTACCCACTAGCTTTACATAACGTGTAACAAAAGATCATACATAAAACATAGGCACATGCCACAGATGTACAACAAAACAAAACTCACTAACGGCCTTCCAGGCCTAGCCCCAACTCGGAGGCACGCAAAACACCAGGTAGACTTCAAAACGGCGGCTCGGTCAAGACTCCGCCTAGGCTTGACTCCCAGAATGCTCACCTATAAATACATATATACAAACAGTGAGCTAAAGCCCAGTGAATAACGTTAAAGTAAAGGGGTAGTGAACGAATTCCATATAACATATATCTGTAAATCAAATTATTCATAATCATTCATATCAGAACATATCATAATGGTACATCTCACGGAACATAACACATAACATCTTCCGACTAGAGTAATCGGTTCCGGATACCGATTAAACACATATCACCACAGTGAAGTGGCTAACGAGATCTCGTATCATATATTTGTCATGGACCCGCATTTTCATGCCGTCCCCCATGACTTGGGACTATCCGTAGATGCCATACTAGATTCACAAACAGGATATTCGTTCACAGAATCAAAATCACATTTCAAAATCATAACTTAACATATCACGTTTGAAATATAGTTCATATTAACATAACTTTACAGAAATGTTACTCACAGTGGGTTTCCAAAACCGGTTGCACGGTCTTCAAGGTTTGACTTACAAATATAAACATTATAGCTTAACACATAGAGTAAACACATACTTGTAATCTCTTAATGGTGCTTCCATCTCATAACCTTGTTATCATAACTTAATTAAGGCTTAAGGATGCCTAAAATGTAATGAGGATGCCAAAACATGCATTGGAACACTTTGTGAAATTTCAGAAAAATAGGTCCCCGCTTGAGCGTGTGTTCCCCCGCTCGAGCGGACTGTAAACTGTGACAAAGATACTGGATGCACGAAATCCCCGCTCGAGCGGCCTTCAAAAATCTGGGTGGAAACCAGTCCCATTTTCTGTTAAACCGTGGGTCTCCATTTTTGCAAAAATCAACTTCCAAATCAGAAAACTCAAGACCCAAACACTTGAAAACACTTTAAATTAAGCTTCAAAACTTCCAAACAAAACCCAAATGCATCATAAAACCTTGAATTGAGGTGGAAAACCATAAACATGCACATACAAGCTTCATTCTCAAAACCATGGAGTTTCTCCTTCCAAAATGAAAATCATGTAAGGAAAATATGATTCTAAACATAAGTTACATAGTATGATGCCATGTATGCTAAAAAATGCAACCTAGATTAAAAACACAACACAATACCTTCAATTATCCATAATTTCCCTTCATTCCCTTTACATACCATGAGCACATGAAGAAATCAACCTTAATCAAGAACTTAGAAGAGAAATTCTTACCTTGAGTTCTTAATTGGAGAAGTTTAGCTTATTTCCCCCTTTCTAACTTATTCTTCCTCCTTTGTTCACCCTTCTCACGAATTCTCTCTCTTCCTTCTCCCAGATATTTTCTTTCCTTTTGTTTTGAGTCAACAATGGTCAACATCCTTATCTATGTATCATATATAATAATTGTGCCAAATACATAAGCCAAACCGGGCTTAGCGAATCAGACGAAATTCAGTTCTCCATTAAACGTCCCAAATGGTTCTAAAAATTTCCAGTATCACATAGGCGTGTTCAATTTCGTTTTCTGAACCCATTATGGTTGTCAATTTCAGTCCCGAAATTGTAATTCCAACAGATATTTTTCCAATTCAAACAGATGTTCTTCAATTAATTCATATAAACACATAATTAATTATGGATAAGTATGACATACGTTTTGGGGTCATTACATTCTCCCCACCTTAAGAAGTTAGGTCCTCCAAGCTTTGCTTCTCCTGGCACAATCTCAGTCGGAAACAACTCAACGGTTCTATTCAGTTATTCAGCATGACAAAGTAGTTCTTGTATCAATCTCATAGCAGTGAAGGCAATATCATAGCAGTCAAACACATAATGAACATATCTTGCACATAAGACTGAAGTCAACTAACAAACTCCACAGTGTTTAATGCAAAGGTAGTAACACAGATGTAATAGTTCATAGCAAAGGTGCTACCCACAGATTCAATCAGTAAGATAATTCCTATATGTCCAAATGGTCAAACACGGCTTTAATTTGTCATTTCCTTACAATATAGTCCGATTCTGTAGAAATCGTTCATATGTGTTCACCGAATCAGTTCCATCAAAAGTCATAGCCAATTTGTTTCACGTCGTTCATATTCAATTGTTTTACCATGATTTACATATGTAAACTAATTTTTAATCTAATTTGTTCCATCACAGTCACATGTTCTATATTTTCCATCGCATAGGTAATTACCAGCATAACGATATATAGGAAAATCGTACCTGCATTCGTTGTTCCAATATTCTGTGTCTTTTCTGAAACTAGGGCATAAACCCTTCCTTGCCTCAAGGTGTTCCCCTCGAAAGTAGATGTTGTGGTTGTCCTTGGTGTCATTGTTGATGCAATCCCACTAGTAACGGGTCTCTCATTGCTTAGGTAGGCTTGGGGACAAGATTTGGTTAGGTGTCCTTTCTGTCCACATTTGAAACATGCTCCCGATATGTGGCGGCAAATGCCCCAATGTTGCCTCCCACACTCCTTACAAGTAGGTATGCCCACACTTCCACTACTCCCCCTCTTTATATTATCACCCATACTTGAGTTCAAATTCTCGTTCACGGAGCCCATTGATTCACTAACCATCTCCACTTTCTGTTTCTTGAATTTCTTACTTTCTCCTTCAGTCATTGTTGTTGACTTGGACATTTTCAAGATAGCAATATTTGTTTCAGCCATCAAGGCTCTGTCAAGTACATCAACATACTTTTCCAATTTCAACACATTCACCCGGTCAAGTACCTCAACATGTAAGCCACCCTCAAATTTTCTTGCCTTCTTGTAATCTGTATCAACCATATGAGGAGCATAACGGGGCTAATTCAGTAAATTTAGCTTCATACTCCACTACTGACATGGTGTCTTGCTTCAACTGTTCAAATTCAGATACTTTCCTATCTCGCATACATTGTGGGAAATATTTTTCATAAAACATCTCTTTGAATCGACCCCATGTCAAGTCCTTATTCTCACCTCGAATGAGCATCTACCATCTTCTAGCTTCTTCTATCAGAGTAAATGTTGCTAACAAGACTTTATATGCATCAGTACACGGAAACACTTCAAAAATCTTTTCAGTTTCAAATACCCATGCCTCCGCTTTTAATGGTTCAATACCCCCTGCGAATTCTGGTGGTTTCAGTTTCTTGTATTTCTGTGTAAGAGTGATAATGTCATCATTATTGATCGGTTCCATTTGAACAGGTGGCAGAGGAGGAGGCGGAAATGGTTGTCTCTGTTGTTGTTGGTTTTGCTCTTGTTGTTGTCTCACCAACCCAGTTAAAGCTTCCACCATTCTTTCTAACCGATTTATTCTGGCATTAGAAGATTCTGACTCATCTACATTTCGTGCATTGGTGGTCTCCATTGGTCTATAGAACCCATAGCAGATAGAACATTTTATTCCCAACATAGTGGTTCCTCTGTTGTCTCATCATTACAGTTCTTGTCTCTTTATATATTCAAAAACATACGCACACATGCACATATGTTTATGCCATGCCCTATTTCTTTTCTAGGACACCCTACAGCTCATATGGACATGTGTGTGAGTAAATTAACTCGTGCTCTGATACCATTCTGTCACGACCCAAACCTGCCCCTAAAGGTTTGGCATCGTAATCGGCCAGTAATCCATGATTACCACAGGCCTTCCTGTGCAAAACATAATAATCGAGGCTCGCGGAAGCGAAGACAGAATACAATAAGTCCAAAGAGCTGTAAATTTATATGAACAACTAGTTACATACCAAAAATGTTAATTTACCCACTAGCTTTACATAACGTGTAACAAAAGATCATACATAAAACATAGGCACATGCCACAGATGTACAATAAAACAAAACTCACTAACGGCCTTCCAGGCCTAGCCCCAACTCGGAGGCACGCAAAACACCAGGTAGGCTTCAAAACGGCGGCTCGGTCAAGACTCCACCTAGACTTGACTCCCAGAACGCTCACCTATAAATACATATATACAAACAGTGAGCTAAAGAACAGTGAATAACGTTAACGTAAAGGGGTAGTGAACGAATTCCATATAACATATATCCGTAAATCAAATTATTCATAATCATTCATATCAGAACATATCATAATGGTACATCTCACGGAACATGACACATAACATCTTCCGACTAGAGTAATCGGTTCCGGATACCGATTAAACACATATCACCACAGTGAAGTGGCTAACGAGATCTCGTATCATATATTTGTCATGGACCCACATTTTCATGCTGTCCCCCATGACTTGGGACTATCCGTAGATGCCATACTAGATTCACAAACAGGATATTCGTTCACAGAATCAAAATCACATTTCAAAAACATAACTTAACATATCACGTTTGAAATATAGTTCATATTAATATAACTTTACAAAAATGTTACTCACAGTGGGTTTCCAAAACCGGTTGCACGGTCTTCAAGGTTTGACCTACAAATACAAACATTATAGCATGATTCTTAACACATAGAGTAAACACATACTTGTAATCTCTTAATGGTGTTTCCATCTCATAACCTTGTTATCATAACTTAATTAAGGCTTAAGGATGCCTAAAATGTAATAAGGATGCCAAAACATGCATTGGAACACTTTGTGAAATTTCAGAAAAATAGGTCCTCGCTTGAGCGCAGGTTTCCCGCCGAGCGGATCAGAACTGTGACAAAGATACTGGATGCACGAAATCCCTGCTCGAGCGGCAAAACCCCCGCTCGAGCGGCCTTCAAAAATCTGGGTGGAAACCAGTCCCATTTTCTGTTAAACCGTGGGTCTCCATTTTTGCAAAAATCAACTTCCAAATCAGAAAACTCAAGACCCAAACACTTGAAAACACTTTAAATTAAGCTTCAAAACTTCCAAACAAAACCCAAATACATCATAAAACCTTGAATTGAGGTGGAAAACCATAAACATGCACATACAAGCTTCATTCTCAAAACCATGGAGTTTCTCCTTCCAAAATGAAAATCATGTAAGGAAAATATGATTCTAAACATAAATTACATAGTATGATGCCATGTATGCTAAAAAATGCAACCTAGATTAAAAACACAACACAATACCTTCAATTATCCATAATTTCCCTTCATTCCCTTTACATACCATGAGCACATGAAGAAATCAACCTTAATCAAGAACTTAGAAGAGAAATTCTTACCTTGAATTCTTAATTGGAGAAGTTTAGCTTATTTCCCCCTTTCTAACTTCTTCTTCCTCCTTTGTTCACCCTTCTCATGAATTCTCTCTCTTCCCTCTCCCAGATATTTTCTTTCCTTTTGTTTTGAGTCAACATCCTTATCTATATATCATATATAATAATTGTGCCAAATACATTAGCTAAACGGGGCTTAGCGAATCAGACGAAATTCAGTTCTCCATTAAACGTCCCAAATAGTTCTAAAAATTTCCGGTATCACATAGGCGTGTTCAATTTCATTTTTTGAACCCATTATGGTTGTCAATTTCAGTCTCGAAGTTGTAATTCCAACAGATATTTTTCCAATTCAAGCAAATGTTCTTCAATTAATTCATATAAATACATAATTAATTACGGATAAGTATGACATACGTTTTGGGGTCATTACAGATACACTCTCTCCATTAAGGCCTCCATCGTGAGGGGTGGCGTCATTGTCATTGAGTCCCTTAATTTGTTACCGACTGGCAAACCCCATTTATATTGTGTGATGACGAGATTTGTAGGGCAATCCCCAATCTGGTTGAAAGTCTGCTAATAGCGACTGTTGTAGGACTTCAGCGTCTCATTTTCGCCCATGTCGATGGAGAGTAGTTGGTCGATCTCCACTGATGTCTTGGTTTTCGTTCTAAATCTAGTCACGAATGCTTCTGCCAGCTATGCCCATAAGGCTATGATACCCTCTGGCAGCCTTTCAAACCAGGTCAAACCTAGGTCGCCAAGGCTGGATGGGAACAGGATGTACATTAGAGCTTCATTTCGCTGGTATACTGCTATAACCTGGCGAAAGTGGCTTAAGTGCATATAGGGGTCTGTCTTCCCTTCATAGGTGGTGAATTTGGATTGGTGGAAGCCTGAAGGTAGTGGTGTGTTCTCAATTACCAGAACGAACGGCGAGCTCTGTAACCTTGCTAATACTTTGTCGGCTGGTTCGTAAGCAAGGTGCGGCATTGGCATCCTTACCTCGACACTCCTATGCATCCTAGGGGCCAACCGCTGTAGGGCTGAGACTCTACGTGGGTCGCGAGCCCTGGTGTCCTCCTTCCATCGGGCCCTTTCTTCAAGCACTGTTCGCAGGTCGGATGATCTAGGCAACTCCGTGTGCCTAGACGTCGTTTGGTGTATGTGCAAGGGCCGATAGCTGCTTCCCTCCGCATATGACCTTTCAGTTCTCGTTCTCTCAGACTTGGAGTAACAAGTCTTGGAAGTTCTTGATTGAGTGTCGCCTGTTCTAAGGCTCTTACTTTCTGCTTGCGATGGTGTGGTATGTCTGTCACAATCTTCTGAGTGGCTAGGAAGCGTGTTGCCTTTGCACCCCTTTCCTGTCCCCACTCCTTTTCCTTTTATCTAGCGCTTTATTGTCTCCATGTCCGCCGGTATTCTCCTTATTAACTCGTCTTGCTCCCTTATACAATCCTCTAGAACTTGAGGATCCAACCTCTGCCTCTGTCTATTAGGACTTTAATAGCGACGGGGACTAGTGCCCCGTTTCTCCCTTGTGTCCCTCCGGGAGTTCCATCACTAAGGTTCTAATTCTGCCATGGGTGGGACAGAGGGTAGACCTTCACGCCTCTCACCCCCCTCTGGGGTTTGCCCATCAATAGCAGATTGCGGTAAGTCTTCATTGTGCGCCATTGATTTCAACTAGAGAGGAAAACTTGATCAAAAGGTACTGTTCTTTATGAACTTCCCACAGACGGCGCTAATTGTACGAGCACGAAATAATCTCCTCGTATAATCATGTTGATCAAGTTTGCGCTCCTCCAAACGTCGTCGCTTTACTCCCTGAAAAAACAAACGTGAGCTAGCCGGCAGGTATGTGCCGAATACCTCTCCGATGCCTAAGTTAGCAAATAGACAATAGACCAAAAGCTTTGTGTATTCGAAGGTAAAGATTGTGATACCTATACATAGGTCCTACTATGAGCTTTTATAGATTCTACGTGGCACAATCCTAACCAGACTTTTTTTCTCCAATGTAGAGTCTTCCTAAGAATCAGAAAGGTAATGCTCATCTTTCTACACCTCCCTCACTGCCTTACCAAGTGAGATGGTTTTACTGCGGTAATATGACCAAATAACCGAGCTACCCCTAGCCCTTAGACAGACTCAGCTCGGCACATCCCCAAGCAACGCTTAGCTCGGGCACTATTCAACTATACCTCGGATCTGAACATTATGACCGAGCTAATTATTACCACTCCGACCGAGGTAACTGTGATCATACTTAGACCGAGCTAACAGAAGCAAGGTCCAATTGCTAAGTCTTTTTCACTACGACCCATAGATCGGTCCACTACAATATCTAGGCCTAGCTCGACCCTAAATGCACATAAAAACTCCCTCTCAAATGACAATGTCAAAAAGTTGTTAATAAAAAATAAAAATTAATGTATATATAATAAAACTCATTTGATTTTTGGATAAATTACAAACACATCCCCTGAGTTTTACTTAAATTACAAATTACCTCATGTAATTCTAGAAATTATATTATGCCTCTATTTTTTTCTAATTTCATAACAAATAGATCATTTTATTAATAAATCATTAAGTTAATTATAAGTTTTTAATAATGTTAAAATTTTATTTCAATTAATAATTCTGATAATTTTATTATTATATAGGTAAAAAATTAAAAATTTCACTTTTTTAATTAATTCTATTAAATAAAAAATTATGACAGAGCGGTATTTATAATTTTTCAAACAATAAGAAATAATTCGTATTTTAAACAAATCTTAAAAGGTGTATTTGTAATTTATTCCTAATTTTTTCATTTCAAAATAATGTTACTAAAAGAATATATTTTCACTGATTTTTAAGTTTTTATTTTTTTCTTTCCTCTCTTACCTTTTTAACAGAACTACTACGTAGCTCCAATTGTCGAGCTCGAAATTGGCTCGAATCAGAAGCAAAGAAGGAGAAGAGAAGGAAGACGGAGGAGGAGGAGAAAGAGGACTGGAGGAGGCATAATCACAGGGGGAGAAGAGAAGGAAAAAGGAGGAGGAGGAGGAGGAAGAGGACTGGAGGGGCTCGGCCGACGGCGGTGGTGCTGTGACAAAGGAGAGGGGCTCAGCGGGACCGGAGGCGACGGCAGTGGTGCTGCGACGATCGCTGGTGCTGCGACGAAGCGGAAGGGCCCTTTATTCTCTCCATTCCCTCTTCCCCTCCTCTTTCTCTTCTCCTCTCTTCTCTCTCTCTTTCTCCTCTGTTTCAGACCACCCAAAACGTCCAAAATGACATTCGAGCCAATTTCGGCCCAAAATTTTCGAACTACGGCTCATTTTCCCCTTTTAACTACTATCTATCCTATCACTATTGTAAGCCACCATATTACCACCTTTGATTACCACTTTTGACAACCAATAACCACTACTCACTCCATGAAATAACATTTTGGCCGATTAAAAAATCGATGTTTTCAGTTCTGAAAGGTCTCCTCCAGTAATGACTTTTGACTGTCAATACGCTTTCAGTCACGAAGGCCTTGTTTGACAGAGGTTTATGTTTACTTTTTCGGTTAAAATTTATAAAAAAATAAAATAAATTAAAATAATTAATAAAATAAAATATTACATTAAATTTATAATTTTTTAAATTTTTTTCTCAAAAATATTACATCTAATTACAAAAAAAAATTAACTTTTTTTTCAAACACAAATATTTGAACCTAATAAAATAACCTACTAAAATCACCAATTTATCAAACTACGCCTAAATTTATTCACAACTATTCTTTCACTTGTTTTGAAAATGAATTAATAAATTACATGCATTCAAGATTTTTTAGTTTTTCTTTTCAATAGAAAAGATATTTATTATATTTAAAAAATACTAATAATAAACCATAAATGTAAAAATTATTAAATGCAACTTAAAATGTTATACCTTCACGTTGTGACGTCTGCGGAACACATAATAATTGGTCTGGGACATATTTAACCTGTTTAGTGTAATTATTTTATTTGCAAGTTTAATGTTAATAATTAAAAAAATGTTAAGCATTACATCTAAAAAAAATGTTAATGATTAAAAAATAAAAAGTTAAGCCTTACTTGATAAGTTGCACAATTTTTTAAAATGAAAAAAAAAATGACAAAATGAAAAAATGTGATGTTACAGTCTAATAACTAATTAAGGTCTCCTTTGTCAGCTATATGTTTTAGTTAAAAAGTCAAAAAATTATTAAAAGTTATCACATCACTCTCTCTATTTTTTTGCACATCTTTTCATAAAAAGTTAAAAAATTGTTAAAATAATTTATTCCCAAACGAGATCTAAATCTTAAATTTTTAATTTTTTCAATTTAAAACTTCTAATTTTTAAAAACAATATCAATTCTAATCACTCATTTGTACCCATTACTTATACTACTACGGAGCAATTTTGACAATTTAATTGGGTTCGTTTGGGATATTGATTGATTTTTTTACTTTTTAGCTATTATAGTTTGGGATTAAAAAGTTTCGTTTGGAATAAGTTTTTTTTACTTTTTTGACTTTTGTGAGAAAAAAATGAAATGATTATGATTTTTGTGTGATATTTTATCTTATTAGACTAAAAAAAATTACTTTATTTTTTTTAACTAAAATAACCAAAAAATTAAAAAACCTAACATGCCAAATAAAAGCTTTTTTCTCTTCATTACTGTTGATAGCCAACTCATAAGCTTATTTTTTTGATCAGCAACTCATCAGCTTATTTGTTGTCCACCACCATGCCTTCTCCTTCAACCCACTGCCACCTCTCAATCTTTTTTTTCTGGCCAAGCGCTACTTCTCGCCCTTTTTGAAGTTTCATTTGGAATTGATTAATATGGTTGAGACTTTTTTAATCTTGTTTGGTTTAAATTTTTTGAATTTTTAAACTTTTATAAAAAAAATATATAATAATTATAAATTTAATATAATATTTTATCTTATTAACATATTTAAGCATATTTTATTATTTTGGACTTGTTTAGCTACAAAATGATAGCCAACCAGAACTTAGTTCACTGCCACATCTCTCTTTCCCTTCTCAATTCATAGCCACCATTATCATTCAGCACTTCTCTATTTCTTTTAACATTTTTTTCATAATAAATAAATAAATAATAGTTTATAAATCATTCCCAAAAAAATCCTAATACCATTTTAAAGATTGAGAATTTAATTTGTTATCATAATCCAATAAGTTTTGTTTTTAAATATAATTTGTCAAAATAAAATAAAAATTTATAAACAAGTGCATAAATGGCATTAAAGGCTCATTTGATAACACTATAAATAAGCTATTTATTAATCAACCTTGCTACAACCCCCTAAAAAGAGCTCCCCTTATCCCCCTAATTTCCATATCAAGTAAAAAAAAAAAAAAAAAAAAAAAAAAAAAAATTAGGATTTAGGGGCCTTTAGGCTCTTTTTTTCATTTCCTTTATTAATTTATTATCTTATTTTTATTATATCATATCTTATTTTTTGGAACTTTAACAAGGACTCTAATGAGGTGGCAAGGTAAAAAAGAAAAAAAGTCAAAATCTCAAATTAATGGGTAGGTTCGACCTATTAGAGCTCTTGATTTAGAATTTTCAAACATTTTTATAAATAAAAACAGTAATGATATAGAGCTCTAGAGAGAATGTTCTAATATGAGATCTAATGATGTGACAAAGTAAAAAATAAAAAAATAAACCCAGAGTGACGAAAGAGAGCTCCACTTATGTGGCAAAGCAAAAAAAATAAAAGAATAAAGATTGAGAACTCTAATTTTTGAGCTCTAAAGAGAGCTCCAGTGATGCAGCAAGGAGTGGGGCTCACATGTGATGTGATGAGTGCCTATGTTTTTTTTTTTTTCCACATCACTAAAGTTCTTTTTAAAATTTCAAAATTAGAATTCTCTATCATTGTTGAAAATAAAAATAAAGAAGAAGCTAACACAAAACATCACATCACAGTGGGACTCATCACAATTAAAGCTCTCTTCAAAGTTCCAAATTTAAAGCTTTCTATCATTGTTGAAAATAAAAATAAAGAAGAAGCTAGCGCCAAACATCACATTACAGTGGGACTCCTCACAATTAGAGCTCCCTAGAGCTCATTTTTTAGAACTCTCAATTATTTTTGAAAAACAAAACACAAGCACACACATCACATCACAGGTAAGGCCCATCTACTTAGAGCTCCGAAACATTTTTGAAATAAAAAGAATCAACTTATAAATCACAATAGTGATACAGAGCTTTAGAGGAGCAGCTCTAAAAATAGCTCTACTGAGCTGGCAATGCACTAAAAAAATAAAAACGACGAAATATAATGAGAAAAAAGACAAATTAGAGCTCTTTTAAAGCTCTAAAACATTTTTTTATAAATCATAAAGTTATGATATAGAACTCTAATAGTAAAACTCCAAAGAAAACTCTATTTATATGTAAGACAAAAAAAAATATATATATATATATATATCACATTATAATAGGGTCTATCACCATTAAAACTCTCCATAACTCATTTTTTTAGAACTCTCACTCAATTTTTTTTAATTTTCGGTACATCATATTCGAAACCATCTAAAAGTACAAATTATTCGAGTGATCAAAGTTTTGACAGTAACAAAGCAGGGTCAAGTCTCGTCTATAGAAAGAAAGACAGGTGTCAGCTCTTTATGCGATGTCTCAGTCCGTCCTTACCTCCTCTTTCTTTGGGCTGGGTTGTATTTTAGTTCACTTTTTAACACTTTATTATTTTAATTTAATTAAAAACATTATATTTAAAAAGATAATTGACAATTTTTATAGTTAATTTAGCAATTATGAAAAAAATAAAATAATTATAATTCAAATATAATATTTTTATTTTATTAATTATTTAAATTTATTTTATTTTATTAACTATTTTAATAATAAAAAAAGTCACTAAACTCACTTCTCAAACACCCACTCTGCTATATATCACCTAATTAAAACTAAGAAAATCTATAGTACAGTAGAAAAAAAATTTATTAAAAACATATAAAATGTAAGTAATTTTATGTAGCAATGGGTGCGGGTCGGTTACAGTTACGAAACTTTTAATTTGTTATCTGTTCGTCAAATTAACAGATTGAAAAAAATCAATTCACATTCGTCTGCCAATCTCGCGGACGTGAATTGAGCAAATTGGCGAATGGACGTGAATCAGTTTGGCGTTTTAAAATTTTATAAATTTTTAACATAATTTAACTTGTACACTTTTTCAAAATATACATATATATATATAAGCAGTCAATTACTCAAAAAAAATATTACAATCATTGTATGCATCATCCAAAGAAAGAAAGTTTGAAATTTTAGAATATTAAAATCTTGCATGTCTCATCCACATATTACAATCACAGCATGCTTCATTCACATAAGGTATTACAATATTTGATTCTTAAAATATAAAAATAATTCAAACTACCAAAACCATAAACGGAGCAGTAGTAGAGATTGTATGCCTCTGTATTGTTACATCTATATCTGTTTTTGAAAATAAAAACCATTCAGCATATATCATCTTATTTATTTATTATTTTTAGAATTAGATTTAAAAACCAAAAAATATAGATAAATAATACATTTATTTTTTTCAATTCAAAAAATATATTCAAGTTGAATTTTTTTTTTCAACAGAATATATTTAACAGAATATTTAAACTCTTTTTCAATTAAAAACATAAATAGAATATATAAATAAATTGAAAACACAAAGTCTTACAAATTATTAGGGGTGCTCGCAAATTAGTGGTTCTGTTACGGCCAAAAGAATCTTAAATTCGCCATCCGTCCAAAACTAGGCGAATTAAAAAAAATCAATTCACAATTATTTACTCGTCATTATGCATCCGTCTAAAATATGATGGATTGATTTGATTTAATAAGTTTGAACAAAAATATATCCGCCACCAGTAATGATAGAGACCACTAAAAGTGGTGTTTTAAAGCAACCATTAATGATGTGGCATCCACTTTTTTTAAATAAATAAATAAATAAATAAATAAACACAACAACACTATTATAGTAGATATATCATTAGTGGTGACACTAATTAGTGTTATTACTTATTTTCCATCCACTACTTACTTTTAATTTTATCATGCGATAAAAGTAAAATATTTAAGTATAAAAAAAAAAAAAAAACTTATCTAACACACTGAAATGTAATACCCCTAAAACTCTTAGGTGTTGATGTGAGTTGGTTTTTTTATTTTTTTTAATTATTTTAAGTTAGAGTTAAAAGGTCTTGTGTTGAAAAGCCTCGTTTGAAAAGAGATTTAAGTGGTTTTGGTTTTTTAACTTTTTTTAAGAAAAAAAATATAATAATTATAAATTAAATATAATATTTTATCTTATTAAATAAAAAAATTTAAAAAAAAATTTGTGACTATTTTAATCAAAAAAAAAAAAAAAAAAAAAAAAAACCTCAAAACTATCTTCTCAAACGTAGCTTTAGTGGTCCCCCCTACTCAGCCACAATGCTCACGTCACAATCTCTGCAACCTTTTTTTTAATTGAATTACATCTCATTGGGAGAATTTTTTTTTTTTTACACAAACAATAATATAAAGGAAGGTAAGTTATCCTACAAATCTTTGGACTTGTTTAGTTTGTTTTTTGGAGGGTTATTTTTGAAAAAAAATTTAGAGAGAGAGTTTAGAAATTTTTTTGATTTATTTGATTGTATATTTTGAGAGAGTTGTTTTTTTTAGAGTTTAGGGTGATTTGATATTTTAGGAGAACTTTAGTAGATGTGTATGAGAGAGAAAAAGTAATTGAGAATGAGAGAGGAGAGAAAAAAAGTGATTGATTGATGTGTAAGAGAGAAAAAGTGATTTTGAAAATTTTTTAAGAAAAACTCAAACCAAATAATTTTTTAGAATTTTTTTTCTAAAACCCATCTCCCAAATACAAACCAAACATTTTTTTTGTCTCATATACATTTTTATAACTTGCATCTCATATACATTTTTATAATTTTTTTTTTTTTTATCTATCTCACTGTGTTGAAATTCTGTCTTTTTTTTTTTGGTCCTTTTAGATTAAAAAAAAAAAACATTTTTGTTTCTTTTGATTTTATTTTTCAAAAATTACTTTAGATAAGTTTTGATTTATTTTTATATTTTAATTGATTCTCTGTACATTTTAAATTTACGTTCATCTAAAAAATAAAATAAATTAATTAAAATATTTTTAAAAAAGCACTAAAAATAGAAGAACATTTGAAGAAAAATATGTGTGCACGTTTGTTTTAAGTGATTTCTTTTTATATTTTAGTATGTATCTAATCTTGATATCTAAAAAACAAAAAATAAAAATTTGACTAACATATAAAAAAAAGTTCAATAAATATCCGTTTAAAAATAATTTCTAAGAATTGTAACTAAACATAAATTCTCATTTTCTAAAATATATACCAGAAATTATTTTTTGGGGGAATTATAGCCCAATGAGTCTTTACCAAAAAATAAAAAATAAAAAAAATAACTTCATATACATGAAAAAGTTTATAATATTAATTATAAATATTTATAAAGTTTATCATTAATATGTAACTAATTTTAAAAAATTACACTGACTTGTATTTTTCCCTTATTTTTTTCTCTTGGACAATGAATGTGTTGTTTTAATTTGATATTCGTTTGTTAAAATAATATAATTCAGTATTTTTTGTTGAATTTTTTAAAAATAAATTGACAAATGTCAAATGATACATAGTGCAGATTAATGTTTAAAAACAACTAATATATACACCCTATGTGTTGTTAAAATTGTAAGAAATTATAAATTTTGATGGTATTTAAAAAATATAAAAAATAAAAATCATGTACACTTAGTATAGATTTTATAAATAATAATAATTACTAAAAGTAGTCAACACTGCAATTTACAATTAAAGTATAATGGTTACATATAAGTAAATATAATTGAATTTAAAAGTTACAATGACAGAGGACTTTTTTAAAAATAAAAATTATTTGACATCAACACTATTTCCAGTATTTGCTTTATAGGGATATTTTAGATTATATAATACAGTATCCTTTATTTATATATATGTAGACAAATGTGTATAATGCACATTTTATGTTTTGGGTATCTGTGTAAGGCTAGCTCAAAGCGGGCATGTTTAATAAACTTTGAAGGGCCTCTCTCAACTCAAGCAAACAACTTTGAAGGGTTTTGTTACAAGGAAATGCCATATATATATGCATGTTGAAATGAGGAAAAAAGAGAGATTGAACCAAACATGGAACTACCTATGAAAGAAGGAGACAAACTTCCCTCTATTGGCTCATGATTTGATCATCCCCATGAATCATCATCCACCTACCCAAATTACACTGAATTTCCAAAAGAAACTTTGAACAACACAAACATCTGTTCCCTTCACCCAATCACCATTTACGCATAGACTGCCAGCACTAAAATATTAGAATAAACTCAACAATGAATATAAAATTTCAGTGTGTTTGGTTTGAATTTTTTGGATTAAATTTTTTAAAAATTAACTTTTTTAGTTTTCGTGTTTTTTTTTTTTGTTTTTAGTGAATATTTGTAAAATTTTAAACATTTTTTTTACTTTTTTAGATGCACCTTACTTAGATGTATCTAAAAAGTAAAAAATTTGTGAAAAAATATTTTAAAAAATTAATAAATATATAAAAATACAAAAAATGTACTAAATTCTTATATTTTTTTGTATTTTTGGTATTTAGTGAATTTTTAACAGATTTTTTTTACAATTTTTTTACTTTTTAGGTGTATTTATGTTAGGTATGTTTAAAAAGTAAAAAAATTACTTAAAATATTAAAAAAATTCAGTAAAAATAAAAAAATATGAAAAATAAGAAAATAAAATTTTCTAAAAAGTATTTTTTGAAAAATGAAAACAAGCCAAGTAAACTTTCTAAAAATTGGCTTTTGGAGCAAATAATATTAAGATAAAAACTTTTTTTGAAATATTACTACAAATAAAAAGAATAAAATCAATATATCAAGTATATGAAGCATGTGACTAAAATACCCTTACCTCTTTCCCTACCCACTTACACCTTCTTACCTGGTTGCCAACTCTCCCATACCCAACACCACCATTGCCAATCTCATTCATACCATTCATTGTTGTCGCACCACCGCTACAATTGAACCCTCTCTCACCTTGTGCCCTATGTTAACCCCATTTCCTGTTACACAATTGTGTGTGTCAATTTCCGACCACACTGTCAACTTAGTACTCAACTAGGGAACACCGGCAGAATAGATGGCACCTGTCTGACCTGCAACAAAAAGAAGAGTCTCCAGCAGTGGCTCGTCCACCCGAGGGTACTCCGACGATCAAATCAGTACTCCATATCTCTCAAAGATAACCAATAATGTTTAACTCACTAGACAGAGCATAAAAGACATACCTTAGACCCATAGGGGTGCCTCCCTTTTATAGCCAACACAATCCTAGTCCCAAATAGAAGCCTAACTCTAATGGACTCAGGTTTACTACTAATCTTAGACTTTTAGTAGGATTAGGATAAACTCTCTAAGAGTCTCATCTTAATCCAAATTGTAATCTTCTCCCATTCTAGGACTCTTGTCCCTCATCTGCTTATTTCGGATTCAGGTATTCTCACAGATAACCTCGGCAACTATGAGATCACCTTGGCATAACTACAACGGCATGTGGCACCTCAGCTGACACGTCGGCGTCACCTTGCCACGTGTTGGTACTCAGAAAATATATCTCCACAACTGCCCCCTAGGTTCTATTACCTCGGTATTCTGAGGTGATGGAACCTATATCGTTCCTATTTCCAGTACATCGGCATAAGAACTCTTCAGCCGAGATTGTTCATTTCAGGCCGACATGTCTTCTTCTAAGAACAAGAATTCTAATGAACTCTTTTACGTGCATGAGCTGTCATGCATCACTTTTCAACCGCTTTTCTTACGTGTTTCACCTTCATTGGTTCGTATTTGTGACGCGCTTGTAAGCCGTCTTGCATCTGTCTGCACCATCTGACGCATGCGATATTCCAGGTGTATTAAATGCTTCTATTTTTGCCGCCGTTTCAAGTTTTTTGACAAAATTTTTGCCTCTTGCTTTTGTCTCTTCACTTTTGCAATCGATTTTACTTACTTTCTCTCTCTCTAAACTCTTTCCCTTGAATCTGCCATTGCTCAAACCTCAAGCTTTGCAACTGCTATCATTCTTTCATTCCAGTAAAGCTTTCGTCATTCCGTTGTGTCTGCAACCGTCGCCTGACTTCGGCAATCTTTATACCGGCTTCATTTTTCTTGGTAAGCCACCGTTCTTTTCATTCTTAACGCCTTCGATATTCTTCATTATTAGTTTGCCATTACTGTCTTGTTCAAACATCTATCTTGCGAACCACATATCTGAATGCTTTAATTTTGCTTTTGTCCATGTTTTGAACACTTGCACTGTTTCAGCACTTTTTTGTCACTGTTCTTGACCCTATATCTCCTGTATTCTTTATACTTTTGAGAACCTTACCTCTGTTCTTGATTCTGAAACTTCATTCTTTGTTTCTTGTTTTCTGTGTTTCCTTCCAAATCTGTGCCCCCAATCTTTGCTTTCATAGATTCAGTTTTGGGATTTGTTTATAGAACCTACTAATTCTTAGGAAAAACTGAAACAACCCTTACCAGTATTAACCTAGGTTTTGCCGAGGTCTTAAAAACCCTTTAAGAACATCTCCTTTCTGAAGTCGAATACCTTTACGCCGACATTATGGGCATGTGGAAACATAGGATAGATACCCCAACCAAACTTGAATACTTTAGGGAAGAATTCACCATTCCTGTCGACGTCCATCTGAGACTAGCTGGGGATGATGACTCTATCATGCCCATAGATGTATAATGCCCTTTCCCATTGTTGCTTTTACTGAATGTGGACTTCGGCTTCCACTTAATCCCCTTTTTCGTGAAATTCTCCATTACTATAAGTTGAACCCCGTGCAACTTACCATTAACTCTTATCGAGTGATTAATGGTATTATAGCCTTAGCCAAACAGGAAAATGTCAGGATAACTTTAGCTGATATTCAGTACTGTTACACCATGTGTGCTCTCAATCTGAAAGAAAAAGGCTACGTCTATTATCTTAAGCCGAGGTCTACAGAGTTCAAAATTGTAGCCGACTTCCCAGACTCCAACAAGGGGGCTGGAGATGACTATCTCATTACCTCGGGAAATTGGGAGTTTGCCCCAGACGAGGATGCTCATCTCTACCCTCATCCTAGGTCAGTTAAAGAGGGCAAGGGTAAGAGCCCAGTGTTAATACTTAGTTGTTTCTTTTCAAGTCCTCAATACTCTGTCTGTTTCTAATGTATGTTCTTTTTGCAGATGTTCGTAAGCCATCAAAAAGCTTTCGCCAATCCTATGTCCCTAGCAAATATTTGAAGAAGCTTTTGGACTTGCCAGTCCAGAAAAGGAAAGTGCCTTTGTTTCTCAACTCCATTCCAACATACAAGTCGATTTTGCCCGACGTCCCTAAAAGGAAGAAGAAAAGCCTTTCTCCACCTTCTGCCACAACCCAAACTGTGTCTGTATCCCGAACAGATCAAGGATCAACATCGGATCCAGCTGATCAGCCATCAACTTCGGCCCCATACTTGATCCCTGTACCTGAACGGAAACATCGGCGAAGACTTGTCCGAACTGCTGAGATGGTCGTGCAAAACCAGTTGCCAAGGATCTTTTGTCCAGCCTCCCTACCGATGTTGACGTTCGGCCAACACAGACCATGCTCCCACCGAAGCCAAAAAGAGTAAAAAAGGCCCAGCCACAGGCCAAAGTAACTCAGGTTCACTCTGAGGATAATTCGCCCATTTCTAAACTGGCTGAGAGTGAAAAGACTTCTTCTGTTCCTGCCAAAAGGTCTGCTGAGGCCCAACCCTTTGAGTCCTCCAAATTGAAGAAGCTGAAGTCGTCGTCTGCGACAACCTTGAGGTCTAAAAAACCAGATATCCCCTGGGCGCCTGCAATCACTCTAGAAAATAAGCCTGTCATGGCCAGGGACAGTGCCAACGACATCAATATCGGCGTAGCCCTCAGTACTGCTCTTCTTCTTCCTGGCGATCTTGAAAAGAATGCCGAGATAAGCGAGTACGAAAACTATGCTCTTATGCTTCAACGTTGTGTTCAAGTAAGTTTCTTCACTTGGTAACCTGTCTTTCTTCATCTTTTCATACTTGTAAAACTTTGTAATAACTTTCGCTTTATGCTCTTTCAGGCTGTTCAGCATGCCCACTCATTCTACATACAATCTTTTGAGAATAGGGAGAAGTTGACCGATATGAAGAGGGAGTTAACTGCCCTTCAGAAAACCAACAAAAGTCTTTAATTAAAAATGAAGAAGCTGGAAGACAGCCGAGGTCGCCATTGCACCAACAGTAGCCGAGGAAAGCGATCTAGCGAAGCTATCAAAAAAGTTACCGAAGCTCAAAAGAGGGAGGCCGAAGAGAAGACGGCCCAAGCCGAGAAGGAACTTGAGAAGGCCCTGGCCACCAAGCAAGCTGAAATCGATGCAGCTGATGCGAAGGCATACGATGAAGGCATAGTCGACGTCACCGAGGCCTATGAAAAACAAGTGAGGGAGGCATGCAACAAGGGTTTTTCCCTTGGTTGGATCTCCCTTGCCAAAAAGCTTGATGTTCCTGAGGACTCGCCTCTGAGAAAGGCCGACGCCATTTCTCTTCCTTTCCCTCCACCACCACCAGTTCAATCTGAAGGTGAAGCTGAGTCTGAAGATGAAGATGAGGATGAAGATGAGGCTTTGGTTAGGAAATCCAAAGGGGTTGTTGAGGCTAAGTCTCCTTCTTTGAATGAACAGGTCCTGGACCTAACTCAGGACGATAATGGTGACGAAGTTGCCAAGGCTGCCGAGGTATCTACACAACAATCGTCTGATGTCCAGACCCAAGTTGCTATTGATGCTGAGGAACCTTAATTTCCATGTTTTTCTTTCGTTTCTTTTGTATTTTGCGAGCTTTTTATATGGCCGATGTGCCGTCTTCTGAACAGTTACTCTTTGATTGTACCATTTTTTGTGAAAAACTAAAACTGTTTTTTCTAAATGCTTCAATCTTTATTTTCTCTTGATTACTTCTGTATGATTCTATACTTAGGATATTTTGCATGCCTCTCACACTTTGCCTTCTTTGTGCAATCTTCTCGGGGTCACATACCTCGGGTATAATAACTACAAGCTTTACTTCGGCAAGATACTGACCTGCAAACTTCTCATAAATTTCAACAAGTGTAAAACACATACTGTTTTAATTCCAACCTATAAACTTTCCTCAAGTTATAACAAGTGCTAAACAATGATCTACTTGTAAATTGCTACAAATTTCAACAAGTGTTTAAACAATATACTTAGCTTTTATTTCAACCTGTAAATTGCTGCAAATTTCAACAGATGATCATATGTCGGCTTAACGTTATCTTGTAAATTGCTACAAATTTTAACAAGTGTTAAGCATCTTCTTCGGGTTAACCAACTTGTAAATTTCTACAAGTGTTAAATAATAATCTCGGTTTAACTTCAACTTGTAAATTGCTACAAATTTTAACAAGTGTTAACATAACATCGGTTTAACTTCAACTTGTAAATTGCTACAAATTTCAACAAGTGTTAAACATCATCTCGGTTTAACTTCAACCTGTAAATTGCTACAAATTTCAACAAATGTTAAACATAACATCGGTTTAACTTCAACTTGTAAATTGCTACAAATTTCAACAAATGTTAAACATAACATCGGTTTAACTTCAACTTATAAATTGCTACAAATTTCAACAAGTGTTAAACATTATTTATAACTCTCTGCCCCCTAATGTGGACTTATGTTCACATTAAGCTTGTGCATGTGATCTTGTTCGCCGAAGTTGGTTTCAAGTCGAGGTTGTTAGCCTTGATTTCTCTGTTGATTTTATTTGGTTTCAACCTGAGTTTGATTCTGCCAACATGGCAAGCCTATGTTACTCCAACTTAGTTTAACTCCATTATATGCAAGATTCGACTCTGCCATATAATGAATCTAAGTTATTCATCGTTACCTCGGCCTCGCATCGGTGAGCCGTTTTTCTTCTCGGACTTAAATGTCGAGATCTTGTCTTCTGGAATCTTGGATCTGCTCACTCAGGTTGAGCTCTTCTCTTCTCGGACCTATTCATCCAGGCCGAGATCATGTCTTCTGGAATCTTGGATCTGCTCACTCAGGTTGAGCTTTTCTCTTCTCGGACTTGTTTATCTAGGTCGAGATCTTGTCTTTCGGGATCTGGGGTCCGGGGCTTGAAATCCAAGATCTGCTCACTTAAGCTGAGCTCTTCTATACTTGAATGTCATCTCCTTGGGAGCGCTCATACCCTCTGTCTTCGCGTCCCTTCTGAAAGGGTTTTCATTTCATTTATGTCGACAGACTCTCCATCTTCGCTAAACTCGTCGTGTTCAACACGTTGATCTTGTACGGTGATGGCCATCTATTCTCCTTTCTTTCCCACAGACGGCGCCAAATTGTGTGTGTCAATTTCCGACCATACGGCCAACTTAGTACTCAACGGAAGAACACCGGCAGAATAGATGGCACTTGTCTGACCTGCAATAGAAAAAAGAGTCTCCAATAGTGGCTCGTCCACCCGGGGGTACTTCGATGATCAAATCAGTACTCCATATCTCTCAAAAATAACCAATAGTGCTTAACTCACTAGACAGAGCATAAAAGACATAACTTAGACCCATAGGGGTGCCTCCCTTTTATAGCCAACACAATCCTAGTCCCAAATAGAAGCCTAGCTCTAATGGATTAAGGATTACTGCTAATCTTGGACTCGCAGTAGGATTAGGATAAACTCTCTAAGAGTCTCATCTTAATCCAAACCGTAGTCTTCTCCCATTCTAAGACTCTTGTCCCTCATCCGCTTATCTCGGATTCCGGTATTCTCACAGATAACCTCGGCAACTATGAGATCACCTCGGCATAACTACCACGGCACGTGGCACCTTGACTGACACGTCGGCGTCACCTTGCCACGTGTTGGTACTCAGAAAATATATCCCCACAACAATTAATACAACGCAACCTTGTTTTAACTTCCTTTCATGTCGCACCACCGCCACAATCGGCCCTTCCTTAACTTATCTCCCAACTTGGTCCTTTCCCATCAGCCACCATCGTGACACTCAAATCTCCTTCACCTTAACTCCTTCAATTTGGATCAGATCTCAAAATACTAATATATATATAGAGAGATAGATGAAAAAGATAAAGAAATCTGTTCGTAATGGTTGTGAGGGTGTTATGATCTAATCTCAATGGTTGCGATGGTAGTTGAGTATCGCGGTAATTGTGTTGGTATCTAGGTGTCGCAAGGGTCACTGGAGTGAGTGATAATAATGATGAGGGGATAAAAGAGGATAGTAGAAGGTTGATCGATATTTAAAGAAGGTGGGAACGAAAGAGGAATAGAGAGGGAAGTTAGAGGGGTATTTTGGTAATTGAAACATTAGATTTACCTTTTTATAATATTTTTTTTAATCCCCTATGTTTTGCAATTTTTTTTTCCTAAAATTCAATTTTCTAAAATTCTCCCGACATTTTTCCTTATGTATACAGAGTGCATAATAATAAAAATAACGGGGATGAAAATATTTAAAAAACAATGCGATACATTCTCATTTTTTTATCTTATTTTCTTACTTTAGGCACAGTAATGTGACTCCGCATTCATTAATGCATTACAGACCTACTCACTTATGTTTTGAAATTTAAAAAGCAAGTAATAAATAGAATTTTATGTAGCATTTTTTTTTTCATATTTGAACTCATGATTTGTTAGAACCAAAATTTCTATACTAAATTAAATTATAAAATAATTGAAAAAAAAAAGTATTTATGACAATATAAAAGTGCAAATTTTTTTATTTGAGCAAGAGGAGAGCACTGACTGACATGAATATTTATATATTATTTTAACATTGACTTTTACTTTCATGTTTTGCAATTATTTCTATCTTTAAATTTCTACCTATTTGCAGTACTTGATAAATTATAGAAAAAATAACAATAATCTAAATGTACAAAATTAAATTAATAGCCCAACATAACGTTCTCACACAGGAGTTGGCCGTACAACATTTGTGGGTTTCTAACTGGATTATATCATCGACAGATCTAAACTTAAAATATTGGTTCTGAGTGAATTTTCGATCATACTGTCCTCCTTAGTAATCCAAATTTGTAGAAATAAATAGATGGCACCTGATGTCAAGAAAAGGCTCTGGTTCTTCCACGATCAAGTCGAGATATCTCTCAAAGATAATCAAATATTCAACTCACAAGCTTGAATATCAAAAAGTATACCTTAGACCCATGGGGGTGCCCTTCTTTTATAGCTTAACTCTCTCCCAATCCCACTAGAAGTCTTACTTCTATGGACTCCAATTCCGGATCCACCTTGGACTCTTCAAGAGATAAGGATAAACTCCCTGAGAGTACTACCTATATCCATCTTGCAGTCTTCCTTCTTTCTAGGACTCCTGTCCCTTATCCACTTATCTCGGACTCCGGTTTCTTCGGAGATAACCTCGGTAACCCCGAGATCACCTCGGCATATCTGTCATGACACGTGGAATCTCGGCCGACACTTCGGCGTCACCTCGGCCACGTGTTGGTACTCAGAAAATACATCCCCACAATAACTTTTTTAACCAAATTAAAATAATCAAAAATCAAAAACCAACTAAAATAATTTAGACGTGGCCATTAAGAAAAAGATTCGTGGTACTATGAACACTTGTTTTGGATGGGTATAATATGCAAGTTATTACATTTTTGTAATTGATTATTACAAATGTCATAACTAAATCATTTCTAATTATATAATGTTGGACCATTTGAATATCTTTTATTTATTATTTTGGTGTAATTATTTTTTCTTAGTTAATGGTCATTATTTTGGTATAACCATTTTCTCTTAGTTAGTAGTCATTATTTTGATGTAACCATTTTCTTAGTTAATGGTCATTATTTTGGTGTAACCATTTTCTTGTTTAATGGTCATTAATTTTTGGTGTAATTTGTAAGGTCTTAATAGCCTATAAATAGTCCCTCTCATCTACTCTTTTCTACATCAACACACTCCAACTATTTTCTATACAAGAGAGATTACTAGCAAAGAAGGGTGTTTTTATTGGTGGAGCTTTAGGTTCACCTTCTTGTGCAGAGTTGGCCTGAACTATACGACAAATGGTCGGGCTGTTGTATCCTGGAGAGGACAATTCACAGTTTTGTGACTGCTGCATCGGTATTGGGGTTCTTCCTACCGCAGTGGGCTTGATCTCCTTAAAGAAAATGAGATATTCGTGCCTCAGCCTGATCTATTTGTATCTCATTTTCTTTGCATTATTTATCAATAAAATATAATTTTTTCTAGTATTTTCACTAACAATTTTAAGAAGATCAAACATGGAATAAGTACCAGAAAAAATCAATGATGGAATTGAAAATCTCAACAAACCTTTCAAGTTCAAAGGAGTTCATTTTAAAAGGATTTCACCAACATATAATAATTAAAAAAATAATGAATCATAATTAAACACTATATAAAATATAACTACACACATTTTCAATTATAACTAAAATAATAATCATATTAAGTTATAACTAACATAATAATGAATTATAACAAATACCATAAGTTAACTGCCACTATAATAAATTATATCCAAAGACACTACAAACATAATTAACCATCAACAATTTACGCCATAATAAATTATAATAAAAAAGGCACATAGGTCATAACTGAATAAAGGGTGAATTACATTAACAGTTTCTATAATTTGAGATTTGTGTCATTTTAATTTTGACTTTTTAACTGTAATACATTTGACTTTAAATTTTGAATCTTGCTTCAAATAAGGACAATTGAAGCACTATTGCTTAATTTCAAGAGCAAAATAGTCAATTTAATAAAATATAAACTAATTTGACAAAAATAAATGTCAAAAAATTATTTTTAAATTTTTAAAAATTATTTCTACCCACTAAATATAAAATTATGTAAAATTAATAAATCTTTTAGATATATATATATTTTTTACCAAATTAATTTTTATTACGTGTTTGAATGCTGATCATGTAATGGTGGTTGTTAAAATTTTAATGTATAATCGATATATTTAATATATGAAACAATTTTAGTTTTGAATATTTTGATTTAATAAATTGGTTTAATAATGATATCAAAATTGTTACCATATTTGACTTTGAAAAAATAAAAACTAATTTAATGAAAATAAAAATAACCACTCATTACATGATCATCATCCACATACATGATAAAAATTAATTTAGTAAAATAAATAAATCTCTAAAAAAAATTATTAATTTTACATAATTTTATCTTTAGTAGTTGTAAATATTTTTAAAAATTTTAAAAATATTTTTTTGACATTTATTTTTATTAAATTAATTTATATTTTATCAAATTAAAAATTTTGTCTTTGAAATTAAGTAAAAATACATTCAATTATCTTTATTTAAAATAAAATTTAAAATTTAAAGTCAAATATATCATAATTAAAAAATTAAAAATTAAAAATTAAAATAATATAAATTTTAAATTATAAAGAACGTTAATATAATTTGTCCCTTAATAAAATGATGCATCCTTTAAAATGAGATTTGTGAAATTAACAATGTTAGGCCCATGAAAAGAATTTATTTTAAAATATTAAAAAATAGTAAAGACAACAATAAATGTAATAATAAAAGTAGCGGACCAGAGGAACCAAAACATGGTACTTTTTTTACGTTGGAAGCGTTTTTTATTAGATCGAGACTTATCGGCCCACTTCTACGTTGAATTTTCCAGATAAAGTAGAAAATCACTGTTTTGACTCAGATATTCTGATTCCATCATGCTTACATCCATCTATCTACATCTATATCTATATTTATATATAAGGAAAAATAGATTTTCAACCCTCAAGTTTTGTACGAATTTTAATATTTCAATCTTAATTTTTAAAATTTTTGATTTAAAAAAAAAACTTTCAATATTTATTAATTTTTTCCAATTCAAATACTTCTTGAGAACTTTTGTCAAAATTTCTACATACAAATAATTATAGATGCAATCCGTACATAGTTAATGTAGCATTCTTTTTAACTTCTCACATATATTATGGTTAGTAATAAGATTGTTAAATTATTTTTATAAAAAAATTTTAAAAAAAATAATTTATATATTAAAAAAAATCTAAAATAAATATAAATATTTGTAATTATCTCTGCATAATATGGGTGATAGACTATAAATATACATACAAAAGTTACAAGAGAATGGAACACAAATATATATACATATAAATAATTTTTGTTTCATATTTGTTTATTCTATGTCCAATTACTATAGAATTATACCAAGAATCAATAAATCTTTATATTTTTTATTTAAGGATTGTTTGGGGTGTCTTAAATAAGTGTACTTTTTGAATTTTTAGACTAAAAAATTGAGGAAAAATATGAATGTTTTAGTTAATTTTTTGACTTTTTACGAAAAAATATATATTAAAAATTTGTATAAATTAGTATGTAAGAAAAGTTTTGACTTTTTGACTGTATGGTGGCAGGTTTGGTTTGCTGAGTGGTGTAATAGGAAACATTTGGACGGTACTCTTTGGCTAGTGGGAGCCACCACGGGTTTCGTTTTGCTAATCAGAACCGTTTAATGTGTACAACTCGTTGAGTATTATATGTTTAAAAAAAATCACGTTAATCGGATATCTATAGCTATCTGATCGGATTAGTTTTTTTGTCAACCGTTAACTATAACACCATCTATTTTTTATACAAAACTAATTTGATAATGTAGTTAGCGATATTCGATCAACTTGATTTTTTACAAGCATATAGTAATGGACAAGTTCTACACATTGAATGGTTCAGATTATCAAAACGGGACCCGTGGTGAGCCCTCACGGGCCCAATATTATCGTCCAATTTAGTGAATATATATATGTAATTTTTTTTTTGTTCCTTTCACGGTACTAAAGCCATCAATTCAGTCCCGAAAATAGTGTAAAGTTAGTTTGTATTAAAATATTATGTACATTCATTTTTTTATATTTTTAATTTGTGAATAGTGATAAATTTTTTGTTTTTTTTTTGTAACTTTTTAACTTTTTGAATTTTTTGTAACATCCCAAACCAGGCCTTAGTTATAAATGAGTTAATAAGAAATATTCAGAATGATATGTTATTATGTATACTTTTTGCAGATGATGTCATGTTAGTGGATGAAATTAGAGAATGAATGCCTCGTTTGGGAACATGCTAATTTAGTAACTTTTTGGCTATTTGGCTAAAATATGAGTTAAAAAAAATTAGTATGTTTTAGATGACTTTTTGACTTTTTAGGAAAAGATGTGCAAAAAGTAGAGAGAAAAGAGAATCTTTGACTTTTTAGTATGAATTGTTGGTTTTTTGGCTAAAAATTAGGGCTCCCAAACGAGGCTTAAGTTAGAGATTTTGAGAGAAACATTTGAATCTAAAAAATTTAGAATATATTGGCACCATAAATCTGTAATTTTTATTATTATTTATTATTTATATAATTGCAGGACATGTGACACCCTCATACTCATTTAGAGGTTATGAGAGGTTATGAAATGTGGAAAGATAATAGAAAACAAAGTGAAGAACATGAAGCATCAAGTGGAGGTTGAAGGAAGTTATGAAAGATGATAGAGTATAAAATGGAGGAGGTGGAAGAGTGGTTAATTTTAAGTAGTTTTTTTTTTTTACAAATGTTTGCCTATAAATAGTCATTCATGGCTACATTGTAAAAGAGCCAGAACTCAAATAAAAAACAATTGGTTTCTTTTTCTTTTCTTTTTTTTTTGTCATTTATATTTCCTACATTTTATTTTACGCACTTTCTTTTCGAAGCATTTATTTTCAGCACTTCCTTTTCGAAATATTTTATGCACTTTCTTTTTAAAGCATAGGAGTAGAGGTAAGTAATTGTTACTTTGATTGTTCACTCAATCACCCCGGTTGTTCACTCAATCATCTTTCTCCATCTCCCTCCGTTTTCTGTTAATTTTTATTTTTTTTACACTTGGCAATTTTGAAATCCTCTTCATTGAGACAAAAGAACCGTCAACACAATCGCTTGATAAGTGGCTTGAATTTAATCTGTAAGGATTTTTCAAATATTACTAGCATGCTCGCATTTATGACATTTTCCTTTGTAAGAAAACTAAGCCAACATAATAAGCAAAACTAATTTTAGTAATAATAACAATAGAAAGAGTAGAAGTGAAAATTGACAACCAAAAACTACCTAAAAGTAAATATTTTCATTATTTAGAATCGATTATCATGACGGATGGAAAGATTGGAGAATATATGATCCATAAAATTAAGACATGGTGACTTAAGTGGATGAACGCGTCTGGGGTACTATGTAATAAACAAGTACCCACTAAATTAAAAGGAAATTCTATAGAACGACTATTAAACTAGTAATGTTGTATGAAACAAAATGTTGGGTAAATAAGAAATAACATGAAAATAAGATGAGTGTTATTGAGATGAAGATGTTAAGGTGAATGTGTGGCAAAACTAAAAAAGACAGAGTTAAGAATAAGTATATTCATGAATGAGTAAGAGTAACACCGATAAAAGATAAGCTAAAAGAGAATATAGTGAGATGGTTTGGTTATATACAATGGAGGTTAACAGAGGCAACAGTAAAGATATACGATACAGTAACTATAGAGGGAAGTGTTAGGGGAAGGGACAAACCTAAATAGACGTGGGCTAATGTAGTAAATAGAAATATGAATCTCTTTAATTTGATTAACCATATGACTTTTAATAGAGTCCAATAAAGAAAAATTCATGTAACTAACTCCATTGGATAGGATTTAAGATTTGGTTTGATTTAGTTTTATTTATTCATTCTATGTGTTTTGTTTTCTCTATACACATAGTGTAACTCATATTTTTATTTATATTATGGCCGCAAAATCAATTATATAAAATAAATTTAATGATATATATATCACATGTTGAGAGAATTATTATAAAAGATATAATTTACTCATATTTGTGGGTGAATAATTTCACTCATATTGCTACCCTTAGAGCATCTCCAGCAGTTTATTTAAATTTTACCTTAAAATATTATTAAAAATTTCATTCCCTATTTTAGGAATCACTTTTTCATTTATTTTCCATAGCAAACTCCCTATTCTTTTTCTATTATATTAAAATAATAAATTCAATTGCTTTTAAATTTAAATATTTTTGTAATAATGAAAACAAACCAATCGTCCCCTCGAATAGCTGTGTATATAAACTGAACCATATTTTTTCTTTCTTCTTTCTTCTTTGATCTCATAAACAAACCAGTACAAGTGTATAAACCGAATAACTATGTATATAGAATGAACCATATAAACAGAGCAGTTTTGAGGTCATCTGGCCAGACGTCTCCCCGAATGTCCGACCAGTCAACCCCATGGACGTCCGACCCCTTGTTTAGCTGCTGTGTTGCTGATGTTCTGCTTCTTGTTCTTTTGTTGTTTTGGGCATGAAATAACATTTGTTTAATGGTCTATAACCAAATAAGAGTCTTTGGTTAAGTTTTGGTGCCCTTTAGTTTTCCCTTCACACCTTCTGCTGAAATAAAATAAGAATTTATCAATATGAGGGAGCTACAATGACTCTCTACAAATAGGAAGTCACTCTATCAACACTTATATTTGGAGGGCTAGATAAGAGAATTGCTGGGGGTGTTTTTTGACCAAAAAAACTTCTTATTTTGACTAAGAAGGTAATATAAAGGAACTAATGGAGCCACTCTTATATCTTGTGCTATTGGCTTTATATTTAGTACGAATTACACTAACGGTCCCTATAGTTTGGGCCTTGTGTTACTTTGGTCTATGACTTTTCAATTATAACACATTTGACATTGAATTTTGAATCTTGTTTCAAATAAGGACAATTGAAGAATACAATTGCTCAATTTCAAGGGTAAACTCGTCAATTTGATAAAATATAAACTAATTTGACAAAAATAAATGCCAAAATTTTTTTTTAAAAATTTTAAAAATTATTTTTATCCACTAAAGATAAAATTATATAAAATATTTTAAACATTTATTTATTTATTTTTATCAAATTAATTTTTATTATGCATTTTCATGTAATGGGTGGTCTTTTTTATTTTCATCAAATTAGTTTTTATTTTTTCAAAAGTTAAAGATGGCGACAAACTTGATATCATTATTAAACCAATTTATTAAAAAAAATGCAAAACTAAAAACATATCACATATTAAGTATATCACCTACACATTAAAAGCCTAACAACCACTCATTACACGATCATCATTTAAACACATAATAAAAATCAATTTAGTAATAAAATAAAATAAATAAATATCTAAAAGATTTATCAATTTTACATAAATTTATCTTTGGTGGGTAGAAATTATTTTTAAAAATTCAAAAATATTTTTTTAATATTTATTTTTGTCAAATTATTATTTTTCAAATTGACAATTTTATTCTTGAAATTAAATAATGATATCTTCAATTATTCTTATTTAAAATAAGATTCAAAATTTAAAATCAAATATATCATAATTAAAAAATTAAAAATAAAAGTGATACGAATAGCAAATTATAAATACTATTAATATAATTCTCCCTTATATTGATACGCGTGTGTGTGTCAAAGTTTGTCAGTTTTGTTTTTAGGGGGGTAAGCCCACTGGGGAAACAGGTGGTGCAACTGATTATACCGACCATTGGATTTGGGTGTTCCTTTGAAAGGATACACACTCACACAGCTCCATTTACAATGATAAATCTCTATAAATAAATATATATATATATATACAAATGAGAGCATTTCCAATGTTGAATAGAAAATTTTAATAAATTTGAATAAAAATTTAATTTGATACTGTTTATTTTAACATTAAATTAGAATTTAATAAAAAATGAAGGATTCTCTTTATATGATGAAATTTTTGATTTTTTTCTTAATTGATATAGGTTTGACGCTAATGTTAGAGCAGAAAAAATGAATTTCTTTAATTGAATTTAAATTTAATAGAAAGTCTGAGTAAGAGTTGAACATGCTATTATAAGTGATTTTTTTTTTTAGTATAAATTTGATAATTTTTTTACATCAGACACAAAACAAACTTGCACAATACATATAAAAATTTATATCACCACAAAAATAAATTATTTATCAATTTTCAACTTAAATGTAATTTTTGTAAACTCTAATAAAAAATGCTATGATCCCACCTTTATCAATCCATAACTTGCCCCAATTGTGTTGGGATGATAGAAATTAAATTGATAAAATATAAAATTTATGAATAAAATAAATTTAAATTATTAATTTATTTTCTTGAATAAATCCTAAATTCTTATGTCTGAATTTACGGTGCTGTTGACCTCTGATGCTCACTCACCAACAGCAATTGTTGGTGTTGGCGGTGGTTTGATGTGGGGTGGGGTAGGTGGGTGGGTATGAGTCGATCTCAAACAGTAGAAAGTTGACAGTGCAACAAGTCCCTAGTATGTACGGACTAGGTACAAAGAAAACCCCTACCTACTAATATTTTCAGTAATTATGCTAATAGCCCTTCAGTTTTTAGTATTTTTTCATTAAGTACCCATATTCATTTGGCATGAGTTATTTTAGTTAAATTAGCAAATAAAGATAAAAATAGATTAATTTAGTTAATAAGATAAAATATCGCATTCAAATCATAATTATTTAAATTTTTTTCTCACAACCATCAAATCAACTATAAAAAAAAAAAATCTCAAATATAATTTTTTTAAAAAGCTTTTTTGATAAATCCTCTTTCTAAGAGTTTTATTCTATCCAACCCATATTCTTTTTTATTATTTCATTAGGTCTTATTTGAGGTAAAAAAATCAAAACACTCTTAATCTCTCATGCCCCTATTAATGTTGATATTTAATATTAATTGTTACTATATTTTGGTAGTTTCCATACATTAAGATGTTGTCATTATATTCATATTAATTTGAAATGAATTTTTGTCATCACATCATGTAATTGAAATGAATATTCCCATTAATTTGAAATGAATTTTTGTCATTGTGTTGTCAATTACATGGTATGAATATTAATACTAAAACATACGAATGTGAACGTTTACATTACTACATTAGGTGAGAGAGAATGTTTACATGTTGTGAACGTTCATATCACTACATATTATGAATAAGAATATGTTGTCAATTAAAAATATAATGAGCGTTATTTTTAATATGTTGTTAATTAAAAATAAGAAGGTTCACATGTTGTGAACATTCATATCACTACATTAGACGAGAAAGATTTTTTCGGAAAGGTATTGTGAACGTTCACATCAAATAAGAGAGATTGTTCACATTATTTTTAATGTGGTGTCAATTAAAAATATATTCAAATCAGATGAGAGAAAATGTTCACATTATTTTTAATTTGTTATCAATTAAAAATATATTCACATTATATAATAATATAAAATAATAACATCAATGTTTTTATGGAGTATGAAATTTCTTATACCTTAGTCTTTTCCCTTCTTTCTCATTCCCCAACATTAAATATCAATATTAAATATAAGGGTATAAGAGTCTAAGAAAATAATATAAATTAAGAAAAAATATTTTATGAAATAAAAGTATAAACACATAAGACTAAGTGGGTTAATTTTGTTTTTCATGCACTTCTTAAATTAGAATACTAAATAGAATTTATCAATAAAAATTTCATTTTTTTAACCATGAATTATCTCATCCCAAATGAGGGATAAATTTTCCAACTCAGATTTCCAACTTAACCGTTTGGATTTTTATTTCTTTTATATCATATCTAATATTTTCAGTAATTATGCTAATAGCCCTTCAGTTTTTAGTATTTTTTTCATTAAGTACCCATATTCATTTTGCATAAGTTATTTTGGCTAAATTAGCAAATAAAGATAAAAATAGATTAATTTAGTCAATAAGATAAAATATCATATTTAAATCATAATTATTTAAATTTTTTTCCTTACAATTAACAAATCAACTATAAAAAATAAAAATAAAATCAAAATTTATCTCAAATATAATTTTTTTAACCATGAATTTTCTCATCCCAAATGAGGGCTAAATTTTCCAACTCAGCTTTAAATTGTTCCAACTTAACCATTTGGATTTTTGTTTCTTTGTAGTTATGTATATCATATCTCTATATATTAATTTAGGACTAATTTGATTAATTTACTCTTAGGCCTCGTTTAAGAATAGGTTATTTTAGCAACTTTTTAACTTTGTAGCTACAATATAAGGTAAAAAAATTAGTATGTTTGGGATATTTTTTAATTTTTTACGAAAAAAATATGCAAAAAGTAAAGAAAAAATGAAATCTTTGACTTTTCTGGTATAGTTTGTTGGCTTTTTAATTTTTTTTAGTGACTTTTTGACTTTTAGATTAAAAAATAATGATGTCAAACGAGGCATGGGAACTAAGTTTTTTTTATCGAAAAAATCATAAAGTCACTATAAATTATCATATCACTCTCTCTATTTTTTTACATATATTTTCGTAAAAAGTCAAAAAAGTTATTAAAATAATATATTTCCAAATATGGATGGCAATTTAAACCCAGTCTGACAGGGACCCAATCCCCCGCCCTTAATAGGAGCCATTTTTTCCTAAAAAATTATCCCCGACAGGTCGGGGATGGTATTCAAGATTAAATTCCCGATCAATTTTGGGCCAGGGACGGGGATAGCTTTTATGGATCCACCACGGCTCTGTTTCTCCTCTGAAGTAAAATTACGTTTGTACCCGTCTCTATATGTATATGTGTGTCTCAATTAGTTGGGATCAATTAGTGTATAGGTTTACACACACACACACACATACACAAAACGCATTGCCTCTCTCTCTCTCTCTACTCTCCCTTACCGCCACTCGCTCGCTCTCTCTCGCCACTGCCGTTACTCTTCACTTACCGCCACTGTCGCTCTTCCCTCTACTCTCTCTCACTCTCTCTCTTATATCTCACCGATTTCAGTCCTTCACTCACAGTGTTCTAATCGTCATTTTTGCGATGAGCGAGAGCTTCGATCTTCACAGCATCGATCTGCACAGCGTCGATCTTCCTCCACCGCCCTCCTCCGCCCTCTTGCGCTTCTCTACTCTACTGATCTCCTCCGTCCCCCCTCCTCAGCTCAGATATGTGAGATCTGTTTTTTTTTTATCTGTAATGATGATTTGTTATTTATTTTTTTTAATCTATTGTTTGATGATGATCTATGTAGTTGATAATGATATCTCCCTCTCTGTTTGGTTTTTTTTTTTTTTGGTCTAGGAAATTTTGGGGTTGGAGAAACCCAATCCCCGTTAGAGGACGGGGACGGTGATAGGTTCCCTGTCGGGGATCGAGGACGAGGAGAATTTTACCATCAGGGATCGGGGACGGGTAGGGCGATCCCCGGCCTCAACCCGTTGCCATTCCTATTTCCAAACGAGACCTTAAGTTGAGTTGAGTTGTATTGAGTGAGTTTCATGGAATGATCTAATGTGACAAAACGGTTACATATAACCAATTAGATTAGAGGGCCTAATTGAAAAAAGAGGCAAAATTCAAAAACTTCTAGCATTTACTCTAATATTTTCAAGAGTAGTGGTAAATGAATATAATTTTTTATAAAATTTAATTTACTGATTAATATGGTAATTGAGTGTAATAATTTAATTCTAGTGAACCCATTTCAAATATTAAAATTTTATTACTTTGTCATATCAAATTGCAAAAAAAAAAAAATTTGTTGGTAATAATTTTTTTTGTTTTTTAGTATTCCCTCGTGGAAGCAACATATTTGTCAAGAGTTATTTACCCAACTCAAACCATATTTTAAACGACTTTATCAAATATGAGTTATTTTGAAAAGAAAAATGATTGAGGCCTCAAATTTGAGGCTCGAATTTGCCTCGAAATCATTTTTTTTTTTTCCTCGCAGAACCAGAGGGGAGGGAAGGGGAAGAAAAGAGAGAGGAAGGAGAGGGGAGGGTGTTCGGATTCGTCGAAGACTCGCCGTCGCAGCTCGTCGAGCTCGCCAACCGTCCGATCGTCGCCCGATCCAGCTCGTCGAGCTCGCCGTCCGATCGCCTCCGGCCCGCCTCCGCCTCCTCCTCCTCCTCCTCCTCCTCCTCCTCCCCCGGTGATTATGGCCCCCTCCAGTCCGGCCCACCGGCGGCTCCCTCTTCTTCTCCCTTCCTCTCTCTCTTCTTCCCCTCCCCTCCCCCTCTCTCTCTTCTTCCCCTCCCCTCTAGTTCTGTTTGAGCCAAATTCGAGGCCTCGAATTCGAGGCCTCTATCACGGCTGTTTTGAAAATATGTCTCAAATTCAAATTGTTGTTTGGAGTATATGTATATATATATATCAATAATGTTTGGAAGCTTTAATAGAGTTTTAATGATGAGTCCCACATGACGACGAAAAAAAGATTAGGAGCTCTAAATTAAGAGTTCTAATAGCTCTAATTGATGTGTGGGTCTCATGTGATGTGATGTTATGACCTTGATTTTTATTTTATTTTTCACATCATTAGTGTTCTTTTATAGCTTCCAAATTAGAGAAATGTATCATTTCTACATGATGATGTGATATTTTAGTTTGTTTGTTTGTTTGTTTGTTCTTTATTTATTTATTTATTTATTATTATTATCACATCACTAAAGCTCCTATTAGAGCTCTAATTTTATAACTCTCTATCACTATCCTCTATATATAAAGTATATTCACATTAGACGGCTAGGGTTTCATGTTCACACTCACTTTAAGCAAGAAACTCCCCACCCCCTGGGCTAAGGGATCTAACTACTTGGTAAATCTAACTTCTTTAAGCTCTTTTATGAGCAAAAGTCACACTTCTAGACAGAAAAAGAGGGATGAAATAAGGTATCAGAAAATATAATCACAATAGTTATTCCACTACAAAAGTATATTCCTTTCTTCCATCAAATGTTTTACGAGTGACATGCCAGAAGACTCGCAAATGAAGGCTCCATCTATTATTGTGTTATCTAAAAAATGTATTAATGATAATGTTGATATTTGGCACTGTGCTCTAACCAAGGCCATTCCGATTCTGACCCGGACTATGTCTATGGGTTTACCGAAGAGACAAAGAGATTTGTTGTAAGAAAGTTTTGGGAAAAGTGGTTTAGTTATTCATGAACGCAGAGGTCGTCTGAGTTTGTTTGAGATTGATGTACGTAGAGTTGGTGATGGAACTAGTGATATTGATCCTAGTTCATCGATTTCGGAGGTTGGTGTTAAAAAAAAAGAAGTTGATCGGAGAGGATTAGTTGTTATGGATTTTGCAGAATTTTTTGATATTTTACGAAACGTAATAATAAATGTAAAAAATAGTGATGAGACCCAAGATGTAATAGTTGATGATAAGGGAAATGTAGTAAGCAAATAAAAGTTTGAGTGGTTTTATAAATAAAATTAATAAATTTTTTTATTAATCATAACAATGGTTACATTAACATCAAACTATTCTCTTATTTTTTAGGACATTGCATCTAACCAACTACTGTCCCCATTAATTAATATAATACAGGGAATCCCTCCTCTAATAGTGAGATCTGGTTGGAATTTAACAAATATATGGAAGCCTCTCTAGCAACCTACTAAATTTTTCATTAGTTTGGTAAGGACTATCGAGTATTTGATGTCATCTACGACCTTGTAGACGGTGTCTTGATCATAGTCCTTGAAACTTATTCTGTCGGAGAAATAATTGTGTCATCCGAGACTTTTGGCCCAGGCGATTTTTCCTGTTCTTGAGGGTCCTTCGAAGTAGAGGGACATTGGGCCGCTGTTCCGGATCCTGTTACTAGAGGAAGAGGAGAGTTCTTCGTCAGTATATAAATCGTGTATATTATTCTTGTGTATCCTTAATCTAACGTTGTCGTCTTCACTATAAACAAAGAAACAATAATCTTGACATAATTCATATTTTACAAAATTATGACTTATAAACAAAATATTATTTTCTGTCTATTTTTTTTACTTCTTCATTTAAAAAAAAAAAGAAATGAATTAAAGGGGCTAGTATATAGGGACCTCTCTCGTTTGTAATGATCTGTCAAAAATATTTTTAATTTGGGGTATTTTGTGACGTAATCGGTGGGACATCTTTCTTTGCAGAGTACAAAGAATTGTTCCTCATTTTCTGTTTCTGTAAGTATTCCTCGCTAAAATTCATCTATGTTTTTCAAAGGACTTTTCCTTTTAGATGAAAATTCTCCCTATTCTACGAAGTCGCCCCCTTTCTTTATATTCTATCAACTTTTGCTGTTGGAGAATGGAATTTTTCTATATTTGGATGATAGATCCTCCAGTTGGTTCTAGTGAAATCGAAAAATCTCTTGTTGGAGATTTGGATCTTCTTCGTGCATTGAACCATGGCATGAATGTGAGGTTTTCCATTCTCGTGGAGCTCTCTTGCGACAAGTATGTAGTATGGCCGACATGCTAGTTAGAGAAGGGATTTGAGGAATTCTAAGAGTTGTTTTTCCGGGCAAGAGCAAGTTCAATACAACTGAAATCATATCACTACTGCTTACCCTATATTTTCTTATTAAAATAAAATGATAGATACATCAAATAAATTATTAAATATTTTATATAATAATGCGAGTAATTACACACCTATGCTAATATTATATAAAAGGGTAAATTACATCGACACCTCCTAAGGTTTATATTTATTACAATTCCCCTCTTACTTTTTGGAAATTACATCTCCTTCTTGAGGTTTAAAGTTTCATTATAGATTACTCCCTCCAGCAATTTAATTTTTTTAAATACCAATTTTGCTCCCACTGAGTAAATTACATTGACACTTTTCACATTTTAGAAATTACAATCCCCTCCCCAAGGTTTAAAGTAGCATTACCAATTGCCCCATTGATTAGTATTAGTTGGAAAAAAAAAATAATTGGAAAAAAAATTTTGTTAGTCAAATTTTTAAATTTCTGTTTAAAAACCAACGTAAACTTATTTTTTGAATTTATATTTTTTCCTCAAATTTACAAACTGAGACAATCATTTATAAACAAAAAAATTATCAAACAAGTTTTTATAACAGTTTTAAAAATTTTTGTAAATATAAATTGAAAACTGAAAACGAAATGGTTACCAAACAGATCTCAGATGGTAAAAATGTCGTAAAATTAACAAATAATTAAATAAGTTACCAACGCAAGAAATGACTTCTCAAAAGATTCTTAGGTTATGTATAGTTTGATTTTTAGGAAAAAAATTTAAAAAATTAAAAATGAATTTGGTTAAGAAATAAAAAATAATTATTATTTTTATATAATTTTTATCTTTCGAATGTAATAAATATAAGCCTTAAGGGGTGTCAGTGTAATTTTTATTTTACGTTAGTTTTTAAACAGAAATTTAAAAATTTGACTAACAAAATTTTTTTTCAATGAATTTTTTTTTTCAACTAATACGAACCGAGGGGACAATTGATAATGCTACTTTAAACTTTGAGGTGGGGATTGTAATTTCTAAAATGTGAGAGGTGTCAATGTAATTTACCTAGTAAGGGCAAAATTGATATTTAAAAAAATTAAATTGCTAGAAAGAGCAATTTATAATGAAACTTTAAACCTTAAGAAGGAAGATATATAATTTCCAAAAAATGAGAAAAAAAACTATACTAAACATAATTTTTAGAGGTGTCAATGTAATTTACCTTATCTAAAATATTTAATAATTTATTTAAAATTCCTAACATTGCTTAACCATGAAAACTCAAGGGGAGATTGTGTAATTTACCCTCAATAAAATAGTTTTTTATTTTATTTTTTTGAACTAAAAGTGCCGGTAATTGTTGCCACCACTTTTCTTCCGGTCCTTCCTCTGGTAATACACGCACTATACATATATTACAATTCAATCCTATCATAAAATTTCAATACATCATAAGCCTTTCAAATCTTAACCCTAACCTTCTCTCTACTTCAACCAATACTACATCATAAGCCTTTCAAATCTTAACCCTAACCTTCTCTCTACTTCAACCACCACCCACCGACAACTCCGACTGCCGCTGCCAACCCCACGTCACCCTTCACCCCCTATGCTACCCCCTTCGCCACCCCACCTACCCTGCCGGCGGGGCCGGGGGGGTGAGAGCGAGAGAGAGACTGTTGGGGGAGGTGTGGAGAGGACTGGGGCCAGGGTGGTGGCAACAAGGCAAAGGGATGACAGTGGAAGTAGGCTTAGAGTTCGAGAGAATTGAAGACAATTTTGGTATTCAGTGGGATGTATAAAGAAATTTTATAAAATTTGAATTTTGAACTGTAGGTCCAAAGTAAATAAAACTGGAAATCAATTTCAACTCCAACAAAATCAAAGTTTACACATCTTCAAATTTTAAAGACAGAAAACTAAGACATGCCGTCTTGAGGGCATTTTATGCAGTTGCCTTCAAATGCTCTTGAAAACAAAATGTACATGAATGCAATTTTAAATATTATGCAACAAAATTAAAAAATTAAGAAAAGGGAACTAATTCAGTACATAGCGATGCAAACAACGTAATAATAGTGGCATAAACACCACCACCAGCAGCATCCCAATACTTCCATCTCCAACCACAAAGACAACCACCAAAATCTACCAAAGTCGATACTTCCACCTCCAACCACGAAGACAACCACCAACTTAGCCCTATTTCATATGCTTGCTTCCTAAGATGGGAGGTAATCCAACTCCCAGAGAAATTGAAATAAAAACAATAACAATAACAATAACAATGATAACAACAGCCGAGGGGCAGGCAAGGGGAAGCAAAACCAAAATTCCCCAAAAGTAAACACAGAAGTCTCAATGAATAACCATGAAAATAAAAAGACAACAATGGTCCTCACCAAAATCATACATACATCCCAACAATCTCTTGCTACTTACTACCTTATATAAGTCATAATAACATCTCTAGTTTTTTTTTCCCCTCTTATAGTTTCTTTTATTTTTAATAAGTTTTTCCATTTTTATTTTCCCTTTTAAATTTTGTGTCTATGTGCCCCATGAGACATCATGTTTCATCACGCCATGCCAAAGACCAAGACCATTATCTCCAAAGAAATACACAAGACAGTGGCTGTCATCAAGCACCTCCCTACTTCCACCCCTCTCAAAAACCAATCATGACAGACCGTGCAATAGCACATGATTCTCATTTACTTGAAGTACGTGCTAAAATAGCACGCTCAGAACCAGCTTGAGGCTGTATATTCAAATCCCCGGACAATGATCTGCTTAGGAATGCCTCAGACTGACCTTGTCTGTTTGTCATCTCCTCGAATGACATACTCTGGATGTTGGCAGCGAGCATGTCATGACTGGACCTTCCAATGGATTGAGGACTAGAGACAGGAGCAAACTGAACAGAAGAAGGCATGATCCATCTAAACCAATCATTACGCCTTCTTACTTTATCATCCTGAAAAACGTGAAGGGAACAAGAAATTAGACATCCTATATGAACAAATCAGAAAGCAACAATTTGTAAAGGTAACAAACTTGGTATCACAATCGACTTAATAACGACACTCAAAAAAGAATAATAATAATAATAATGTCATTAATTTAAAAATTAGTAACCTTGAATAAGCAAGCTATATGGTTGGTTTCACAGGTGCAAAAATAAGAGTAAGTACTAGGTGGGAACCTCTGATGTTTATATGTACCAAGCCAAGCTGACTTAGTAATCCCAGGGCCTTAGAGGACCAAGTTATGTGCAAGGACCAAAATTGTGTTAATTTTATTCAATCCACATTATATATATATATATAAATGTGCACTCCAGCAGTTAACCTAATCTATCTAGCACTAGAGAAGTTAGGACTCGACAAAGCAATAAATAGAGCACTGAAATACTACAACAAAAGAATAATGAAGACTTAACAAAGACACATCCAATGATACTAAAATGCTATGTGAGAGACCAATGATATGAATTGTTTTGATGACCTCTTGTAGATCCATGTCGAAACATCTAAGTAAAGCTCCATTTTAAACACAATTCATTTAAGAAACCCAGTCCTGTTTGAACTTTCAGAACCATATCAAATACAGAAAGGGTGAAAAAAAACAAAGAAGAGTTGTTATGGTAGAGGTATACTAATGCCATACTGACTATTGATGATATCCTTATGTTTCATTATTTAGCCTTGGCTCACTCATACATGAATTCAGTTATTATAGTGTTTTTTGGTTAAGTGTCATTATAGTATTTGTTGTTTAATGTTTTTATATTTACTATTCAGTCGAGTGCAGCAATTCTAATGTTTTGTGTATTCACAATGTTTTCCACATCGACTATTCAAGAGAGTTTGGTAGCCAGTGGGGAATGATATATAAGAGCAAAATTTATGTACAACTGCAATATTTTTCAGAGCTTTGGAGGGGCCATGGAGCCACTTCTTTCCACCATTGTGCAAGCACCAAAACTAATAAAATAAAACTCATTGAACTTTGAGTGAATATAATTCTCTGTAGACATTTGAATATACCTTCACTTCCACAAGGCTTGAAGCACGCACAGCATCCAATATAAACTGGGTGTTGTCTGTCAAAATCATAACCTGTAAAAGAAGCCAAGGAATGACTTCCGTATCAAAAGCTAAAGAAGAAATTTGCAATTGAAGCCGAGCAAGCTATAAGTTGCATATCTGTATTATCACAGACGGCAATAAATATGAAACTAATAAACCTGCTTTAATTAAAGACTAGAGAATATGCAACAGATAAAACTTCAAAAGCTTTAAAAAATAAAGCCTCGTTTGGGAACAGGCTTTTTTTAGTAACTTTTTGGTTTTTCGGCTAAAATATGATGTTAAAAAAACTAATATATTTGGGATGACTTTTAAGCTTTTCACGGAGAGATGCACAAAAAGTAAAGAGAAAAGAGAATCTTTGACTTTTTGGTATAGGTTGTTGGTTTTTTAGCCTTTTTAGTTACTTTTTGACTAAAAATGCCACTTGCCAAACGAGGCCTAAATAAATAGAAAAATTGCCAAGGATCCTATCAACATAAATAAAGCAACCCTGAAAATGAGATATCCAGTAATGATGAAACATTAATTCATTTACCTTATTTTATACAGTAAGCCCACTAAGTGTTCCAAGACTCTTACGAGGAGAGAAATCAAATTAATCTATGCCCACTTAATTTGCAATTCACTAGCCAATACCACAAATGTAAGAATACTTCAAAGTCATTCATTCTAGACTCACAGACATTAGAGCAATGTTATTAAAGGCAATAGGCGCACCAAGGCACCAAGGTCTCCTAGGGTAGGGCCTAGTGTCACGCCCCAGGAATTCTGTGACACGAGCAGCTGCATTTGAGGAGTGCCAAATGCGCTGGAAGGTTCCGGAAGGCTGGAGAACGGGCTAGAGCATGCTGGAGGCCTCTAGAACGTGGCGGAAGGGTCCGGAGTGGCCTGGAAGATTTCGGAACGTGGAAGAGCCTTGGAGCATCCAGAGGAGTCTGGATGGGTCTGGAACGTCCTAGATTATGCTAGGAGAAGCCTACCATGTACTACACTAGTATAGAGAGTTCTAGAATGTAGTAGATAGGGTAGTTGTCCTAGATAGTTCTAGTGGAATGTTCTAGATGAGTGATTGTAGCCCTTGGATCAAAATGACCCTAGCCGTCCATTGAGGAGGGGGATGGCTATATAAGGGTGAGAGATCTCATTTGTAAGGTATCGAGTGCTAGAGAGCATCGAGTGCTAGAAGCATCGAGTGCTGGAGGCACCGATGGACCTAGAGACCTAGAGAGTCCTAGGGGTGGAGAGATCCAGGAGAGCTCTAAGGTTGAAGCACCTGTGAGTGTAAGTGTGAGAGCCTTGTAAAGCCTTGTACATGACTATACTTGTAATGTTACCTTGTATAGTGAAGACATTCTTCCACCTAAACTGCGTGTGTTAGTGTGGTTGAGTGGGTGAGGCTGACTTAGGTGCAACCAAGAGGGTTGAGAGGCATCTAAGGCCGCACGACAGACTTGCAAAGTCTAAGTCCGTGACACTAGGCTCAAGGTGCAAGGCGAGGCGCATCTTATACATAAAAAAAAAATATAATTTAATGTAACTAAATAATTTAGGGTTCAACATAAGCAAAATGAAATCTTAAACACTTAAAATATATATACCAACAAATACTACTATTTTAACATAGACAAATGAACAATATTTCAAAATTTAACATAAAACATGAATAAAATGAGAGGGGAGAAAAAGAATAAGAAGTGGGGGGCGGACATAGACCAGTCTAAAGAATGATGAGAAAGAAAAGAAGACTGGAGAATAAGCATAAGAAGATGGAAGAAGAAGAAGAAGAAGAAGGCAATATCATCACAGCCATGTGAAGAAGAAGATAGAGAAAAGTAGAGAAGACAATAACGTAGACAAGAAGAAGAGAAGAGAAGAGAAGAGAAGAGAATGAAACAGAAACGTAAGAAGAAGAGAGAGAAAAAAAAAGACAACGTGAAATTTTTTTGGATTTGCTGGACTGGATAATGGAGGCATGTAGTATAGTAAAGTGTTCTTTGGAGATTAGAAATTAGGGCTAATTTTTCTTTTATCATTGATTTATGGTTAAATGCCCAATATATTGGCATGTGTAATAAGAGTAGGGATCTTTTGTAGCTGCATCATCTTAAATCAATAGTTAGATTTTAAACAAAACCAATTAAAGCAACAATAAAAAAAGCCGTCAAGACTTGGGCCAAACTACGCCTTGGACTAGTCGTGTGCCTTACCGAAGTCGCTTGGTCTGAAACACTACAAAGCGCAAACCCTGGGCCTAGAGGGGACTTGAGCCTAGGCACACGCCTAGGCACGCCTTATTGAAGTCGCCTGGCCTAGAAAACTACAAGGCGCAAACCTTGGGCCTGGATGGGACTTGGGCCTAAGCGCGCCTTTAATAACATTGCATTAGAGTACTTCAAACTCCAGATTCACACTCATGCTGAGCTATCTGAACAATCTCATCATCAGCTCTAAGCCTTGTACTAACTATATGAATAGAAATAAGTATAAGATGCATTGAAAAAAAACGTTAAAATTGAAGGAAGAAAGGACCAGAGATCACCAAAAGGACAACATTACAAGGTACTATTAATCCTACTAATCAAACAGACAAGCACCCAGATATCACAGCAGGCTTTGGAGAATACCTGAAGATAATAGGGAGGTGGTTGAAAGAGAACAATCAGATGAAAACAAACACAAGCATAAGCACAAACAAAATATGAAAATGAAAAATGTCACTGGCTAATGCATCCAACATCCACGTAAACAAGGACCAATCCTTACATACAATATCAAATTCAGTTAGATAACTTGAGTTCATGGCCAGAAAATAAGGATGCCATTTAGTAAGCTCTGGATTTCAACTGTTAAACTGGAATACAAAAAATGCTACCATATACTTCCAATACAAAAAAAGCATCTTTCATCTATCTCGAGGTGAATGGATGAATTGTTGCAACATTCAAACATCACTAGTTACAAGATGTGTCACCCAATTCATGCAACAGAGAGTGATGATTTTATCCTCTCCCCTGTGGCACGTAACCCCATTGTTGTCAATTGCGAATCGAAGCATGAATGATTTTGTTAAAATAGTGAATTGCAAATCATATTGAATCATGAATCATAAGATTCACTTTATTTTGCATAATCATGGTTCACTTTATTACATTAGCATTGGTGATGCAAAATAAAGATAGCAACAACATAAAAGAAACTGCAATATATTGCAGAAAATAGGACAACCTAGATTTGAGAAAAAATACTATATTAGCTGATTTATTCGATATGATGCAAATTAAAGGTAGCAAAAGCTTAAAACCTATTACAATATATTGTAGAAAATTAAGACAATCTTTGAAAAAATACTTTTACCTGATTTATTAGATATGATGACAAAACAAAGCACATCCAACTTGTCAAAATCACAGGAAAGATGGAAAGCATATTTTGTATATGTTTACTAAAATACCCTAAAAACATGTCATTTGTTCCAAACATATCCATTTGCTTATGCTCCCTCCCACCACTTTTCTATGGCATTTGATTATAGACAGTTCAAGGAAAGCATCTTTGTATAAAGTTTATGAAGATACGCCTCTGTACTTTACTGAAAATTTTATTTTATGAAAAATGTTTAAATTTAAAGAAGGGTAATATGGGAAAGTAATGATTGAACTTCAAAAATAACAAGGCACCTTTTATTTACACACCGTAAGTTGTCTCAGCACGCACCATTTTCTGATTTTTTTTAATTACAATTGCATCCCTTGAACAAATTACCATTAAGGACAAATTGTACACACCTTCCCTCTAGCCAACTTCACTGTTGGCTGCAACCTTCTGCTGCTCCCCAGCTCTGGCCCCAATCACCAGCCATTAGCACCTCCCCCCCAGCATGAACTCACTTTCCCCACCACCATGACTCCCCTTCCTTAGAGAGAGAGAGAGAGAGAGTGAGAGAAATGGGTGGGGGGGGGGGGGGGGGCGCTAGGGGTGGCGGTGGAAGGGAATGCAGGGGTAGGGATGGGGGAAAAGGCGAGGCAAGGCAGAGGGTGTCTGGGAGGGGAGGCATCAAGGATGGTTGCATAGGGTGGGGGCAAGCGGAGGAAGGGTGTAAAAAAGGCAAGGAGCATGTGGAGGGGAAGGGAGGGGTGGCGGAGATAAGGGTAGTGCTGGCTGATGTTAGTGTTAGATTAAAATTTGGAGAGTGGGGTTTTATGGGAATAAAATAGTGTGAACTAAACAAAATTCAAGACAAAAGTGACATACACTATGACTTTGGGTCTACATGATAGCAATTTAAAAGCTTGTACTATTGTATTTCTTCAATTTATTTATTTATTTATTGGGTAATTACTTTTCCCACGTAATGCCCTAAATTTATCTATGACATTTCTTGTGGCAAAAAGTAGACATTTCCACCAGAATCCGGATCGTCGGTAGCACAAGCCTGTCGCCCCCAAAACGACGTCGTTTTGGGGGCTTTTCTCCTTCTTCTCTTCGCAGAACCAGAGGGGGCAGAACCAGAGGGGAGGGGAGGGGAGGGGAGGAAGAGGGAGGAGAGGAAGAGGGAGGAAGAGGAAGGGAAGGGAAGGACCGGACTGGAGGGGGCATAAATATAGGGGGAGGAGGAGGAGGGTCACGGCCGGCGAGGAGCCCCTTTTCTGATCGTCGGTCCGGCCTGACGATCCGGATTCGCCACGGCCGGCGAGGAGCTTCTCGGCGATGAGGAGCCACCGCTCTGTTGCTGCTGATGTCGCCGTGAGGGGAGGCTGCGATCTGGCGTGAGGGAGGGCTTCCATTTACATCAGCGAGAAGAGAGAAGGGAGAGAAAGAACGAACGAAGAAGAAAAGGCCAAAAAAAAAAAAAAAAAAAGAAACCCCTCAAAAAAACGTCGTTTTGGGGGGCTACAGGAAAGGGCGACGGGGAAGGGCTACGGGTGATCCAGATTCTTTCCACCATCTTTCTCAATAGAAAAGAGATGTAAACTACACAGCATAAAAAGGACAGGCCCAAATATGGGAAACAACGATTTTCCACAAATATATATATATATATATATAAATATAATACAGACATGACAATAATACAAAATATATCTAATTTTTTATATATTTTTTAATTTACAAATTTTTATCCACAAATGACCAAAAAATAATGAAAACTAACACTAAACTAAGCATAAACCTATATCATAAACAACCAAAAATTAATGAAAACTAATACTAAAAAATAACAAAAAACTGGAGTAGAACCATACTTTCAACAATTTCACTAGGAACTAGAGTCATAGTTCACTCAATCTACAATTTAAGCATCATTCAACATAGAAATTACTATTTCTTCAATCATAAATTACTATATCATAAATGTCAAAAGCATTATAGACTATAGTTCAATTTATGAATGGATCATCCATAAAAAAAAATAAAAAATAAAAAAATTCCCACTATTTTGTTTAAGTAACAATATGGTATTAACATTTACCAAGTTTGCACCAAAAAAGCCACAGAACCAGCACAAACAGAAGCAAACAATAGGAATACTAGAAAAGAAGAGCGGGGCAACTGATTTTTCATGGAGACAGACAAGGTTAGATGACAAACAAAAGACCATGAAAGAACTCAAAAGTTATGCCCCATCTATAGTTTACTCGCAATCTCTCTCTCTCTCTCTCTCTCTCTCACACATTTCGTTCCAAGGGAAACGAACATATGAAGTATTACTAGATCAAATGACGCTTCATAAACATACAACATTATGGCATGTGGAGAATAGTCAATCCATTTCTACCATTGCCAACTTCTACATCTCGTCTGCCGCTACTTTCCACAAGCATCATCGTCATCTCTCTCTCTCTCTCTCTCTCTCTCTCTCTGTCTCTAAAATACTCTCTTTGACATGGATGAGATAGAAATCCATGTTTTCCCTAAATTCCATATAATTTAAATTATATTCTTAATAAGTTACACCTTACGCCAAAATATCATAAAATTCGCAATATATTTATATACTGCAGAAGTGTTTATGTACTTGTACTCAACTTTCATATACATAATCCCAATATCCAAATATTTAGTTTTAGGAAGAATCTATGGCTTGGTAGCTAGAGCTAGAGTATTCGTCAACGCGTATCGTCCTATGCTCCCTCAAGGACATGCACCTTGACTGATCTCAGCCAGAGAGGTTCCACCACATGAAGAGTCTCCAAGTCACGATGAGCAACAAATTATATATCAATAAGTCGTCACAGTCTCTAAATCACATGTGATCTCTGTAGTAGACTATCAGCCAAAAGTGAGTATCAACCTATCCCCTGGTCCTATCCAGGCACATGATTGAGCTCTATGTGGCCTGACCCTCTGGGGTTCAACCCTACTAAAAATAGAAAGCCTTCTCTCCTAACACCAGAAATGCATAGTCAAGTATATTCCACTCGTGCTTTAGTTTTCACTCACTAAGTCATCGCTCTCTCTCTCTCTAGCTAACTGCTGCTTTCACCCAACACTTCTAAATCACATGTGATCTCTGCAGTAGACTATCAGCCAAAAGTGAGTATCAACCTATCCCCTGGTCCTATCCAGGCACATGATTGAGCTCTATGTGGCCTGACCCTCTGGGGTTGAACCCTACTAAAAATAGAAAGCCTTCTCTCCTAGCACAAGAAATGCATAGTCAAGTATATTCCACTCGTGCTTTAGTTATCACTCACTAAGTCCTCGCTCTCTCTCTCTCTCTCTAGCTAACTGCTTCTGCTTTCACCCAACACTTCTTCAGTGATTCAATGCCATATCAGAACCACCATCACGTCCCAAAAGGCTCCAAAGCCTACTTATTTTCTCACCACCTCCAATGGGCAATCCCGAACATAAGCAGGTAGACACGTTGTCAGTACTAAAATCTACTGATCAGATATGCATGCAGATTTAGTCAAAATAAAGTCAAATGCAGAATGTCTGGCTCAGAAAGACAGTGAAGGGAATCGTAATCCCAATTATTAACTTGCTGGAACATCGTCTTAAAATATGAAGTTCCACGTATAAACTGAATAGAGACACAAATCAAGGAATGGTAAGGAGGTCAATAATAAGGTTAGTAGGCTACCATTCAGAAGTTAAAACAAGCCTAACATGAGAACATTGAAGCTTACTGGTCTCCCTTCCGTAGAAGCAACAAGCAGCCATGTAGAGCTTCATTTAGCAAATATGAAACAATAAAGCTTAAAGAGATGAGACTGATTCTTACTTAATACACAGTGCAGACCTGAAAGTAGTATAAGAAGTCAAGCCACGGGATCACAACAATCAGTCCCATAGAGCATGACTCCAACCCAAAGAAGGAAAAATCACAAAACAATGCCCTTAAAATGTAATTCATGGTAAATCGGCATTGCTGGGGAAATGAAGGTTTTAACTTATCGGTTCTTCCATCTATTTCTCTACGACGCAAGTCAAATCTTAAAATATGCACACAATATCACCTTATCTCTATAGGACAATAACTCAGATCTCGCGCGCGCGGGGCTTGGGGGGGGGGGGGGGGGGGTGGGGGGAAGAAAAATAATAATAATCATACTGAAGGTCATCAACATAGACATAATATAAGAAGAAAACACGAAGAAGCTAAAAATAAAATTATCACAATCTAAAGTTCAAGGATCTTAAATGCAAGGCATGATCCAAAAAAAAATTGCTGGAGAGCTTAATGTATACCCTAGATATTATGCCCCATTTTGTCATTCACAATGTATGATTAAAATACTCAATTTGATAAATAGTTGCATGCTTGATGATACCAAATACCATCTACACTGCAGAAGTGACTTGAGATGGAAAAGAAACTCATTTTCATGAATTACCTATAAAGGGAGGATGTTTGATAAATATCAGAACTCTTATAATCAAGGAAAAAAAAGCAGAAAACTACCTATTATCCCAAAAAAACTCACTTTTTTGAAGCCTGCTATTAAATTAATGGGAACCCAGCCCTGATCATCCATGTTCTGCCGCAAGAATGTATCTTTAATTAAATTCTCATTACTGCAATAAATAAATAAGAGGTGCACCGGCTGTTAAATTCCCAACAACAACAGGGAATTAACTAGTTATGACTACAAGTACAAGGCAAGGCAGACAATAAAATATGGTACCTGAAATAATATTCTATCTGCGTAACTATCTTAGAAGGCAACTGGGGATCCGGAGCGTGGAGAGGAGGAAAAAACATAGCATGAGATGACATTGCTGCAACAATTGGAGGCGGAGTGGGAACATAAATCATCGGAGACGGCACTTCTGCAAACAGATGAGGAGAGGTTAGGGGAAACCCAAACATTGAACTTATGAAACATCAAAAATATTACCAGGGTAAACCATATGGTTGCCAAATGGTCGCCCAGGCATTGGTGGAGGAGGAATGAATGGGGTAGGACTGTGTGGTGCGGATCGTATGAAGCCCCTAGAAACACCTCTTTGTGGCTGCATGTGAGGATCTCTGCCATTAAAACTTCTATGAGAATTCCATTCATGATTCCCACGATCCTGATCCCGCCTGCCACCATAATTGTGATGATAAGAACCATCACCGCGAGGATGGTTACCACCATTGCCCCTTCTAAATGAATTGCGTTGCTGCGGGTGATCATTCCCACTATTGGGTTGTGACCCAAATCCTCCCCTTTGTCCACTTTGATCTCTTGGAGACGATTCTGGAACAGCTGACCCAGATTTTCCAGAATTATTAGACGGCATTTCCACTATCGAACCCAGTGGGGGCGGCTGAGGGAAGCCACCGTTAGCTGTTACATTTCCGCTTGAACTCCCACCACCACGCTTCATAGACTTCTGGCGTGTGAGTGTTACATGGTTCGGAGTTAAACTAGGGTTTGTATTATTTGTGACGACCTGTTTTGGTGTAGAAGAAGATGCAATTCCAATTCCCTAAAGTACCAACACATATACATAGTGAAATGAATGCGATGCAGATAAAAACTATATTAGAAACCAATGATTTCGCATCAACAAATTAAAACTAAAACAAAACAACTAAAATAGAGTTGAACACAATAAAAACAACCTGTGAGACAGAGACTGGTGCATCGGGTAGAGCTTTGAATGAATCAGAAGAAGACAATTTCGGAGAAGCTCTAGTAGATTCAGAGAGAGCGGGCCAAGAAACAGCCCCCATGACTGGTCCAACCTCGACAACGCCATTCGAAGGCTTGTTCCAAGCCGGCTTCTTAGCCGCATTGCTACTTCCAGTACCACAATCAGTACTCTCCGACTGAGCCTCAACCGCATGATCATCTGGCGAAGACAAGGATGATGATGATGAAGAAAAAGCCGCCGCCGCCGCCTTCGAAGGTGACGACTCAGGAGAAGTATTGTTGATTAGTCCCTGAGAAGTAGCCGATGCCGATGGAGATGAAGGAGATACAGCCGGCGGCGGGGCGGCGGAGGCGGGAGGGGCAGATGAGGAGACGATCGATTCCGAATCGGCTCCTCGAACGACCTGTGACCATGGAGACGAGACACCACGCGCCGCCGCCCCTCGCTTCGAATGGGGGCTGTTGAGAGCGGCGGAGGAGGCGTCAGCGCCGCCGCCGCTGCTGCCGGAATTCCGAGGAGAGTGATTAGCGGCTGCTGCCATCAAAATCAGGGTTTCAGAGATTTCGAAATTAGGGTTTTGAAATATGAGGGGCCGCAAATTAGGATTTTAAAAGGTCTCAAATTATTGGCCGATAAACCGATCGACGAATTAAAACAAAAAAAAAAAAACAAAAAAATACAAGGATCAAAATTTGGGAGAGAGAAGAGAAAAATGGAATTAGGGGATAGGGGTTTTGAACAGTCGATGATAATGTGAAGACTGAAGAGTTCCAAAAATTGATTGATGGATCACAGAGAATCCGATCGCGCTGGAGAAGACGAAGCTAAGCGACAATGGAGCTTTCTCTCTCCCCTCTACTCTTCTCTCTCTAGAAGTCTTTTTCTTCTACCGTCTCTCTTTTCTCTCCCTTTCCTACTATTCTTTCCTTCTTTGCTTTGCGCTCTCTCTCTCTCTCTCTCTCTCTGCTATTCCATCATCAGGAATGCCTCATATATTAGTTAATTGACGAAACTGCCCTTGTACTTGTTCACACCGATGAGAAATTATTCATTGTCGCAAGGGCAAATCTAGGTGATGCCCTAATCTAAATATTATTGGTTGAAACAATAAATTCTCACTACTTGTTTGTTTCTTTAGAAAGATAACTGACACTTGTCTAACGCCTCACTTGAAAACAGATTATTTTAATAAATTTTTTAATTTTTTTAAAAAAATTATATAATAAATTAGATAAAATAATATAATAATTTATAATAATTTTTTAACTTTTTAATTAAAATTAAAAATTACTAATGGAACCTAAACATGAATAATGTAGATCAGTAATGCTCCTGGGCAATGACTAATTTCTGGTGTAATGACACTGTTATAGATGAGGCTACCAAAATTAGGGGTTGATGTAGGTGCCATAGCCCCCACTGAGCTCATCCATACCTTTTCATAAAGTATGGGAAAAAAATTTAATTAAGGGTAAAATATTTAAAATATATATTAGAAAAACAAAAGTATTATTTTTCCTGTGTAAAGAAATTATAACAGAAATTAGATCTCAATATTTTGATAAATAATTGTCTTACTTTTGACTTTTTTTGTAATTTCCTCTAAATTATAAGAAAAATCACTTGTAAATTTAATTATAAAATTATGAATAGTACTAATTTTAAAATATTTTTCTGAGTATACACTGATATATATGTGCTTTGTTTTATATTTTTATTGTTTTTTATGAATATAAACTATGTATTATTAGTCTTATAAAAGTATTGTTTTAAAAAAATAAGCTTCTAATTTTGAATACATTAAAGAGACACCCAAAACATTAAAAAATAAGGAAAATGACTGAGAGCTCGAAACTTTCGAGCTCGAAGCAGCTTCGAAGAAGGGAGAGAAGAGAGGGAGGAGGCTCAAATCGCTCGCTTTCGCCCGTCGTCATAGAGACCAACCCATGACACCACTGACTCGTCGCCTCCGCCGCCTCAGCAGCTCGTCGGTCATCTGCCAGCCTCGGTCCGGTCGTCTGCCCCGCCACAGCTCGCCCAACGTAGCCCCCCGATTTTTATGGCCCCCTCCCCTCCAATCCTCCCCACTTCTCCTCTCGTTCTGCAGAGCCCCCCTTCTTCTTCTTTTTCTTCTTCCTTCGTTTTCTTCTTCCCGATCTGCAACAAAGAAAAAAAAAAAAAAAAAAAACTCGACACCAAAACGACGTCGTTTTGGTGTCGAGCCAGTATTCGAGCCGTATTTTTCGAGCAACGTAGCACTTCCGAAAAAATAATTATGCTTGTTAAATATGATAGAAATATTAGGAAAAATTACACACCCAAAAAAAAAAAAAAAGATTTGACCCTTATAACAAAATAAATTTTAAATACTAAATTTATTCAATTTAAATCTTAATATTTTTATTTATTTTTTAATATAAACATTTATCTATTTTTGTTAAATAAAATCGATGAAAAAAATAATATTTTAGTTATTAATTACAGTAAAAAATAAAATTTTAAAACATTTTATGTGCATTTATATTGAGTTTGATATTTAAAATACTTTTTTTTGACAATTTTATTTGACAGAAATAAACAAATGATTTAAATTGAAAATATATTAAAAAATTATAATTTAAATTGAGAAAATAAAAAATTTAGAGTTTATTTAATTATAAAGATCAAATTTGAGATTTTTTTTTTAGTTTTTGCAAAAAAAAATTTATTAAACAAGACTCAAACCATATGATCATGTTTAAAATTTTTTATTTTGTTTTTGTTTGGAAATGTAAGTCCCAATAACATGCTTCCGAAACTTCTTATACCCAGTCCGAACCCGGCTGGATGTGAGGGTTTTTTTTTTTTTTTTTTTTTTTTTTTTTTTTTGAATAAATTACGAAAACACTTCTCGAGATTTATTTAAATTATAAATTATTCTATGTGGTTCTAAAAATTATGTTATACTCTTTAAGGTTTCTAATTTCATAATAAATAAGTCATTTTATTAATAAATCATCAAGTTAATTAACAATTTTTAATAATGTTAAAATTTTATTTTAATTAATAATTCAGATAATTTTATTATTGTATAGGTTAACAGTTAAAATTTTAGTTTTTTTAATTAATTCTGTTAAATAAAAAATTATGACAGGAAAATATTTGTAATTTTTCAGACCACATGGGACAATTCGTATTTTATGCAAATCTCAAGGGATGTATTTGTAATTTACCCTAATTTTTTTTATTTTTTTAGTTTTTTTAGTTTGGGCTAAAATAATCTTGTTTGGAATAAATTTTTTGACATTTTTTATTTTTGTGAGAAAAAAATAAAATAATTATGATTTAGATATGATAACTTTTAGCCTCAAATTAAAAAACTTATTTTATCTTTTGGTGACTAAAATAATCTTAACCTAACCCAAACTCACATGCCAAACGAGCACTCAAAGTGCTAAAATTGAACACGTGTTCTTGTCTTTTGGTTTTCATTTTTTTAATAGATAAATTACACTTACGATTTTTGATAAATTTAAATATCTACCTTGTAATTTTAATAATTACATAAATCACTCATACTTTAATTAACAATGTCAAGATTTTTTTATTTTTTGACTTTTGTTCACACAACCCCCCCCCCAAAAAAAAAAATCATAATTACCACGGCTATAAAAGCAGCAACACAACACCTATAACATGGCCATCATTGTTATTAGCCTAACTATGCCACCAGTAAACCCCACGCTCTACCAGCTTTGCAACCCCTAAACCACTACTACCACTGCACAAACTCACCACCGAAACACACAATTTAAATAATGAAAAAAAAAAAAAAAAAACACCACCACTACAAAAAGATCCATATCCTAATCTCACCACCAACCACCACAAGCCTCAACACGATTGAAACACTAGCCACCATATTAAAGAATAGCTAATAGATCCATATGTAGCCCATTGATGTGTGATCTTTTCTTTTTTACTTTTTGGATATGAAAAACCAAGTTAGTCATCCAAATATCTAGCAAGAAGAAAAGAAAAGAAACATATGGCATTTAAACAAATTCGTTAATTCTGATTATGTCAAGGGAATGGCTAACTGTGAAAACTAAAACAACACAAATCACATGACCCAAAATCATATACATATCAATTCTCATACCTGAGTCCTCTGCTGAATATAAACCCAAACCCACATGTAGACACTATCAAACAACCCCATCTAATAATCCAGGATGTCATATCGAAGAAAGTTGTGAGCATTCAAAACCAAAAACAAAAAACTACATAGGTAAATATCCATACTCAACTCAATCCTTTATCCACAATTACTCGGGTGAGAAGTTGGATAGCCACCATCAACAACACCTCTTAAAAAAAAAAATAGTGCAAAATCAAACCCAACAAAAATCAAAATCAAACCATAGCCATTGTTACTCAAAGCAAATAAGGTATTCGATTATAGTGCAAAAATTGGGTCGCTCTGAACCTATTACCCTTTCCAGCATCCTTACCTCCTCCCCTTTTCCTTATTTCACCATTCGTCCCATTTCTTTTATCCTCTTCCTCCTCATCCTCTTTTTCTTCTTCTCCCGATCGCGACCCAGATTGCGACCCAACGCTGTTACAATCACTTTCCATCATAGCTCTGAAAACTATAGATTTAGGGTTAGGGTTTTGGAAGAAAAAGGAGAAGAAGAGGAGGAGGAGAGGAAAAATGGATGGCGGACGGCGAAGAGAGAGTGGAGGAAGAATAATAGGAGGAGAACGAGGAGGAAAGATAGCGACGGTGGACAGTAGACAACGAGCGGTGAAAAGGATGAGAGAAAGAGGATGCCTCAATGGCGTCGACGAGGAGGAACTTCTCTCTCTCGTGTTTCGATCTGATGAGAGAGAACAAATTTTTTTTTTTTGGTATATGGTAGGGTTTACAAAACTAACAAGATCAAAGGATATTTTCGTCTTTTTGTGCTCAAATAAAGGGTAATGTGGTCATTTTGTATAGGTAAGTAACGTCGTTTGTGTAAAATTGACCGATTGGGAGAATGTTGATATTGTTAGTTAAAGTAAGAAAAATTTCTGTAATTATTAAAACTACAAGAGAAGTTTTTGTATTTGTTAGAAACTCCAGGAGAGGTAAGTGTAATTTATTCTTTTTTATTATTAATTTTTAATTTGCGAAAAAAATCAAATAAGCCCACAATAAATTTATATAAATAAATCAATATATATATATGCTTTGTTTGATATTTTAATTGTCTTTTATGAATATAAACTATGTATTATTAGGCTATGTTTGGCATGTGATTTTGGGACTATTTTAGTTACAAAAAGATAAAATAGATTAAAAAGTTAATAAAACAAAATGTCATATTCAAACCATAATTATTTTAAAGTCTATCATAAACAAGACTTTTTAATTCAAGACTTTTTAATTCCAGACTCAAAAAGTCAAAAAATCAAAAAAACTAACCCACATCGCAAAGGAAGGCTAAGCCTTACAAAAGTATTGTTTTAAAAAATTAAGCTTCTAATTTTGAATACATTAAAGAAACACCCAAAACATTAAAAAATAATTATGTTTGTTATTTCAAAATATGGTAGAAATATTTAGAAAAATAAAAAAATAAAAAATAAAATTAAAGGTTTGACTTTTGTAACAAAATAAATTTTGAATTTTAAATTTATTGAATTTAAATCTTAATGTTTTTATTTATTTTCAATATAAACATTTATCTATTTTCATTAGATAAAATCAGTGAAAAAATAGTATTTTAGTCATTAATCTTAGTAAAAAAAAAAAAAATATTTTAAAACATTTTATGTACATTTATATTGGAGAAAATTATTGAAACATCCTTCTTCAAGTTTGTGTAGTAGGAGTGGTCCAAGATTTTTTATTTATTTATTAGCTAAGGTCCCTCAATATTTTCATAGAAAAAAAAATTGACTTTGAGAAATTTTACCCAACTCAGAGAAATTTTGGCTCCGATTTAGAGAAATTTCAATTTTTACTTTCGAAATTTCTCTAGTAAGATCACAGAGAAATTTTAGAATTTTTCTAAATCAGACAAATTTTATCTAAGTCAAATTTTTTCTATAAAAATATTTAGAGACCTTAACTATTATGAAAATATTGTATGTCTTTTATCTTAAAAAATCTTAATATCAGGGATCTTAAAAAAATTCTCCTTTATATTGAGTTTGATAGTTAAAATACTATTTTTTCGTCAATTTTATTTGACAAAAATAGATGAATAGTTTAGATTAAAAATAAATTAAAAAATTATGATTTAAATTGATTAAATAAAAAAATTTAGAGTTTATTTTATTATAAAAATCTAATTCTTTTTTTTTTTTTTTTCAAAATATTTTTATTAAACAAAACTCAAACCATATGAACAAGTTTAAAATTTTTTATTTTGTTTTTGTTTGGAAATGTAAGCACAAGTCCAATAACATGCTTCAGAAACTTCCTATACCCGGTCCGAAACCGACTCGATCAACGAAAGTCGTGCAAATGTCAAAGTGCTAAAATTGAACACGTGTTCTTATCTTTAATATTTTTCAAAATATTATTTTTTTTTTAATGTCCAATTGTGAGAGAAATTAGAGGAGAGAAGCTTCACCCTTTGCATTTTGATTCCAAGAGAGTTAAGCCTACATTTTTTAATCATAGGGTGATTTGTTTTTATAGCTCAAATTATACAATTAAGAAGATAATTAACCTCATTCTTAGTGGCAGAGTCAAAATTTTAGTTTAAAGAGAATAATAGTAAATAAAATGTTATGTCTACAATAATGATCTTATCCCGTCATCTCACTGTGCTTCAACCATAACAAACTTAACCCCCATTCCTACCATGCATCAACTTAAATTGTCACCTCGTTTGAGAATAGGTTAATTTAATAATTTTTTAGTTATTTGGTTAAAATATGAGCTAATGTTTGGTTTGTATTTGTAGAGTAGTTTTTGAGATAAAAAGTATAAAAACTTCTTTGGTTTGTATTTTTTCAAAAATAATTTTCAAAAATTATTTTGGGGAGAGAGTTTTAAAAAAAGTGATTGATTTGATGTGTATGAGAGAGAGTGATTTTGCAAAGTAGGTAACCAAACAAAATTTTGAGATTTTTTTTAAAAAAATTTATTTGATTTGATTACTCTTGAAAATTTGTTTGTAGAGAATTTTTCCCAAATTTTTTTTTGAAAAACAAACCAAACAAGCCAACATAGGATGATTTTTTTGCTTTTTATGAAAAGATGTGCAAAAAGTAGAAAAAAAAAGAGAATTTTTGACTTTTTAATATGAATTGTTGGCTTTTTAATTTTTTTAGAGACTTTTTGACTAAAAAAAAATACTTGGCAAACGAGGCCTGTGATATAATCTCATCTCTAAAGAAAAGTAAAGCATTTTATTGAGAAATTTTATCAAACAATAAGTAATTTTCTATATATTTGTATATATATTCATCACAAAAGAAAAAAAAAAATATCAATAGGAACAAATTAGAAAACATTATAAAAAACAATAGAAAATAAAAGTAGACTTTAAAACGTCACATATGAGATTTCCTCAACATTTGAATAGTGCTAATTACAGGAATCATTTTAAAATACAACAATAGTTGAGGGCCACAATTTCTGTAGCTCAAACATTTTTCTTTAAAATAAAGGAGTTAAAAAAAAGAGAGTATGTATATTTAAATTTAGAGGGGACAAATTGAACAATTATTTGGTCTGTTTAAGAATTTGGTTATTTTAATTGATTTTTTTAGTTATTTGGCTAGTTTAGCCTATCTAAAAAAAATTGTGTTTGAATGATAGTTGACTTTTGTTTGTAGTTGATTTGATGATTGTGAAAGAACATATGAAATGATTATGGTTTGAATTAGAATTGTCAATAGATCGGATTTAATTTGAATCCGACCTGAAAAAATTCGAATCCATTTACAAAAAAGCCGATTCAGTAATCCAATAATCTGAATCCATTTAATCTGTTTATTAAACAGATCAAATATGTAAAAATTCGATAATCCAATCCGATTATTTTCAATTTGAATGAAAAAAACACAACATGAAAAAAAAAAATCAAATTATATAAAATCGTAGCTAAATAAATAAATAAATGGATCAGATCGGATTATTGGATAAAAATATCCAAAATCATCGGATTCGAATCCGTGTGATCTATAATCAGATATGGGCTGAATGGATTTGGATCGAATTCGGGGTTGTCTTCATCGGATTCAAATTTTGACGGACCCGATCTAAATACGATCCATTTACCTACCTAACTTGGATGTAATCTTTTATTTTATTAATTATTTTAATCTATTTTATGTTTATTAACTATTTTAACAAAAAAATTCACAAACCTAAGTTCCCTAACAGACCACAAACCAATATTAAAACATAAAATTAGAAAGTTAAGGAGAGGCATGTGCACATCCTACTTGGCCTAGTGGCATGAGGTGTGGAGTTTGGTTTGTTTTTTTTTTTTTTTTTTTTTTTTTTTTGTGAAGGAATTAGAGGGTGAGATTGGACTCCATGTCCAATATTTCCATGTCCAATATTTCACCTTTATGGTTGTGATTTATTTGTTCCATGTTATAGGATTGTATTTAATTATTAGTGATTATTAAGCTTAGACTTGGTATATTAGTTGTTTTGACTTTCTAGCAAATATGAGTTAATAGTTTGTTTGATGATATAAATATTTCTTATATTTGTAATTTACTCTCCCATTGAATAAAAAAGAAATAAAAAACTTTGAGTCATATTTAATACTTTCCTTAATTGTGACCAAAATTCATCAAGAATGAAAATATACAAATTACATTTCATCAAAAAATAACTTTAGGATGCATTTGAGTATTATGCTGTATTATACAGTTCTAATTATTATATCATTAAATACTAATATTTTATGGGATCATCAAATAATGTTATTTTAGGTTAATAGTATCTGAATGTGAGCACCATAACAGCAGTTTTTTTTGAGGACACCATAACAGTAGTTTAATGCACTTTATATACTTCTCTTCAATACAAAAAATTATTACCTCCTTCCATAAAAGCAATTGGGTGGAATAATAAATGTTGGGTCACCGTACCTCATTGATCAATAGGGTCAATTTCATTTCTTATTTAACTGATCAAGCGATCACCACACAATTTCATTGAAGTTATTTATTGATTGATACGACTATGTTATGTAAATTGAATATAATAATAATTTTATGCTACCATTGACAGATGATATTAGTTCACCACACTCAATATGGAACCTATTATTCGGATATAACTCTTTAACAATGCGAATGTGTGAAGTGATATTACTTTTGATTTGAACTTTTACTCAATTGTTGCATGAGATTGTAAATAAGTTGAATCGAATCGAGTAATAGATTGTTAAAATTTAACTTCAAAACTTAATTTAGAGTGTCACATGTAAATAATTTCAATTGTCAACTATCACCCTCCTAACTTTTAATATTTGAAGCTACAAAAAAACACGAGGCAACAGGAACTCTTCACCATGGAATTCATTACACAATAAAAAAAATTGATGTCTATCCTTCATTTGATGGATCACATACTAGGAGTATGGGTGAAGCAAAGAAAAGTCATACAATGGTGTATTGTCGCGTGAATGCCTATTTACAATATTAACCAGAGCAAACATATTCTGGTGTGTCCAAGAGCATAAATCTGGGTAAGGAGGGTTTTCATCAGTATCTAAAACAACAGAATAAACTAAAAAACCGGGCCTATATGTAACTACAACTGGTGTGTTGAAATGAGGATTCTAGATTAGCTACAAAAACAAAAACAATATGAAGAAAAAAGCAAAGCAAGAACAAGTCAAGTCAGAAGGGTGTCCCCCGTAAGATGGTGATGCAACTGAATTTTGTGAATAATTCCTGCTATCTTCTGTTGAATTTGGAGTCAGGTAATTACCTAGTCCAGCGGCAAGAGCTGGAGGAGCAGTGGTAGAGTTGTGTGGCTTTGCTGGAACAGCATTAGAATCTTCTATGTCATAACCTGCATAAAGGTCAAATAGTTCTGTTAGAAATGCGATTTTCATGTGTAAGCTCAGAGGAATTCTATTACTCAAGCAATGGAACACACTTACAACTGGACTTCTTCCAGCCAAGTATGAGTTTTTCTCTGTCAAATACCACACGGTACCCAGTCATAAAGTTTTCTGCAACAACAATCAATAATCTCAGCATAAGCAATTATATTACATGAGTAAATGCAACAGAGATTTTTCAATTAGTTAACTTTAGGTCTCTTATTGAGTTCAAAAGAGCTACATTAGCTGTTTCTTTACTGAAGCGATGTCTACTGATCACCATTTTCTTTGATTATAGAGCGTTAGGCACTAAAGCAGCCTAAGGATTTTTAATACAATAAATCACAAACATAAACCTTGCTGATACTTGTATTTCATTAGTTTTTAACCAATCTTTTAAGCATGTGCACTTCTTCATTGCGTCTTACCAAGCTTCAATTATTCTATGAACAAATTTCAAGGTAAGATCAAGCTTCAACTTTGTTTCCATACAACTTAAGCATTGATTTTTTCATGCCCAATGCCACAATCAAGTAGCGCTAGTATGCCCACAAAACAAGTTTTTGCTAGGAGGTAAACTAAATTAAAGCAATCAAATTCTTGATAGTGATGGACAAACTATTAAAAGGCAATTTAGTAACTTTTTGGCTATTTGGCTAAAATATGAGCTAAAAAAAACTAGTATGTTTGGGATGACTTTTTGGCTTTTTACGAAAAGATGTGCAAAAAGTAGAGAGAAAAGAGAATCTTTGACTTTTTGATATGGGTTGTTGACTTTTTGGCTAATTTAATAACTTTTTTACTTTTTGGCTAAAAGAGAGGGTTTCCAAACGAGGCCTTAAGTAGGATTTTTGGTCCATGAGCATTCATGCACTTGCATTTGGGGTTAAGAAATTTCCTGTCATGTACTCCTTCCATGCCTATTCTGTGCACAGCGTAGACATAGTAAACATATATAACTTGCAATGAAAACTTACGTCCAATTATATTGAGTTCTGCACTCTTGACAATAGCCAGGCAATATACAAGATCATGCTGCAAATCATTAACCATAAAACATATTTGTATAAGTAGGAAAATAATAAAACATAACAAAAGATTTTACAGTACATTTATAATCTTGGAAATAATTTACCTGCGTGGAGATGACAATTATGGGATCATAGACAGCAAGTTGGCCTCCCCCGTTCGTAGTTAGACTCACAGTGGGTACCAAACTAGTATTTGCATCTGGACTGCTCATCAGAAAGAAAAAAAAAATTAGATTAAGAGCTAGAAACTGCACAAATATAATGAGAAGATTTGAAATGTACCCCATTTCGTAACAATATTCAAAAGGGATCCTTGGATCAGGCGGACGCCGCTTATCTTGTACTTGTGAGTGGAACTGCAGAATAACAAAAAAATTTCCATGTTTTAGAGATGGTAGTTTAGAAAAAATAAAACCATAATTTTTCATAATGTTGAGTGCTTACACTCTCTGAGAACCTTGTATAGGTTGGGTCCAGCAGGTATGTGAAGGAGGTCCCAGAATCAAAGAGAGCTGTCAACTCCAAGTCAATGAGAGTAGTTCCCACACGAGTCTGAGTTACAGTTATATTATAGGTTGGACTGCAAAATAAATTTAGACAAGAGACTCAAAATAAGAAAGGTAAAGACTAAAGGGCAAAATACGAAATAGAAAGTAAACAACTCCAAAACCAAATTTAATTATCTAATAAGTGAGAAATTACCACTTACTGTAGCTGGTTCAGATTAAATGGGGTTTCACCCTGGTCAAGGCTACCCTTATCCCCAAAATTAATCCTTCCAGTTCCATCATGCCCAAAGCACATGGAGAAAGAATCAGCTATATAACCTTCACTGGATAAAATGCTAGGAACTGATATTTTCTCCATTCCGAGCCCAAATAAACCATTTGGAGCTGCAACATCTAGAAATGAACCAGTTTGAACCTGTCCACAGCTGCAGAATTCAACTACACACTTTTATGTCAACCTAGATATGATTAAGAGAAAGACAATTAAATGGAACTAAATTGCTTCTTATTATAACTCGTTAAAGATAAGATGGGTAAAATTTGGAGCAAATGCTATATTAATACTGTAGTAAAAAAGAATGGCGCTGGAATAAAGTGCTCCAATTAGTCATACTAAATAAAGTGGCAACTCACCCAAATACGATGTGCGCCTCAACTAATTCTTGATCTCTATCTTCTGTTTTCAAGTGCAGAATATCCTCCACCAATATTCCCGACGTTGAAGTTTCAGATGAGATATATGACACTGCGTAAGGGCAATGGCTGAAGGTTCCAAGGCATCTATTACGGTGTGCACACAGACTATTGTTGCAAGTGACTTTTTTGCTAGTTGATGACCCTTGAGGGTTGTATATGCTAAGCTCAAAATCCTACCACAATAGGATGATTCAGTCAAAAATAATTGCATGGGTAGCAAAATAAATTCAAGAATAGAATAATGAGAGATGAATTCTATGTGGGATTTGCCGACTCAAGCACCTAATTTTAATGTTCATGTCCGTATCCATTTATCTGTCAGAAATTAATGTCACACATTGATCCAATTTCAGATATGTTTTAATCGATTGATATGATCATTCTCCAATTAATGTTTCTTCCTCCAACCTTTGGTAAAATATTGGACGGGCTCGTTGTGTGTGTGCAGATTCCCACTACTTCAAAGGTTGGAAGGCTGAATGGTGAAATTTCATCAACCTTTGGCAACATGTCTGTGAATTCTGATTGCGACAAACCAGAGACTCTACCAAAAATTTTATTAGATGGAATACTTGGAGTCAATCTGCAAGAAGCAATCCCAACCTTAACCCAATAGCCTTTTTTCCTATCAACCATTGAACCACATGCAACAATTAACCACTTCAAAGTGGAGCTTACACACATCTCTGACCATTCTAGGGACGTAGCAAATCTAAGGGATATTCAAATTCACATTCTTGCTAAGGATGCATGCATTAGTTACTTGCATCCTTCCTCGTCTTCCTTTTCCATTCTCTTTTAATTGGTTTCTCTCTCATGGGTGGAGTCCATAGAAAAGAAATCACATTCTTTACTTTATTGTGGTTGCTTAGAGGAAGAAAGGGGGCAAAAGATCTCCCCTACCTAGATTCTTTTATCCCCGTTGAATACATATTTGAAAAGAGAAGGAAAGCAGGGACTAGGGAAATAAAGTAAGAGTATGACAGGTTTCTAATGCATGTGGCTCTCACGATCTCGATGGCTCAAATCAAGAGTGAGACTGAAGTACCTTTTTATAGCTAATTAAAACACATTATGATGACAAGTGCATTCTCAAAGACAATTAATTTTGTTGGATTGACTTGTTATTAGTCTCACTGTTTTATAAATATGCACAAAAACAACTTATCAGACATAAAAATGCACAAAGAACAGATTATATAAACTTCCCAACAAGATGCTGAAAACTCATATTGTTGAAAAGTTTATATATTTCTGGTTTATATGATTAATATGAACATCGATTTTACATGCAGCCATACGATGAATAGTCTAATTGACAAATTTCAACCTGTACCTGATAGGAACAAGCTAGATGTTATAGTAGTCACAAAACAGAGTCTATGTCTGATTTTTTCACCTTGCTTCTCTTTTAGACATAAAATAAAATCTGACCTGACATTGGCTCTATGGTGCTTACACACCTTACTTCTAAGCTATGAAGCATGGATACTCCAAAATCGGTGTCGTGGCGGTGTACAACACGTGGACATGCCGGGGACACATTGTTGACACGTACGGGGACACGCCAGATGGTGTGTCCCTTTAATTTAATGAATTTTTTTAAGGGACACGGCGGGGACACGTGTGTCCATATCTGGACACGGGGCTCACTTTTTTTTTTTTTTCTTTTTTCTTTTTCTCCTCTTTTATTTAGTGCTTTTTTGAAAAATATTGTTGGATGTTGAATGTTTTCCCCTTCTCATCTTAATTCTTGTTATCGTTTATTATGACTTTTTTGTGAATGGATAATCTATTAATTTGTTTAAATGTAGTGATTATATTTATTGAATTAATATTACTATGTTAGTGTTTGTTAATTTTGATTTAGGATGAATGCAATATGAATCTACATAACACATAAAAATATATTAAAAAAAAAAATCGCCGTGTCTCCCACCGTGTCCGTGTCTCCATTTTTTGAAAATTGCAGTGTCCCGTGTCCATATCAGTGTCCGTGTCCATGCTTTATAGCTTCTAAGGCCATTTATGAGCTGAGCTGAGACAAAAACTTGACTTGAAAACTTAACGAACTTCAAAATGTATTTAAGCTTACTTGCTTACATAACAATTTGATTTCAAACAACCGAACCTGAGTTGAGCTCAAACAACATAGTTTTTTTATTTTTGTATTTTACTGGATATAGGTTTATTGATTTGAAAATTTCATTTAAAACTTGTCTTGTGTACACAATGAGTTAATCTCAAATGAGTTTTTAAACAAACCAAACATGAGTTGAGCTTGAGTAACTAGGTTCGTTTTACAACCCTACTTACCTCTAGGCCAAGAAAAATGTGGCATTATCTTACCAATATTTGAACCAATAATCCCAACTTGCCATGGTTAATGGGGTTTACTGAACTAGACATTTTCGCAATAAGAACCACTATGACCATTTCATCATACCAACATGTATGTGTTACAAAATTCAATAAGTTTGTTTTGATGTAAAAGTTTTTATCAAAAATATTTTATTAATTTTTTATTATTTAGTTGAACAAAAAACAAGTAAAATATGTTTTAATTAAAATATTTTTCATCATTTTTCCAAAAATGACTTGCTTTTAAAAAATTCGTAAATTACCTCTCACTCACTATATTTTCAACACCCTTAAGGCTTTTCAAATAAATATTTTAACTCACTAAAATGTCTAAAATCAAAATTTCTCTTTTAGTCAATAAAATATTTTTTTTTTTTTTCAATTGTCAGCCAAACACCAAAAAAAAAAAAGTAAAAATATTTTTTCTGTGTAAAATCAATTTAAAAAAAAAATAATTTGTGGAAAATTGCGTCGAAAACGGAGCCTAAATTTTTCATTGGCAAAAATTAGAGAAGAAAAAAAGAGCCTAAAACCCCAAAAATTCACAGAAGAGGTAAATATATGAGCAATAGAAGAACATACAGAGCTATAAGGCGTGTCTTCATTGGGAGCACATTTGTTGCAATCACAGGGCACCCAAAACAGGTCACTCCCAGTGTCAAGCGCCACCAGAAACTTCATACCAGGCGTCCCCAACGAAACAGTCGTGTAATGCAAACTACAAAAGATCAATACCAAATCAAATCAAAGAAAAACCCTAACGCAAGAACAAAATTGGGCGAATAGTAAAAAAAAAAAAAAAAAACCATACAATCCCAAAGAGCTGATGCGAAAAGTCGAGTTTCCATCGGAGAAGGTGAGCGATGAGTCCGATTCCGAGAGACGGCGGCCTCGGCGGAGACGGTCGTGGTCGGCCAATTGAGCGTAGTACTCAATGCTTCCTTTTTCCGGCCAATTGCCGACAGGAAAGAAGTTTCCGGCAGTCTCCGACCATTTCTTTACTGGTTCAGAGAACCGGTGGTGCATTTCTAAGGTGAAGATGCGAGCGTTGCAGATGTTGAGTCCCCAAATTGGGAGCAACGTGATCAAGAAGATATGGAAATAATTCATTTTTTGTTGTTTTTTTGGGCTCGTGTTGGACTGAATTTGAAGACAGACAATGGAATAAGAAAGGTTGGATTTGAAACCCTAGTCTTGGAAGGTGAAAGAGAGACGATAAATTCACCAAACTTTTGTTTAGAGAGAGAGGGGGGGTGGGGTGGCTGGCTTCTTCTTGGTTCACTCTCTCTCTCTCTTTCTTTCTGTCTCTCTCACTAACTTTATTTGACAGTTTTTTTTTTTTTTTACAACTTTAATTGATAGCTCGAATTTTCTTTTTCTGAATCTCCCTAATTTTCATTTTAAATAAATTTTTTTTTTTTTTTTTTTTTCACTTGCCTTGTATTTTTTTTTTCTACCTAAAATAACATTTTCGGGAGATTCGGGCCCTCCCGTTTCGAGCTCCCCCGCTTTTCCCTTTTTTTTTAATACAGAAAATTCTCACATCATACCACATATCTAACCCTCCCACATGTGTCGCTCGTGTCGAAATCAAATCATCAAAATATCCTGTAATTCGAACGAAAGACTATAATCTATATAAAAAAATAAATAATTAAATAAATATTTGAGAGCACTAAAAAAGTGCACTAGAAAAAACACTGATGAGTTAATTCCTTCCATGATGTGATCAAAAATACTTGAGACTATTAATTAGTGGTGGTACTAATAATGTGACAGTGAACCTTACTTACTACTACAGTGTTACCGTACCTTGTTGTTTTTTGTTTTTGTTTTTTTATTTTTCACTTCATTAATAATGGTTTAGTGGTATCAAATTAGTGATACCAATCACTATCGTGATGTGATGGGTGTCTCTCTTATTTTTTTTACAACAATGATAGAGACCACTAATTTTGGAACTCTAAAATGACCACTAATGACATGGCACACAATAAAAAAAGAAAAAAAATACAATACCAAGGTCAAAACATCAAATCATTCATGGTGGGGCCCATTACCACATCATTAGTGATAGCACTAATTAGTGCTCTCACTTATTTTCCTTTTTTTAATTTTTTTTTGACATTTCCACCTCATTAGAGCTATTAGTGCTCTATTATTTAGAGCTCTCAATCACTTCTGTATAATCTATTAAAAAATATTTCAGAGCTCTAGAGCATACTCTAATGATGTGACAATTGTGTAGAGTCTATTTTGATATGATGTTTTAGCTTGAATTTTTTTTTTTTTTTAGAACCTGCCTGCTCAGTAGAGCTCTTTAGAGCTCTGCTTTTAGAGCTTTAGATCATCACTGTAATCTATTTGGTCTATTTGGTGGGCCATTGGAACTATTTTTAGACTTAATTTTAATAATTTGAATAGTTTATATTTTAAAATTTATTACGTATATTATACTTGTAAAAAATTAAATAGAACAAATATAAAAAACTATGTCTTTCGATCATCAAATTAAAGATTTTTTATTAAAAAAATTAATAAACAATTTTATTTTTTAATAAAATAATTTTTAGTTTGATGATCTGAACACGTGATTTTTGATATCCAATCGACTTAATTTTTTACAAATATAATATACTCGATAAATATTAAAATATAAACAATTTAAATTATTAAAATTATAACAAAAAATGAACCCAATAACCCACCAAAGAAGAAGCTAAGTACAAATCTTCCAAGGATCTAAACTCATAGGGAGTGTTTGTTTGGGTTTTTTTGAGCTACTTATAACTTTTAGCTTTAAAAAAATTATTTTGAACTGTTTGGTTAAACTTATTTCAAACAGCTTCTGATTCTAACAATTTATTTTAACTCAAAAAAGTTAATTTTGACAAGTTGTTTACCCCTTACTTCTGATTATTAGTTTTTGCTATGGATATGCTAATTTATAGTTATAGTCTTAGATTTTTTTATTTTTTATTTTTTTAAAAATAAAAAAAGAACAATAGATTATTATTATTTTTTATGAGAAATGTAATCAAGTAGTGAATAACAAAAAATAAAAATTAATTAAAAAAATTATTTCATAATTTATTTAATAAACACTACTCAATAATTTAAATTTATAATCTAACAATTATACCAAATAAATTAATAATTTTAAATTAAAATCATAACCAATAACCCGTTAGGTTATAATATATTACCAAACGTGGCCATAATCTATGACCTTACACCGAACTCTCGAGACAACTTTATTTGACAGTTGAAGAATCAAGATCTCTTCCCTATATTTTTTTCCTTGCATTTTTTACTTGTAAGTTTATTAGGCCCATTTTTAAGTTTAATTTTGATAATTCAAACCGTTGATATTTTAAAATTTGTTCAGTATATCATATTTGTAAAAAATTAAGTTGATCGGATATCAGAAAGTAAAACTCAAACTAAAAATTATTTTTTTAAAGAATTTAATAAATAATTTTCTGAATACATATTTTTTGATATTTGATCAATTTAATTTTTTTATAAATATAATATACTAAACAAATCTTAAAATATGAACAATTTAAATTATTAAAATTAAGCTTAAAAATACGTCAAATAAACTTGTAAATAGAAAATATAAGGAGGGGTCCTTGCTCGTTGAAGAAAGGGACATTGGAGGTTTGCTTCAGAGTCAGACTTCCAAACATCTTTTACACGTGGGCTGTCAGCCTTTTCAATTGACACTTGTTTTTGTTTTAAAATTTTTAAAAAATAAATATTAATTTAGGTTAAGTTTTACAAAATTTACGTAATATAAAAAGTTAAAAAATTATTATTTTATTTTAATAACATTATTTTATTTAAATTATATCACTTATTTAGTACATCACATCAAATTCAATTCATATAAGTTAATAAGTCAAAAAATAATTTTTTTTAGAACATTCCAAACCAACTCTTAGTAAAATAAATATTAAAAATTATATAAAAAATTAATTTTTGATTTTTTTTTATTAAATTAATTTTAATTTTTTTTAAAGAATGTGAAAATAAATTTTAAAAATCAAATTTATTGCATTTTTGAGGCTCTATGACTTTAATAATATTTAAAATAGTTAAGAATTTTTTTTTTTTTATAAAAATATACAATTCTTTAAAAAATTTATTAGCACATATCTTAGCTATCATTTAACAAGTGTGTTGAGTTTGGATTTAGACTAAAACAGAATAAAAAAATAAAATAAGTTAATAAAATAAAATGTTACATTTAAATTATAATAATTTTATTTTTTTCTCATAAAAAATTAAAATGACAAAAAATTATTTCTAAACTAAACTAATCTAACCAGACTAAATTAGTCAAAAAGTTAAGTTAAAAAAATCTTTTCCAAACAAACCCTTAGTACAACATCAACAAAAAAAAAATAAAAAAATAAATAAATATAACTTTTTAATGTTTTATTAACTAATATAAATATAACTTTTTAATGTTTTATTAACTAATATTACTTTATAGTATTTGTTAATAAAAATCTTTTTATGCTATTTATTAGCTCAGGACGATCATCACTTTCGTGCATTCATTTACCAAAAATATTTGAAGGCGATTTTAAAATTGCGTCATTTTTAATGTCGATTTCATTCAGTTTAAAAAAGTGTTGTTTTGTTGGTTTTTTTTTTTTATATTTACAAAAAAATTTTTATCATCGGTTTTTTTTTTTTTTTTTAAAAAAAAAAACGCTAAACGCGTTTGACAAAATGTTTTAAAAACTTAAAAAAAAAAAAAAAAAAAAAAAAAAATAAAACATTAAAATTGCGTCATTTTTTAATGTCGATTTTCATCAAAGTAAAGTGTGTGTGTGTTTTAACGTTTTTTTTTTTTATATTAAAAAAAATTTTACTCTTTTTTTTTTTTTTTTTTTTTAAAAACAAAAAAAGCGCATTTGGTGATATTAAAAAAAAAAAAACAAAAAAAAAAAAAAAAAAAAAAAAAATGAAAACAACGTGGCGGCGGAGGCGGTGGTAGTGGTGGTGGGTGGTGGTGGTGGTGGTGGGTGGTGGCGTGTGGGAGGTGGTGGTAGTGGTGGCGGTGGATGGGTGGTTGTGGTGGTGGTGGGGGTGGTGGTGGTGGTGGTGACGGCGGGTGGTGGGTGGTGGTGACAGGTGGGTGGCGGATGACGGGTGATGGTGGTGAGGGGTGGCGGGTGGTGGGTGGTGATGGTAGGTGGGTGGCAGATGGCGGGTGGTGGTGGCGGATAGTGGGTGATGGGTGGTGATGGTGGGTAGGTGGGTGACAGTGGCGGGTGGTGGCGAGTGGGTAGTAGTGGTGGCGGTGGTGGGTGGTGGTGGTGGTGGCAGGTGGCGGGTGGTGGTGGTAGTGGTGGTGGTGGGTGGTGGTGGCAGGTGGGTGGTGGGTGGTGGTGGTGGTGGTGGTGGTGGTAAGTGGTGGTGGATGGTAGTGGCGAGTGGGTGGCAGGTGACTGGTAGTGGTGGGTGGCAGGTGGTGGATGGTAGTGGCAGGTGGGTGGTGAGTGGTGGCGGCAAGTAGGTGGCGGGTGGTGGTGGCGGGCAGTGGATGGTAATGGCGGGTGGTAGCGGGTGGATGGCAGGTGGGTGGTGGTGGTAGTGGTAGTGGTGGTGGTGGTGGTGGCGGGTGGTGGGTAGTGGTGGCAGGTGGGTGGTGAGTAGTGGTGACAGGTGGCGGTGGGTGGTGGTGGCAGAAGACGGTGGTGGAAAATGGTGATGGGTGGTGGCTAGTGTTGGGTGGTAAAAAAAAAAAACTGAAAACTCAAAATAGAAACACATTTTTTGTGTTTTCATTTTTTGGCCAAATTTATAAACTGAGACCACTTATTTATAAATCAAAAAGTTTACCAAACAAGTTTTTATTTGAGTTTTCTAAATTTTTATAAATATAAACTGAAAACTGAAAACGTAAGTGTTACCAAACGACACCTAAACAATAGCTTAATGAGCTCCGATTGAGAGCTCGAATTTGTGAGTCCTAAATGCTCCTAATTCCAAAAACGATCCTATTTTTGTATTTTTTGTATTTTTTTTTATTCAGTAGAAGATGGAAGAAGAATGAGGAGGAGGAGGAGGAGGAGGATGAGGAGGGGACTAGAGGGGGCCTAAAAAATGAGGCTGGAGGCGGAGGCGGGGGGTGAAGGGGAGGCGAGGCGATGACGGCGGAGTAAGGCGACAGCCGAGGCTGTCGGGCGACGATCGGCCACGATCTCCACGATCTCTCTCTCTCTCTCTCTCTCGGGGCATTCGGGGCTCAAATTTTTCGAGTCACAAATCTTTTCTGTAGCTTAATTTAGAAATTTGGTTAAAAATTAAAATTTGACTTTTAGCCTCTGTTTGGGAAGTGATTTTTGAGGCTTTTTTGGTTAAAATAGTCACAAAAAATAAAATAAATTTTTTAACTCAATAAGACAAAACATCACATCTAACACATAATAATCATTATATTCTTTCTCTTACAAAAAAGTCAAAAAGGTCAAAAGACTTTTCCAATCATACTTTTTAGCCACAGGTTAAAATAGTCAAAAAGGTCAAAAAATTAAAAAGCTAACTCACTTCCCAAACGAAGCCTTAATCTATTTTGAATTATATTATTTTTTTTTTACATATTTTTTTTTAAAAAAATCAAAAAATAAACTTGTAATCAACTTTTCAAAACAATTTAATATTTTAAGAAACACTTTGAGAGGTGAAAATTTGGTAAAGTTTATTAAAAAAAAGGCCGAATTATAAATTCTATAAAATCCCCTTTTTTGGCTCTAGTGACAAAAAAGGCCAAAAATGAAAAAAACTATTTTCTATGAACATGAGGTTATTAACGCAAGTAAACTAATCATTTATAGTAAAAAACTAATCACAAATCAATAGGTTTTTTTTTTTTTTTTTTTTTGGAACAATTGGACAATCGGAGAAGATTTTCACAATGGCCTTGTTTGATTTGCTTTTGAAAGAATAGTTTTGAGAAAAAAAAAATTCAAAATTATCTTCTGAGTACATTTATTTCATGGTATTTATAAACAGAACAACAATAATTACATATATAGAAAAACAACAATATTTTTAACACTAATCATTTTTTGCTACAAAAACAACCTCAAAACGAATACTTTTTGTGTGTGTCAATTTTCGATCACACTGTCAAACTAATACTCAGTTGTAAAACACCGGCAGAATAGATTAAGTCCGAACAACCTGTCACAGAAAAATAAGAATCTCACGGTGTTTCGTCCACCCAGGGGCACTCTGATGATCAAGTCGGTAAAATAAGTTTTAAAGATAACCAATAATACTTAACTCACTAGACAGAGCATAAAAGACATACCTTAGACCCATGGGGGTGCCTCCTTTTTATAGCCAACACAATCATAGTCCTAATAGAAGCCTAACTCTAATAGACTTAGGATTACTGCTAATCTTGGACTCCCAGTAGGATTAGAATAAACTCTCTAAGAGTCTCATTTTTACCCAAACTGTAGTTTTCTCCCATTCTAAGACTCTTGTTTTTCATCCGCTTATCTTGGAATCCAGTATCCTCGCAGATAACCTTGGCTTAGCCGAGATGATCTCGGCGTCATGACCAGGACACGTGACACCTTGGTTGGCACTTCAGTGACACCTCGGCTGGCACTTCGGTGACACTTCGGCCACGTGTTGTTATTAAAAAATTATGTTTCCACAACTGCCCCCTAGGTTCTATTACTTCGACATCCTGAGGTGATGGAACCTATTTCATTTCTTCCTTTAATCATGACCCCGGTTTAACTTTAGCTTGTAAATTTCTCTTAAAATTTCAACAAGTGTTAAATATCATCTCGATTTAACTTTAACTTGTAAACTTTTCACAAGTTTCAACAAGTGTTAAACATAATCTCGGTTTAACTTCAACTTGTAAACTTTTCTCAAGTTTCAACAAGTGTTAAACATCATATCGGTTTAACTTCAACTTATAAACTTTTCACAAGTTTCAACAAGTGTTAAACATCATTTCGGTTTAACTTCAACTTGTAAACTTTTCACAAGTTTCAACAAGTGTTAAAACCATTTTTCTTCTCTTGTTTGGACATCTTTGTCCCCGGCGTGTCCTCCTCGGCTCTGGCATACTTTTCTATCCTGGCCATCAGCTCCTCTATGCTTTTTGGCAATGTCTTTGCAAGTGATTTTTGAAGAAGGCAGTCATCCTTCAAGCCGTTTTTAAACGACACGACCGCCACCTTTTGGTTGCATCCTGGAATTCGGTTAAATACCTCATAATACCTTTTGGCATAGGCTCTAAGGTTTTCATCCTCGCCGATCTTCAGGGCCATTAGGGCGTCCACTCTCAATGGCTGTAGCTTGTTTGTGACGAACCTAGCCACAAACATCTCGGCTAGGCCTTCCCAGGTTTTCACAGTTCCTTTCGGCAACTTGTGAAACCAATCCGATACAATTTCTCCGAAGGATAAGGGGAACACCTTGCAAAGTAATGGCTCGTTCCCGGTGTACAACGCCATTGAGTTTAGGTACAAGCCGATGTGAAAGTTCGAGTCTGACTTACCGTCGTATATCTGGAACCTCGGCATACTGAACCTTTTCGGGGCCTCAAATTTGTCTAATTCTACCGAGAACGGTGTCCTCGGCTTGACAAGAGAGGTCACCTTGGCATCTTGTCGCTTTCTCTGGAGGTAATCCCTCAGATCCTCTTTGGTTCGTCCAGGAGTTCGGCTATCTTCGGATTTCAGCCTCTTTGGTGTACTACTTCCAGTGTCATTGTGAGTCCTTTTGGACCTCCCTCTATTGGTCTCGTCGGAATAAAGTTCCTTTCCTTGAACATGCCGATGTTCTTTGGGGTCAGCTTCCTTAGTGCAATGTGTCCTCCGTGAATCTCCCCTTCTTGATTCTCCTCGCCCAACCTCCCTTGAAGGCCGGTGAGAATGTTTTTTGGTCCTATCGTGCTGAGGAGTCGTAGGAGTTGTCTTCTGCCCCTCTGTTTGGGCATCTTTCTTGGCCGCTGGAATCGGCATATCTTGTAACGGGAACGGTGGCTGCATGACGTTATTTTGCATCATGAAATTGACCATTGTTTGCAGTTTCGCCAATTTGTCTGCCATCCCTTTTACCTCTTCGTTCCTCCGTAGACATCTGTCTTTCCATACCTGGAGGTTATCTTCATTATAGTACCCGCTTTGGTCTGTTTTCTTTGGTACGCCGCCTTCCTGGCCGACGTCTCTCACTCCGTGATTCTGGTAACGAGTTTCTTCGTTACAATTGTCTTCTTCGACATCAAGGTCAATAGGTCTCCCACTCCCAGTAGGAGTGTTATCCCCAATCTTCTCTTTCTGTCCGTCGTTGGTCATCTATTCTTTTTTTGTTCCCACAGACGGCGCCAAATTGTGTGTGTCAATTTTCGACCACACTGCCAAACTAGTACTCAACTGTAGAACACCGGCAGAATAGATTAAGCTCGAACAACCTGTCACAGAAAGATAAGAATCCCGCAGTGGTTCATCCACCCAGAGGCACTTCGATGATCAAGTCAGTAAAATTTTTCTCAAAGATAACCAATAATGCTTAACTCACTAGACAGAGCATAAAAAACATACCTTAGACCCATTATAGCCAACACAATCCTAGTCCTAATAGAAGCCTAGCTCTAATGGATTTAGGATTACTGCTAATCTTGGATTCCCAGTAGAATTAGGATAAACTCTCTAAGAGTCTTATCTTTACCCAAACTGTAGTCTTCTCCCATTCTAGGACTCTTGTCCCTCATCTGCTTATCTCGGAATCCGGTATCCTCGCAGATAACCTCGGCCTAGCCGAGATGATCTCGGCGTTATGACCAGGACATGTGGCACCTCGGCTGGCATTTCGGTGACACCTCGGCCACGTGTTGTTATTCAAAAATTATGTTACCACACTTCCATTACAAGAAATCTCCTAGTGTGAACAGTCTCAAACTTCTGATAAAGCTTTAATTGTTGTCATCCCCTCAAGGCTCACAGCAAAGAGGCAGAGGCAAGGCCAGACAACTTTGTTCGCGTAGAAGGTGAAAAAAACTTAGTCTGGTGGATGAATTGCACGTCATGAACCAACGGGTTATTTGTTCTTTGCGGAGGAGAGCCCAAGTAACATGAGGATGAGCACCTGGTACATGTACTTTCTCATCCATCGATTATGATCTGCATTTTCTTGACAATTATGATCATTCAAGTCATGAGTATGGATCATACAATCAAGCTAAGGCTATCCAATTAAAACTTGTTTTGGAAATACATAAATTTGTGATAATAATATGGCTTGAATTGAATCAAACCTTTTTAGTAATCATGTTGAGAATTTCACTTCTTTCATAAGTATTTGGTCGGCTAATGATGACAAAAGAATAAGAAATGATGAGTTAGTTATTCACAAGTGTTTGGAACTGTCTTAGAAAGGAAAGGACTTTCCATGGATGACACAAATCATTTGACATGTTTGAAAGGAAAATGTCAATTTTCTTATCATTAAACACAAAAAAACATGGTTTCAAGTATTTATTAATGTGAACGTAGTAGTTTTATGAGAACCATGCCATTGCGTCTAATAATAAAAAAAATTGGATGAGAAATCAAACAATTAAGATGGCACCTGATCATGATCGGATGTGTCCAATTGTTATACCCTTTCGATGTGGGACAATATTTACACTATTGAAAGTTTGGTTAAGTAGTTAGGTTTGAATGATCAAGTGCAATCAAGGGATATGACCAATTCGATCGAGTATATCCAAGGTGATCAAGCCATACAAGACAATTTAGATCTCTTGATTTTAATCTTTTGATCAAGAGTTTAATGTTCTTATAAAATCAAAACTCAGTTCTTGTTTTTGTTGGAAATTTTGGTTTTATAAGCTTATTTTGGGCCATCTTTGAACTCAAATTTAAGTGGGGTCCACACGCCTTTTGAGGTAAGTCCAAGTGGTGACGTGTTCTTTGTCGCATGGCAAGTCACAACGTGAAGACGGATCATCAAAACCGTTTATGAGTGAATAGAAAGTTGACATCGTTTTCAGTTTCGTGAAAATGGAAAGTTGAAGAGTCAAATGTGGGTTACCTTGTTTTGAGTGTCCCATATAGAAACAATAAGAGAACTTATATGAGTATATAAGTTTTAGGTTGACATACTTGGGATGGGCTCCGAGGGGCACCCTAAGTTTTGTAAGGAGGGGAGTTATGGATAAAGTAGGTTTGACCCAAATCCACCAGACACACGTGCTGCTGGCCGGGCGCGGGTGTGGGTCATGTCCTAGTATTAATTTTTTGGACAAAATCCATTTGAATTTTTTCAAATTCTTGTGGGAAAATTTGAAATCGTAACGGATTAATTCAAACTTTTGCGCCAAAATTCAAATTCAAATTCGAACTCGAATTCGAATTCGAATTTTTACTTTCCAAAAACAGTGCCTCTCTGGTCGCCTTTATTCATTTTCCAGCGTTTCCAAGTTTCACACCTGTTCGAAGGGTTTTCTGCCCTTCCGAACAGACACCTCTTGGCCTATAAATATAGGATCCTCTAGTAGATTCAATTCATTTGATTCCATTTTTCCTTTCCCGTTTTCCTTCTGTGCTGCATTTATTCTTCATACAAGTTTTTAGAGTTTTAAGAGAGTTTCAAAACTCAAGTTCTAGTTCACCAGAACAGATTGTTTGTAGTGCTACTACAATCTGTGTGAGTGAATATTGTATCCTGAGAAATAGACGCCAATAATTCGTGAGCATCTATGTGGCGGCGAATCTGTCTTAAGGACAAAGTGTCACACACTCAACTTGATCGTGATTTTGCCGTTCTAACTTTCCAGTACAAGAACTTCCTGTAAGTAATTTATTTACTTTGTTTCAGTTTTTATTTTTTACACAGAAGATTGTTCTAACAATGTTAAGACAGATTTGAATTATTCTGTTTATACAGAATTTTTCGTTTGTTTCCTTTTAGAAAAAATCTTTTTAGTTTTTTTTTTTGACAGAAATTATTTTCTGTGTGAAGTTTGTTAGAAATTAATTTTGAATTTTCAAAAATAATATTTTGGGTTTTCATTAATTAAAATTCTAATTTTTAGAATTTTAATTTTTGAAGTTTATAGAAATAATATTCTGTGTGGAATTAATTTGATTAAATAAAAGTTTATTTTCAAATTATTTTGAAATAAAAGTTACAACTTTGTCTCTTTTATTTTTTTTACAAAATTATATTATGTGTTTGTGGGAGCCGAGTTTCATTAGATCCATAGGGACGAATGAACGTGTCCAGTCCGGAACGTAACCTCTATTCAGCACGTACCCTAATCAATCAAAGAGCCGAATAATATAACTAGTACCCCAGTCGGTAGAGCAGAGGCCGAGTAGAGGTACATGTAACGGAACAAGGATGGGCCCAGCCTAAAGGCCCAAAGAGAATACTATAAATACGGGATCACCCTTCAGAGAAACGTATGGGAGAACTATTACATTTAACTTAGAATACAAGTAATCTTGAGGGTAGAGACTGACTTGCCCGTCAGAGTGCTAATTCCGGCACCCCCGACCAGAGTGTTTATTCCTTTTCAGGTGACTAGCAGAGGATCACGAGCGTCCCCCAAGATCAGAAGAGTATTTCCAAACCGTATCTCCACAATTGGCGCCGTCTGTGGGAATATTCAAATACATCCATGGCGGGCGTAACGAAAGACCCTCTGATAGTCACTGATAAAACCACGCAGCGAGACAACCTCACTCCAACAAACATGCTTGGACCGGAGACTATCCCCGCAAGACGCGCCTTTGAACTTCGCCTCATCCTTGACTCTAGAGCATGAAGCAATGCAAGCGATCATGGAACAAGCAAAGAAAAACGAACAAAGGTTGGGGAACATGATTGCAGAGAACGAACGTCTCCTTCAAGATTTGGCCTTGGAGGTGGCGAAGTCCAAACAAGTCGTACACCAAGGCCCGGAACGACCTGTGAGGGCAGGTGGTCGACGATCTCGAGCCCGACAACAAGACACTGATAGCAACTCCAACTTATCATCCCCGGAGCCTAAGAAGAAGGGACGATCTGAAACTTCCAGTTCTTCTGAAGAGAGTCCCCGTATAAGGCATAAGCGAAGAAGAAATAGTTCGGATGAAGATCAATAGGATCCTTTTGTACGATGGATTGCAAAGGCAGTGCTACCCAAGAAATTCAAAGCACCGTCATTCACCTTGTACGATGGTAAATCAGACCCAACCAATCACATTCGCCATTATAAGTAAGCCATGACACTGCATGCAAATGACGAGGCTTTGATGTGCAGAATATTTCCGAGCAGTTTGGGACCACTAGCTGTCATGTGGTATTACAAACTAGAGCCGGCTTCGATTAAAAGTTTCCACCAACTTCAAAAATCCTTCAGGTCAAGGTTGATCACTAATGAGGTCCAGCCAAAGTAAGCCGATTCCCTTTGGGCAATGCAAATTCAACCGGGGGAAACCCTTCGTGCCTACTCGGCGCGGTATTGGGAATGTTTCAATCTGGTAGACGATGCTTGCAATGACTCCATGGCCATCACTGTCTTCAAGATGGGGCTGCATCCCGACAGTGCCCTTAGCAGCTCTTTGACTAGATGGCCCCCCAAAACAGTTTGGTCGTTGATGAAGAAAGTTAAAGAATACTGTAAAGTGGAAGATGATGCCTTGAGGGTTAAAGCCGGCAATGTGACTAACAAGACGGCTCTTGCTGAAATTGCTCAGCCGTTGAATTCTGTAGCACTTCAGAGCCCTGAACCACGGCGTCGGGCAAAACGAGATAAGAAACGAGATTCTTGTTGATCAAGTGACCAATGCTCTCACCGAGCGAATGAACAACTGCAAATCGACAGCAGGCGCACAAGGCGCGCCGACAAGAAATATACTGAGTTGTCAGAACCGATTAGCACGGTCATGTCCAAAATCCAACATCTTCCGTTCTTCAAGTGGCCGTCAAAGATGGTGGGACCTCCCAACATTCAAAGACGGAATAGGCGGTGCGAGTATCACAAGGATCATGGCCATAGAACTACGAGTTGTTATGCATTGAAGGATCACCTGGAGGACTTGGTACAGGATGGTCGGCTACAACAGTACGTCCAAAAGGGCAACTCAACCAAAACACTAGCCTTGAGATAGGATTCCCCTCCACTCGGCGTGATCCACATGATATACAGCTTGCCAATTTCATCCGTAGTGCATACGATTCAGTCAAATCCCGACTCTCAAAATCAACTTACTCCGGCTAAACGGGCCCATGAAGCTGCAAGCATTTCTTTTGATGATTCAGATCTGGCCGGAGTGACACTTCCTCACATCGATCCCTTGGTAATTGAGTTACCCGTAAACCGATTCACCGTTGAGCACGTACTGATTGATTCGGGGAGCACATCAGAGGTTATGTATTACAAGACATTCACCAAACTCGGCTTCTCAGAATTAGATCTCTCTCCGACTCCTTATTTATTATTCGGCTTCAACGCCAATTCAGAATACCCATTGGGGAAAATCACACTACCAGTCCAAGCCGGCTCCCGAACAGTGGATGTGGAATTCTTGGTCGTCAGGCTGCCATTGCCGTATAATCTCATCATGGGGCGATCCTGGTTGCATGTTATGCAGGCCGTGCCAAGCACTTATCATTAGTTGCTACGTTTCTCCATAGAACGCGACATTAAGCAAATCTGTAGCTCTCAGAAATCGGCACAAGCATGTTATCTCCTTGCTCAAAAGACGCCAAAGGAGTTACAAGTGAACTCTATTGAGGTAACGGATCGTGAGCGCCTCGACGACGTTGGGCGGCTCCCAAATGAAAAGGCCACGGAAGACCTAGAATGAGTTGAAATCAACGGCAACCCAGACAGGTTCTTCATGGTCGGCGCCTCCCTCAAGCAAGCCGACCGACAGGAGCTAATTTCCTTCATGCTCGGTAACCTTGATATATTTGCGTGGACTCCATATGAGATGCCGAGTGTAGATCCGTCAGTTTGACATCACCGTTTAAATGTTGACCCTAAATGCAAGCTGATCATCCAAAAAAGTCGGCGATCAGTCGCAGAGCACACTGTTGCAGTTGTTGAAGAGGTTGGCCGGTTGCTTGACGCCGGGGCAATCAGGGAAGTGACCTACCCTACATGGCTCTCTAATACTATGGTAGTGAAGAAGAAGAATGGGACCTGGCGAGTTTGCGTTGATTTCACGGACCTAAACAAAGCCTACCCCAAAGACTGTTTTCCTCTCCCAAGGATAGACCAACTGGTAGATGCCACAGCACGTCATCAACGCATGAGCTTCCTCGATGCCTACAGAGGCTACCATCAAATTGTCTTGCATTTAGAGGACCAAGACTAGACTGTATTCCTCACCCCAAGAGGAACCTATTGCTACAAGGTTATGCCTTTTGGGCTGAAGAATGCAGGGGCAACTTACTAGAGACTAGTCACCACCATGTTCAAAGAGCAACTCGGCCACACTATGGAAGTATACATTGACGACATGGTGGTCAAAACCAAGGAAGAGCAGAATCATATAGCCGATCTGGAGGAGACATTCGGCATTCTACGCAAATACAAAATGAAGCTTAATGCTTCCAAATGTGCGTTTGGGATTGGCTCTGGCAAGTTCTTGGGTTACATTGTCAATCACCGAGGAATCGAGGCCAATTCGAGGCAAATCATAGCAATCTTGGAACTCGGCTCCCCTCGTTTGGTAAAAGAGGTTCAAAAGTTGATGGGAATGGCCGCCGCACTCAATAGGTTCATCAGTCGGTCTACAGATCGCTGCCGACAATTCTTTCATACACTACGGCAGGGAAAGGCTTTTGAATGGTCCGCCAAATGCGAAGCCGCTTTCAACAGCCTTAAGACCTATCTCCGTTCAGTACCACTCTTGACAACACCTGCTGTTGGTGACCTGCTCATTTTGTATCTGCGCTGACAGTATTGCCGCCATATCGATAAAGGAAGAGTCAGAGCAAAGGCGGCGATGTATTATGTGAGCAAGGCAATGGTTGACGCCGAAATACGCTACCTTCCGTTGGAAAAACTCATCCTAGCCCTAGTCATGGCGGCAAGAAAACTGATGCATTACTTCTGGGGACATAGTATTGGGGTGCTAACAGATTATCCCCTCTGATCAGTACTAGGAAGTGCAGAAGCATCAGGACGTGTCTCAAAGTGGGCTCTTGAACTTGGCCAGTACGACATTTAGTTTCTATTTAGAACCTCAATCGAGGGTCAGGTGCTTGCCGACTTTGTTGCCGAATTCACTAGGGGTCTTGCCGATTTCAAGATCGATAAGATTTGACCGGAGCTGAACTAGAGAATTTATGTTGGGGACATTTGGCAGTTGTACTGTGATGGATCATACAATCAGCGGGACAGCGGAGCCAAAGTTGTAATCATGGCTCCCGACGGCGCAATAATTGAGTAGGCCGTCAAGCTCAGTTTCGAAGCGTCAAATAACAAAGCCGAATACGAAGCCCTTCTAGCTGGTTTGCGGAATGCACATCTTCTAGGTGCTCGGCGTTTGCTTATATTTTGCGATTCAAAACTGGTGATCAATCAGCTAAAGGGGGAGTATGCGATAAGAAACGACCGTATGGCGGCTTACATGAAAACGACCAACTCCTTGCTGGCAAAATTTGACCATCATGAATTGAACCAGATAACACGTGATCAGAACACACATGCAGATGCCCTTGCTTGCCTAGCCTCCACCATTAATTCAGAGATTAAACGAACCATCGAAGTAGGTTTTATCCCGGAGTCGAGCATTGGCCCTTCGGAGGAAGTCCAGATCAATGTCATAGAATCTGGACCGAGTTGGATGGATTCCATTGCTGCATTCCTGTCTTCCGAACAGCTCCTAGAGGACAAGAAAGAGGCGCACAAGTTGCGAAATAAAGCTCTGCGATACTACTTGGATCTGCAAGGAAGGCTTTATAAAAAATCCCTCTCCGGTCCATATTTGGAATGCGTGCACCCGAACAAAGTCGAAGTACTTTTGACTGAAATACATGAAGGCAGTTGTGGTGCCTATTCTGGCAGGCGGTCCTTGGCTTATTGAGCCGTGACACAGGGGTATTACTGGCCGACAATGAGAGCAGACGTCGAATGCTACGTGAAAAAGTGTGAAAAGTGCCAGAAGTTCTCTCTTTTGACCCACCTGCTTGCTAAAGAGCTAAGCTCCATAACTAGTCCTTGGTCATTCGCCCAATGGGGACTTGACATTGTCGGACCACTGCCTCGTGCCCCGGGTAACAAGTGATTTTTTATTGTCGCGACAGATTATTTTACAAAATGGGTAGAAGCGGAGGCACTAACCCACATCTGAGATATCGACGTGAAGTGTTTTGTTTGGAGAAATATCATAACACGATTTGGCATTCCAAGCACTCTAATTTCAGACAACGGCACCCGGTTTGATTGTGGCGTCTACCGAGAGCTGTGCAGCAAGTATGGTATCCGGCCTTACTTTTCTACGCCGGCTTACCCACAAAGCAATGGTTAGGCCAAAGCCTCTAATAAATCCATCTTGGACGACATTAAGAAGAGGCTGGAGAAAGCTAAAGGCAAATGGGTCGAAGAATTCCCGAGTGTATTGTGGGCTCATTGAACTACGCCGAGGCGATCTATTGGAGAAACGCCGTTTGTTCTGTGCTTTGGAACCCAAGCGATCATAGCCCTGGAGATTGGCCACCCAGCCTTGAAATCTCAAGTTTTTAATATGGGCCGAAACGATATGATGCTGGCTTTGGATTTGATCCTGATTGAAGAACGAAGAGATCGTGTCCTTGTGTCCATGGCGCGGTACCAGCAGCAGCTTGCCAAGTCATATAATCAACGTGTTCAGCTGCGCCGCTACACACTAGGAGAGTTGGTCCTAAAGAAGGTACTTCCAGCTGCCAAGAAACCGGCTGATGGAAATTGGGTCCTAACTAGGATGGCCCCTATCAGATTGATTCGACCGCAGGAGTAGGGGCATATCAGCTCAAAGACATGTCAGGAAGGAGTCTGCTACGGCCTTGGAATTCCACGCATTTACGCAAATTTTATCATTGACCCGACTTGTAGGGCATGATACTTGTTCTGAACGGTTCGCCATGTAGATTTCATTTTCTGTAATGCAAAGATCTTTATTTACTCAGTACAAAATTCAGTTCAAAGGAGTTTCGAAAAAGCCTCCAGATTCGGAGCGCTCTTCGTGGATATCACGATTAGCCAAATAAATTCTCCGGATTTAGAGCCCCATCGGTGCATGACGTCTTTGGGCCGAAAAAGCCTCCGGATTCGGAGCGCTCTCCGTGGATATCACGATTGGCCAAAGAAAGTCTCCGGATTCGGAGCCCCATCGGCGCATGACGCCTTTGAGCCTCTAGATTCAGAGCGCCCTTCGTGGATATCACGATTGGCCAAATAAAGACTCCGGATTCGGAGCCCCATCGACGCATGATGTCTTTGGGCTGAAAAAGCATTCAGATTCGGAACGCCCTTCGTAGATATCATGATTGGCTAAATAAAGTCTCCGGATTCGGAGCCCTATCGGCGCATGACGTCTTTGGGTTGAAAAAGTCTCTGGATTCGGAGCGCCCTTCGTGGATATCACGATTGGCCAAATAAAGTCTCCGGATTTGGAGCCCCATCGGCGCATGACGTCTTTGGGCCGACTAAAGCCTCCGGATTTGGAGCCCCATCGGCGTATGACGCCTTTGGGATGACTAAGTCTCCGAATTCGGAGCCCCATTGGTGCATGATGTCTTTAGGCTGAAAAAGCGTTCGGATTCAAAGCGCCCTTCGTGGATATCACGATTGGTCAAATAAAGTCTCCGAATTCAGAGTCCCATCGGCGCATGACGTCTTTGGGCCGAAAAAGCCTCCGGATTTGGAGCGCCTTTCGTGGATATCACGATTGGCCAAAGAAAGTCTTCGGATTCGGAGCCCCATTGGCGCATGACGCCTTTGGGCCAACTAAGTCTCCGGATTCAGAGCCCCATCGGCGTATGACGTCTTTGGGCTGAAAAATCCTCTAGATTCGGAGAGTCCTTTGTGTATCACAATTGGCCAAATAAAGTCTCCGGATTCGGAGCCTCATCGGCGCATGATGTGCACAACATAATTGGCCAAATAGAATGCTCTCATATCGAGCCGACAAAACCCGTTTATACATCGAAGCATATAAACATTCGGAATGTAATGCCTGGTCATCGTGGGCCGGTCAATATTTATACAATGAAACACAAAACATGCAAACACGTGTGTGTTGAATGAAAATTATAATGAAACACATTTAAAATAGAACGTTTTATTCAATCAGGTGATGATTACATAGTTTAAACGTGATCTGCGTTTAAACATCACAATGAGTATTTTTATACGGCGTCGCGCTCATCTTCTCCTCAACTTCAAAGACGGAAAAAGAAAAGTGATTACGTTGGTAGAGCGGTGATGCCGAATCAATGCCCGACGCTCGGAGAGCTTCCGCGTCCTTGGGTCGGTATAAACTCCGGATTCAGAGTCCCATCGGCGAATAACGTCTTTGGGCCGATTAAGCCTCCAGATTCGGAGCCCCATTGGCGCATAACGCCCTTGAGCCGATTAAAGTGTGGCATTCGTACAGACCGTATAAACAAAATCCGAAAAATGTAAATATTCAAAATGAGATTATTTAAGCCACTTAAACATAATCTGAAACGTGCGAACATTCAGAATAAAATGTGTACCAATATAATATGCTACAGATTGAAAACTAAGCGTTTTTATTAAAAATCAGAAAAATAAATACATGATTTCACTTTCAATCTAAGTGAGCATTACAAGGTTTTCTTTTGTTCCGCGGCTCCTTCATCATCACTCTTCTCAATTTCGAAAGCGCAAAAGAGGAAATCACTCTGTTGGTACAACGGTAACGCCGAATCCAACCCTGCTGCCTGGAGAGCCTTAGCTTATTGAAGTGCCTTGATCCAACCGTGCTTAAATCCACGGTTTTCACATCAGCAAACTTCTTTGGTGAGTTTCTCCGTGGTCTTCTGAATTCCGACCTTTCGGCCGTCGTGGAAGCCTTTTTCATAGGCCGCAGCCCTCGTAGTCTCAATCGCGAACATGCTCGCCGTGTTCCGATCGGCAATTGCATCACTAATCAGCCTTTGAGTAACCCTCTCTTCAACAACTGGGTTGGGGTGGTTGGCTGATTGAGGCTTGGCAGACCTGATTTTCCTTAGCTCACGCTCGGCCTTCTCGGCACGAGCTTTTAACTTCCGAATGCGTTCGTCTCTCTGTTTTATATCGTGACACGTGGAGACGCATGCTGATCTCATACGCAGTGTATAGTCCTTTCACCGCCCTGTGAACGCCTTCATGAAACACTTCAAAGTGCTGCCGACCTACCATTGACTGCTGAACTTCAGGTGGAAAAATCTGTCGAATGAACTCGACTGCTACATTTGGATCTCGAACGATCGAATCCGCCTCTATCATTGGTCTATTACCTATGAAGATCGCAAAACTCAATGGGCAAGGAGTCGCGTCGGATTCCTTTCCAGGGCGAGGTTGAGGAGACTTGCGCTGTGGCTGCTTGTCCCTCCCGGGTGACCTACTTCGACGACGAGGAGATTGATGTCTCTCCTGATCCCTTGAAGTCCTACTGACCGTGCGTGAAGGTTCACCACTTCGACTCATGTCTCCTCCCAGCTCAGCTAGCGTTTTCGCTTCCCCTCTGCTGTTGAAGAAAAGTCTGTTTGACATTCGCACTTGTTTAATTTTCCACTAAGAACTGATATGAGTTGCTGTCAGAGCATATAAATAGGACATTTGTTCACGAAGTACATGCCCATTTACTTCTTACGAAGGTAGCACCTCCAAGGCAATCTCATTAATATCGAAACCTCAACAGCCTGGCGCCGATCGAGTCACATGCCCTAATCACCCCCTCTTTTGTTCGGCGTTGTACGTTCATGAACCAGTTGGAGCGGGGGCAGATTCATGAATCTAGTCAGCTCGAGTGCCCCAGGCCCCAGCCATTCCACGAGTCGATTCATCAGAACAATATCTATAAGTTCGTGTTGTTCAGCGTTGTACGTTCATGAACCAGCTGGAGTGGGGGTAGATTCATCAATCTAGTCGGCTCGAGTGCCCCTGCCGTTCCACGAATTGATTCATTAGAACAATATCCATAAGTTCGCGTTGTTTGGCGTTCTACATTCATGAACTAGCTGGGGCAAGGGCAAAGGCTGACCTATTGGCACCTCATGAATTCATTTTATCTATGATTAAATCAAATTCATTAATCTAATCAGCTATTAAGTCTGCCGTCTCACGTAGTCGTCACATTTTGTTCCAAATGCTGATTCTTTTAATTATGTACTCATACAGCAAACAATATAAGTAATAACCAGCAAACAATATAAGCAATAACTTGAGAACAGTTTTCATTCATAAATTGAGTACAGCATAGTCATCATTTTATACATGAAAATTATCCCAAGCAAATAGTTATCTACTAAGAAAACAAAACATGATTGCAAAAAGATATATTGAAAATAGCTAAAGTGATCTCCAAATCAATCCTCGGCATCAGACTCAAGCGGCTCAACATCCACTTGCTCGTATGGAATAGACATGTCCAATGTCACTCCAGCGGCAGCAAGGGCTTTGAGCCAGCCATGTTTGAATCCCAGATTTTCGAATTTGGGGACCTCTTCTACATAATTTTCAAGAGCGGCTGTGACACCCCGTATTTTTGAAGTATTAATATTTAGTGAGTGGTATTGATGGTTTATTATAATAATTTAGTGGTGAGATTTTTAGATAAGAATATAATTTTAAATTATCCTCAATTTGTAATTTACTTGATTATTGTAGTAAAATCATTTGTTATCGAATCATTGATATTATGATCATTTGGTAAAATTCTCTACAAATATTTCAGTATTAAAATGGTGATTTGTCTGACTGAATGACATAGAAATACTCTGTACATAGATCAAGTGAATCTTATTAATTGTTTACACCAATATGCCCGGATAAGCGTGGAGCTTGGGTGAGGTGGGTGAATAAATGAATTTATTCATTGGTCACGTACTGAGTAGGACTGGGTATTTGGTCTAGATAAATTATGGTTGCTTTGTTGTGCAATTTGGTAAATTGCTTGATTATCATATTGTTGATTTAGTGTCATAAATTGCTGGGTTCCTGTTAATTTATTCTGTATCCGAGCCTTGTATTCCTATCATATTGTATATTTTCCGAATTAATTTATTTTTCAGGTGTGGAGCAGATTTTAGTGGAGCTCAAAATTGAGATTAAAAAGATTTATTAATATAGAGATTTGAGACCCACCACTGTAATTAATAAATTTGGAGAGAGTTGTAATATTATTTATTTTGGAGGCAATTAGAATATTTGGAAGATATTGTACCATTGGGAGACAATTTTGTAATTATTATTTTTGGGAGCAAAACTTGTATATATTTTTTAAGGCTATTTTAGTGTATTTAACGACCCGGGAGTGGGGCGTTACAAAATAGTATCAGAGCGTAGGAATTAGGTCTTAAATGGGATCTGTTAGGTGGTGAGTATTATGATTTTTTTTTTTTTTTTTTATATCAGAGTGTGTAGCGGAACCGTATTATTTGGAGTTTTAGTTGAGATTAAATTTTAGAGCATTACGGATTAAAATTTTGAGGACGAAATTAATTTAAGGGGGATAGATTGTGACACCCCGTATTTTTGAAGTATTAATATTTAGTGAGTGGTATTGGTGGTTTATTATAATAATTTAGTGGTGAGATTTTTAGATAAGAATATAATTTTAAATTATTTATTTGTATTTATCTCATCTCTTTTATATCTATCATATTGTTATTTATTCTGATATAATAATAAATTAATTTTTTCTACAATTCCTTATGGGAAAAAAAAACAATATTAAAAAAATAATAAAAAAAATATGAAACAATCAAACCAAAATCGTGGGCTTTACCCACAGTTTCCTCACTTCCCTGACTTGCCATCAAACCCACCAATTCCATTATTTCACCTTTTCATTTCTTTTAAATTTTTTTAATCTTCTTCCATTCCTTCACTTCCTCTATAAATCAGCCGAGTGTGGGAGCTCCTCACAATCATTTCTTCATTCGGTTCTCCCCTTCTCATAAATTATATAGAGTAGAAATATTAAGTTTAGATAGGAGAGTGTTTAGAGTGAAAATGAGTATTTTATAAAATAAATAAATAAAGTGAGAGTTGTAGATTTTATTATTTTGGAGGCAATTAGAATATTTGGAGGATATTGTACCATTTGGAGACAATTTTGTAATTATTATTTTTGGGAGCAAAACTTGTAGATGTTTTTTTAGGCTATTTTAGTGTATTTAACGACCCGGGAGTGGGGCGTTACAGGGGTGCTCTTCCCAGCCTCAAACGCTTCGGAGGCCTCGGAGTCGGCTTTCTCCTTCGCCGCCTTCAACTCTCCAAACTCGGCCTCCAACTTGGTAAGTGCCTCCTTGGCCAACTTGAGTGATTCCTCGTTCGCGTTGGCCCTCTCTTCGGCTTTCGCTCTTAGTTGGTCGGCAGTCTGCGGCCATTCCTTCTCTGCTTCGACGCACACACTTTCCATCGTTGCTCTCATCACCTCAAAATCAGCCCTACTCTACTAACCCTCCACTTTCGACTGCAAACGGCCAATCCTTTCAATGGCATCGTGCTGGCGGTGGCCCAATTCGGCGATCCTTTCCACCGTCTGCAAAACAAGTTGGGATCGTTACATACCAAGAAATACCACTTGCAAACAAAATCAAAACAAGGAAATGGAATGAAGTTACATACCAGGTGGGCCGACTGGCCAGCTAATGCTATCGCTACCAAATCCGGCTTCTCCTAAAAGGCTACCTTGTCAATCGGCAACGAGACCGAGGCAGCCAAGCTCAAAGCAATAGCGGGATCCTTCACGGCCGACGCTTCGGAGGAGATCGGCGTGTTTTTTATCTTAGGTTGAACAACGAAAGGAACCACACCCGATTCCTCTAAGCGCAGTCGTTTATCAACAGGGTTCTCCTCCTCAGAACCGGCTTCGCCCTCGGCGGCATGTTTCTCTCCCCAGTATGGAATCGGCCGTTCTTCTAGATTCAGAAGATCGGCCGCCTTCTCCGCTACGGCTATGCCAACGTGAGTCTTTCTTCTACAACAGTAGGTACGACAAATTCAGTCGGGACAAGTCCAGAATGGATGGCCTTGGCTTTCTGTAGGGCGGCCATGCATTCGGTGTTTCTCTTTCGTGCCACCTGTGTGAGATTTTCCTTAGCCATATCCTCAGAATAATCACCGGGAAGGTCTCCCAAATTTGTAAAAATATCTCCAAAGGCGTCCCCTTGGCTTGATGTAGATGGAGGATCTGAAGAGTTTAACCCGGCTTCCTCAAAGGCCGAGTTAATAGCTTCGTCAACTTGCGCTGCCAATCAGTCAGGGTCCTCAGCGATTGGTTCGGCCTCTTGTTCCTTCACGTGTTTAGAATCGGATGTTTCTAAACCAATCTGTCTCAAATTCTTGAAACTGGGGAAGATGAGGGCTATGAGATGGCTGTCCCTTCGCACGATCGGAATATTGTCCTACGCCAAAAATGTCGTGTAAGTTGGCTTGTACTGAAGTAGAATGTGGGTTGCCCTCCCTTGTTTTTGAAGCTCTGGACGGCCAACGAACTGTAGCGCGGTTTTGATTTCTGCAAGAACAACGTCGTTGTCTGAAACCAGCACTCTCTTCAAGTCGTTGCCTGCATAAACAAAACGGTTAGATATATGCAGTGCCGAATAAGAATATAGATATGGAAATAACAGAAACAAGTAATCCAATCGGCCACCTGGTTCTTCTTTTCGCCTCGACACCAGGTCTAGGCAATCTTCGCCTTCGCCAAACTCCCAATTGCCGCGGACAACGACCATCATGTCGTCGACACGCTTGCCAGAGTTAGCGAGCATAGTCGTTAAATGATGATCAGTATCCTTGGCTCTAAGAAAGTAACGCCCTAGCCAGCCAGTAGATTTGGCTAGGACATAATAGTGCTAAATGGCGGGTATACCTAAATTGATCCTAAGAAGACGATTTAGTTCTACGATCCCCGTTATGATGCGAAAGAAATTCACGTTGGGCTGGGAAGGGATTAGACCCCAGTATTTAAGAACGGCCCTCAAAAGTGGGTGAAGAGGAAAGCGGACTCCGCCCTCAGCAATTGATAGGAGAGGAAAGACGATTGTGCTCTCATCTTCCCTCTACATATCAGTGGTGCTGTCTGCCAAAAGTGATAGATGGACGTCATTAGAGATGGAGAAATGGCGTCAAAAATCGGAGATTCGATCCGCCGAAAGGAGCTCCTTCAGATGTTTTGCCATTTTTTTTGGCCAAACCCAAGGATTACGGAAAATTAAAAGCAAATAAGGAACCGGGATCAAAAATGAAGGAGGAGAAGACTTACAGGAGATGAAGGGAGAAGTGAGAAACAAGGAGTTGTAGAAGCCGTGAAGAGACAGAGTTGCGCTAGAGGGCGAGCAAGATATCTTTTGAGTATTCAGAACATATATTCGAAGAGACAATTTCAAATCATATTAAATGGAAGCGGTGTACGAAGGGGCAGGAAAGCGTTACAATGACTAAGAAGCGTTTGTGCGTTCTGACACGCATTGGGAAGAGGGTTAACCGCCGAATTTTTGATTTCCCAGGCTAGAAGCCAAACACGCCGACTAACTGATGCTAGTAGGGTGTTTGGAGGGCAATTGTGGGAGCCGAATTTCATTAGATCCATAGGGACGAATGAGCGTGTCTAGTCTGGAACGTAACCTCTATTCGGCACGTACCCTAGTCAATCAAAGAGCCGAATAATATAACCAGTACCCCAGCTGGTAGAGTAGAGGCCGAGTAGAGGTATATGTAACGGAACAAGAATAGGCCCAGCCCAAAGGCCCAAAGAGAATACTATAAATACGGGATCACCCCTTAGAGAAAGGTATGGGAGAACTATTACATTTAACTTAGAATACAAGTAATCTTGAGGGTAGAGACTGACTTGCCTGTCGGAGTGCTAATTTCGGCACTCCCGATCGGAGTGTTTATTCATTTTCAGGTGACTAGCAGAGGATTACGAGCGTCCCCCAGGATCAGAAGAGTATTTCCAAATTGTATCTCCACAGTGTTTTTAAGTTTAATTTTCTGTTTCGTATAAAATTCTAATTCTAATTTTGTTTTATAATTTAGAATTCAATGGCTATTAAAACTGCTCAAACCTCTAATCCAACCGTTGTTGTGACTGCCCCAATCCCTCTTGCTGTTGTGACAGTCTCGGTGAATCACAGGGAAAAATTAGAAAAGTTCTTAGGAACTGATTTTAAAAAATGACAGTAGAAAATGCTGTTCTATCTTACTACATTAAATCTGGCGCGTTTCTTTCGTAAAGATGCTCTTGTTCTGAAAAAGGATGAAACCAACTGACAAGTGGTTACTGCAGTTAATGCCTGAAAGCATGCATATTTCTTTTGCCGCAACTATATCTTGAATGGGCTTGATAATATATTGTACAATGTTTATAGCTCTATCAAGACGACAAAGGAATTGTGAGATTCGTTGGAGAAAAAATATAAAATAGAAGATGTTGGCTCAAAGAAATTCGTGGTGGGCAAATTTCTAGATTTTGTAATGGTTGATTCAAAAACTATGATCAGCTTAGTTCAGGATCTCCAACTCATTCTGCATGACATCCATGCCGAAGGCATGTCATTTAGCGAGTCCTTCCAAGTTGCTGCCCTAAGTGAAAAGTTACCACAAGGTTGGAAGGAATTCAAGAACTATATCAAACACAAGCACAAAGAAATGACTTTAGAAGAATTAATTGTGCGTTAGAGGATTGAGGAAGACAATTGAACTTGTGAGAAGAGGGTTAGAAAGCATCCTATGGAGTCAAAGGCTAATATGGTGGAACATGTACCAAAAGCAAAGAAACATAAATTTACGAGAGAAAGTTCCTCATAAGGCTCTAAGGGATGGGAAGCCAAGAAATTCAAGTTTAATGGCAAATACTACATCTATGACAAAGAAGGACACCGAGCCAAAGATTGTCGTAGTAAACGCAAAAGTAAAGGAAGTTCAAGTAAGAAACCTGCTCAAGCTAATGTCACAAAAGTGGACTGAATCTCCAATGGTGTTGATGACATAAACCTTTCTGCCATTGTGTTTAAGATCAAGCTTGTCGGAAATCTCAAAGAATCGTGGGCGAACACTGGTGCTACTCGTCACCTCTGTGTTGACAAAAAGATGTTCTTCTCTTATTTTGTGGTGGACAATGGAGAACAACTGTCCATGGGCAACTCCTCGACTTCTAAAGTCGAAGGACAAGGAAAGGTTATTCTGAAAATGACATAAGGAAAGGAACTCACCCTCAATAACGTGCTGTATGTATCGGACATTCGCAAAAATCTTGTTTCCGGATTTTGGTTGAGCAAGAATGGGTTTAGGCTAGTTTTTTAGAGTGACAAATTTATATTTACAAAAAATAGGATGTATGTAGGAAAATGTTACATGAATGATGGCCTTTTCAAAATGAATGTAATGACTGTTGTATCTTATATGATTAATAAAAATACATCTTCTTCTTACTTGCTTGAGTCTTCAAATTTATGGCATGGTAGACTAAGACATGTTAATTATGCATCTTTGCGTAGATTAATTAATATGGAATGTTTACCTAAATTTGAAATTGATTCAATTCATAGTGACATTTGTGATTTTAAATCAATTCAAACTAGAGGTGAGAAAAAATATTTTATCATTTTCATAGATGACTATACTAGATATAGTTATGTTTGTTTAATTCGAATCAAGGATGAAACTTTGGAAACTTTCATTCAATATAAGAAGGAAGTTGAAAATCAACTTGGTAAGAAAATTAAAATTCTAAGAAGTGATAGAGGTGGTGAACATGTATCCTCTTTTTAGTGATTTTTGTAAAGAACATGGAATAATTCATCAAACTACTGCTTCTTACTCACCTCAGCAAAATGGAATTGCTAAAAGGAAAAATAGGACTTCAAAAGAAATGATGAATGCTATGTTAATAAATTCTGGATTACCTCGAAACTTGTGGGAAGAAGCAATACTTTCTGCTAATTATATTCTTAATAAAGTATCCCGAAAGAAAGTGAATCGAACACCTTATGAAATATGACATGGGAGAGTACCATCCTACAAATACTTAAAAGTGTTAGGGGTGTTTGGCTAAAGTGGCTATTCCTAGTCCTAAAAAGACTAAGATAGGTTCGGAAACTGTTGATTACATATTCATTAGTTATGCCAAGAATAGTAGTGCATATCGGTTTTTGATTCATAAGTCAGAACACTTAGAAATGCATATAAATACTATTATTAAATCTAGGAATGTATCATTCATTGAACATGTATTTCCTAAGAAAACTAGACAAGAGACTAGTACTAACACTAACAAAAGATCTTATGATGCTATTATTAGTCGTGATCAAGAAAAAGATCAAGTACAAGAGCAAGAGATAGATCAAAATGAAGAAGAGGAACCTAAGTGTAGTAAACATGCTAGAATCTCAAAATCTTTTGGTCTAGATTTTCTAACATTTTTCTTAGAAAATGAGCCTTTAACTTTTAAAGAAACAATGTCCAGTACTGAGGCTCATTTATGGAAAGAGGCTGTAAATAGCAAAGTTGAATCCATCTTGCAAAATCACACATTGGAATTGGTGGATTTGCCACCAAGTTGTAAACCTCTTGGATACAAATGGATTTTCAATAGGAAAATGAAAGTAGATGGATCAATTGACAAATACAAGGCAAGACTTTTGGTCAAAGGATATAGACAAAAAGAAGGTCTTGATTACTTTGACACATACTCACCAGTTGTTAGAATAACATCCATTAAAATGCTAATTGCCATTGCATCTTTATACAATCTAAAAATTCATCAAATGGATGTGAAAACATCTTTCTTAAATGGTGAGTTAAATAAAGAAATCTACATGAAACAATCAGAAAGATTTTCGGTTCTAGGGAAAGAAAAGAAAATGTGTAAATTGATTAAATCATTATATGGTTTAAAACAAACACCCAAACAATGGCATAAGAAATTTGACAAGGCAATGATGTCAAATGGATTTAAAATTAATGAATGTGACAAATGTATTTATGTTAAAAACACAAACAAAGGTTATGTTATATTTATGTCGATGATATGCGCATCATAGGTAATAATAAGGATATGATTAAAACTACCAAGAAAATATTGAATAAACATTTTGACATGAGGACATGTGGATTGTTGATGTAATTTTTGGTATGAAAATTACCAGAATATTAAAAGGATATGCTTTGTCACAGTCACAGTCACATTACATTGAGAAAATACTTGACAAATTTAGCAAAGATGATAATCATCTTGCTAGAATACCTGTGGATATTAATTTGTTTCTTTCTAAAAATATATAGGAAAGTATTTCTCAATTAAAGTATACCCAAATTATTGGAAGCTTAATATACTGCACTCGCCCAGATATAGCTTATGTAGTAAGTAAATTAAGTAGATATACAAGTAATCCAGGAGTAGAACATTGGAAAGTTATTATAAGGGTTCTAAGATATCTCAGATTTACTCGTAACATTGAGCTAAACTATATTAGATATCCAACTGTACTTAAAGGATACTGTGATGTGAACTGGATATCGGATACTAGAGACTCATAATCCACCAGTGCGTATGTCTTTACTCTTAGTGATGTGACTGTATCTTGGAAATCTTCCAAACAGACTTGTATTGCTAGGTCTACTATAGAATTAGAGTATATAGCGTTAGATAAAGTTGGGAAAGAAGTAGAATGATTTCGTTACTTCCTTAAAAATATTCCAATGTGGTCGAAACCTGTGCTTGCTAGATGCATACATTGTGATAGTCAATCTGTGAGAACCCGCATTTAATTATTCTTAGAAGAAAATAAATAAATAAATTGATTTTATCCAGAGTCTATCTAATATATATATATATATTAGTGTATAAGTTAGTTTTAAATTAATCCATACCAAAAACATTGTTAAGAATAATAATTTTGTGGGTATTCAATATTTATTGTTTATAATTTATTTTAATAAGGATTCAACATAATAATTATTCTTATTAAATACCTTAGTTAAAAACCTTAGTTAATTAATTTTAAGTAGCCCACACAAATACAAAAAAAAGAAAAAAAGAAAAAAGAAGAAGATTTTCAGTGGCAATGTTGGGTGACACTTGTATGCATGCATGTTATTGTAGGATATAGGTGTTGGGTATACCTCATTATTGGAGTATGAGACTTAATTGGTTTATTAAAATATTTAGTTTGGTTTGGTGTTGGTTATAATATATTTTAAATATATTATACCTAATTTTTGGAAGCCCAATGGGTATTTTATAGTCAGTTTGGTACAACTAGGGTTTTGATAAAAAGCCCAAAACAAAATAATAGTTTATGAGTATTGTTTCATCTTGAAAGAGGCGCAGTCGTTTTTCTTGGGGTAGCAGGAGCAACTTTGTGATCAAATTTGGTGGGAGTGCTTTTCTTCAATTGATGCTTGAAAAGATTTTGTTGGGTTTCAATTTGTGGCCGCTTTGAAGCATTGTTTATGTGTTTTCGGTTGGTGCTTAGAATTGATTTGGGTTGTTATTTTAGGTCTTCTTCAACTCTATTTCGAAGACTTTTGTTCATTTATTTGGTGAGGTCTTTTCTCTTGTTTATTTGCGATTATTTGGAATTCACCTATGGGTGGTTTGTGAGACCATTCGTGTCTTGTTTGTAATCGTTTGGAAATTTTTTGGTTGATTGTGGAATCGGATTTCGATCCCGTAGACGTACTTCACATTGAGGGAACTATGTAAAAATTCTTGTGTTGCTGTTGATTTAATTTTTTCACATTAATTTTTATTCTTATTGATTGATTTACTTGTGGGAAATCATATATTTTCCCTAACAATTGGTATCAGAGCTTACGGTTTATTTGGGTTTATTTATTTGTGTAAATCAATTGAGGGGAATGTGGGTCGTATGTCTAGCTTCAATGGAAGCAATTGGGTAACTTTGAAAACTAAAATGGATGACCTGTTATTTTGTAAAGATCTGTATGGACCTATTAAGGGTGATAGTGGCAAACCTGATGATATGAAAGATGATGAATGAAAGAGGCTTAATCAGAAAGCTGTTGGTGTTATCCGTCAATGGATTGATGACAGTGTGTTTTATCATGTTACTACTGAAACTTCAGCACATGATTTATGAAAAAAATCAGAAGGCCTTTATGATAAGAAATTAGCCACAAATAAAGTTTTTTTGTTTCATAAGTTGGTTAATTTAAAATATAAAGAGGGCAGCCCTATTCTGAAACATTTGAATGAAATAAAGAGTATTGTTAACCAACTTGCTTCTATAAACATTGTTTTTGATGATGAGTTACAGGCTTTGATGCTACTTAGTTCTTTGACCGAAAGTTGGGAGACTTTGGTTGTGACAGTTAGTAATTTAGCGCCCGATGGAGTTGTTACAATGAGACAAGTCACTAGTAGCTTGTTGAATGAAGAAACTAGAAGAAAATCAGCGGGTTCTTCTCATTTGGAGGCATTTGTTGTGAGAGGCCAAAGCAAAACAAAGGGGAGGAGTAAGACTTCTCATGGTCATAATCAAAGCCGTGACAAATTAAGATATGGTTTTTTTTCAAAGACAGATATTGAGTGCTATTACTACCATGAGAAAGGGCACATGAAGCGGGAATGTCGAAAGATTAATAAAAAGGAGAAAAGGTGTGACAAAAGTGTGAATAAGAAGCAAGAAGACACAAAGGCGGTTACTACCGATGATCTCATGGTCATTTGTGAAGATGATAGTATCAATTTTATGGGCCAAGAGAGCAATTGGGTGATTGATTCTAGTGCTTCTTTTCATGTGACTTCTCGAGTTGATTTCTTCACTACCTACACCAAAGGAGATTATGGTTATGTTTGAATGGGTAATGAAGGTTTGTCCAAGATTATTGGCATGGGTGATGTTTGCTTGGAAACAAATTTGGGCTGCAAGTTGTTGTTTAAAGATGTGAGGCATATTCCTAACATTCGTCTCAATTTGATCTCAACCGGGAAGTTAGATGATGAAAGCTTTAACAACAAATTTGGTGATGGAATATAGAAGCTCACAAAGGGTTCTTTGGTGGTGGCTAAGTGCAAGAAGACTCATACACTTTATTTGATGCAAGGAAAAATTTGTAAAGGTGTTGTCAATGCACTTGAAGATGATTCTACCGAATTGTGGCACAAGCAACTTGACTATATTAGTGAAAAGGGGCTACAAGTTTTGTTTAAGAAAGAGCTTCTACCCGGTTTAGTAAAACTTGTGTTCATTGTTTGGCGGGTAGACAACATAGAGTTTCTTTTCATAAAAATGTTGCTTCTAGAAAAGAAAATGTTTTGGAGTTGATTCATTCGGATGTTTGTGGTCCTTTGAAAGTTAGAATACATAGTGGTACACTTTATTTTGTTACTTTCATTGATGATTATTCAAGGAAAGTTTGGATTTTTATACTAAAAACTAAAGATCAAGTTCTAGATGTATTTAAGCATTTTCAGGCCACGGTTGAAAGAGAAACAGGACAAAAATTGAAGTGCATCCGATCAAACAATGGTGGTGAATACATTGGGCAATTTGATGAGTATTGTTATAGCCAAGGTATTTGGCACCAAAAGACAGTTAAGAAGACTCCCCAACAAAATGGCGTTGCTGAGAGGATGAACCACACCATTGTGGAAAGAACAAGGTGTCTGCTTTTACATGCTAAATTGCCAAGATCCTTTTGGGGTGAGGCAATGAGGATAGTGGTTGACGTGATCAATTTGTTTCCTTCCTATCCTTTGAATGGTGATGTTCCCGAAAGAGTTTGGACTGGTAAAGATATATCTTATGAGCACTTGAGAGTGTTTGGTTGCCAAGCTTTTGTTCACATTCTAAAAGATGAGAGGTCCAAGCTTGATATCAAGTCAAGACAATGTATTTTTCTTAGCTATGGGCGTGATGAATTTGGTTATAGATTATGGGATCTGGTTGATAAGAAAGTTATTCGAAGCCGTGATGTTGTGTTTCTTGAAGACCTAACAATTGAAGACTTTGGCAAAGGTGATCAACCGAAGTCAAAAACTAGTGATCTTATTAACATGGATCCAACTCCTTTGTCTTTGGTGGATAATGAAAATGGGGGAGATGTGTAGCCATCTCTTGAAGATGTAGATGATGATGCTACTCTAAATAAAGTTGAGCCCGAAATTGAGGAAGAGCATTCAACTCAAGAACCACCACCACAATTTAAGTTGAGAAAATCTACAAGGGAGCGGCAACCTTCGAGAAAGTATCCTTCCAGTGAATTTATTTGATTTCTGATCAAGGGAAGCCCGAGAGCTACCAAGAAGCAATTGAGCATGCAAAGAAAGATGATTGGAAAAAAGCCATGGAAGAGGAGATGAATTTCTTACTTGAAAATCACACTTATGATTAAGTGAAATTACCAAAGGGGAGGAAAATTCTAAAAAATAAATGGGTTTTCAAATTGAAGAATGATGGCAAGAATCTGAGGTACAAAGCACGTCTTGTTGTGAAAGGCTTTAGGCAAAAGAAAGGTATTGACTTTGATGAGATTTTCTCGCCAGTTGTGAAGATGTCTTCTATTCGGGTTATACTTGGCATAGCCGCAAGTATAAACCTTGAAGTTGAACAATTTGATGTGAAGACCGCATTTCTTCATGGTGACCTTGAAGAAGAAAAATATATGGAGCAACCAGGGGCTTTTGTGGAGAAAGGGAAAGAGAAATTTGTTTGCAAATTGAAGAAAAGTTTGTATGGCCTCAAGCAAGCCCCGCGACAATGGTACAAAAAATTTGACTCTTTCATGATGAATAATGGTTTTTCTAAAACCACTTCAGACCATTGTGTGTTTGTGAAAAATTTCCCAGATGGTAAATTTATTATTCTTTTGCTTTATGTTGATGACATATTAATTGTGAGTCAAGATTACACTATGATTAACAGATTGAAATTAGAGTTGAGCAAGTCTTTTGCTATGAAAGATTTGGGTCTAGCAAAGCAAATACTTGGTATGAAAATTGTTCATGGTCACAAAAAGAGGCAAATTTGGTTGTCTTAAGAAAGCTACGTTGAAAAAGTTCTTGAGAGGTTCAATATGGATAAAGCAAAGTCGGTTGGTTGTCTACTTGCGGGTCACTTCAATCTTAGTTTGAATCAATGTCCTACAAGTGAGAAAGATAAGGAAGAGATGCAGAACATTTCTTATGCTTCAGCGATTGGTTCTTTGATGTACGCTATGGTTTGTATAGGGCCGGATATTGCTCACGTCGTTGGTGTGGTGAGTCGGTTTCTCTCTAATCCAAGTAAAGAGCATTGGGCAGCGGTAAAGTGGATTCTAAGATATCTTCGAGGGACTTTGAAGGTGTGTTTGTGTTTTGGGAATGGTAAGCCAATGCTTGATGGGTTCACAGATTCCGATATGGCTAGTGATGTTGATTCTAGGAAATCTACTTCGAAATATTTGATGACTTTTGCAGAGGGAGCTGTGGCATGACAATCTAAATTACAAAAATGTGTTGCTCTCTCAACTACCGAAGTTGAATTTGTTGCCATTACAGAAGCTTGCAAAGAAGAGTTATGGTTGAAGAAATTTTTGCAAGAGTTGGGTTTGAAGCAAGAAAGCTATGTGCTTTATTGTGATAGTCAAAGTGCTATTTACTTGAGTAAAAATTCTACTTTTCATTCGAGATCAAAACACATTGATGTGAGATACCATTGGATTCGTGATGTGTTAGATTCGAAATTGTTACAACTTGAAAAGGTTCACACAGATGATAATATTTTAGATATGTTGACAAAGACTTTGTCGAGGGACAAACATTTGAAGTGTTGAACTTTGGTGGGTACGGTTAATGTCTCCACCTAAGTCAGTAGGGGGAGAATTTTTGGATATACCTTTTTATTGGAGTATGGGATGTAATTGGTTTATTAAAATTTTTAGTTTGGTTTGTTGTTGGTTATAATATATTTTTAATATATTATACCTAACTTTTGGAAGCCCAATGGGTATTTTATAATCAGTTTGGTACAACTAGGGTTTTGATAAAAAGCCCAAAATAAAATAATTGTTTATGAGTATTGTTTCATCTTGAAAGAGGTGCAGTCGTTTTGCTTGGAGTAGCAGCAGCAACTTTGTGATCAAATTTGGTGGGAGTGCTTTTCTTCAATTGATGCTTGAAAAGATTTCATTAGGTTTCGGTTTGTGGTTGCTTTGAAGCATTGTTTGTGTGTTTTCGGTTGGTGCTTAGAATTGATTTAGGTTGTTATTTTGGGTCTTTTTCAACTCTGTTTTGAAGAATTTTGTTCATTTATTTGGTGAGGTCTTTCCTCTTATTTATTTGTCATTATTTGGAATTCACCTAAGGGTGATTTGTGAGACCATTCGTGTCTCGTTTGTAATCGTTTGGAAATTTTTTGGTTGATAGTAGAATCGAATTTCGATCCTGTAGACATACCTCACATTGAGGGAACCACGTAAAAATTCTTGTGTTGCTGTTGATTTAATTTTTTCGCATTAGTTTTTATTCCTATTGATTGATTTACTTGTGAGAAATCATATATTTTCCCTAACAATAGGCTGTCATTATATCTATTGGGTTTAGAAAATTCGATGGGACTCAATAGAATGATTAGAAAAGAGAGAGAGAGAGAGAGAGAGAGAGAGAGAGAGAGAGAGAGCCTCAGATAAGAGCCTTAGATAAGAGCCTCTCTTTCTATATATATATATACAAACAGTTTGCACCTTCTCCTTAACTGATCGGAGAAAAGTAAAAAATTATGTGAGTTAAGCTGAGAAGAAGAATAGAAGATCAGGAGTTTATAATTTTTTTTTTCTTACCATTTCATCACCTCATTTCAATCCTACTACTAGGTAAGAAAACTGTAGCAACCCTGACCCATGATTAACGTTAATCCATGCTTAATTATGCCTAACAAGAAATTAACGTGAAAATTTTCACCATGTGTTGCTCTATTTATGTTTATATTTGTTTAACGTAGAAAGATCTGTTCATGTTTTTATTCGGTTTGCGAATTGAAGGCCTTATCGGCATCCAATTTAGAAGTTGACTTGATTTGCGTGTTATTTGGAATTTTTAGAATTTTATGGTTGGTCCAATTGAAATTCGGTTCGGAACGATTAAATTAAATTAATTTAATGGCTCATTTGATTAGTCATAATTATCTACCATTAGACAAGCCTATATAAGGCTTCTTGTGTACTCCTACTCATTCTTTTCCCTCATGTTAACACATTTTGATCTCACGCACACACAACCAACGAGTGAGAGGGAGAAAGAAGAGAAGTTAAGCTCAAATCATAGAGATTGCTAAAGAACTTGTGAATTTGGACTTAAGAACTCAAGGACCAAACTTCTAGCTCTCATCTTGACAAGTTTAGGTAAGAATCCAACCTTTTGTTTGAACAATTATGAAGTGTAAGACATGAACTCTAGAGAATTGAGTTGATTAATGTAAGAATTGGGTTAGAAATGAAGAGTATTGAGCCATACCATGCATGCATGCATGCATGTTTTCTTACATTTTGAGTTTAATTTCCAAGAATTCCCTCATACATGTCTTGAATTCACCTTAATTTTAGGAAATCATCAAGTTTCATGTTGTTTTGTAGCATTTGATCATGTTTTGAGAAGCTTAAGCTCAAAGAAATTCAAGCATGTCATGTTTATGGAACATTTGTAAATTTTAAGTTAAATTTTTGCACAATTGGCAAGCTATTGGGCTATGATTTCTTGAAATGATCCTTAATTCATGATGTTTTATGAGTTTCTAAGTGTTCCCTCAAGTTTTGGCCTAGAAAAATCAAGCTTTGATGCTTTAAGATTGAGTTTTGAACTTTGGAAGCAAATTTAGAAATTCTAGAATTCTGCTTTTACGCTTGAGCGACGAAATCCACGCTCGAGCGACCACTCTGAGTGCGTGTACTTCCGCTCGAGTGACCAGAAGTCCGCTCGAGCGTGAAATGCAAGCCCCCAGAAGTTCTTATGTTTTGCAGTCTGCTCGAGCGACAAAAGTTGCGCTCGAGCGAGGGCATGTCTCTCATGCTCAAGCGAGCATCGAGCGGAAAAATCTACCAACCAGCACTTTTTCAAAAGTTTGCAGACCGCTTGAGTGGACCCTCACATTTTGCATGTCCGCTCGAGCTAGAAAAGCCATGCTCGAGCATGGACCCTATTTTCAGCAAGTTTTGAAAAATGTTTTCAAGTACATTTTTGCATCCTCATTCCATCCTAGGCATTCCTAGGCCAAGATCAAGAAACTATGATGAGGATAAAGGCTAGGAACACACTAAGAACAAATGAAATAAGTTATGTACAATCTGAGCACATGTTCCAATGTATGTATCTGTCATGTTATGTAGGTCATGCGCCTCAAGTTAAGCAAATTGCCTACTCTACTCGTCTATTTGGAGCCACCGGTTATTTGTGAGTAATAACTTAGTAAAGCTATGTTCAAGTTAAATTATTTTCTGTTTATGAATAAGGTCTGTTTTATGAAATGTTATGAATGATTGTCCAATTTTCGATAAGTATTTATAACAAGTATGTTATCTGTTCCCGGACCGGAAGTTCTTTATGGAACTGACAAGTTATTTGTACCCGGCTGGAGGTTTTTTTATGAAACTGACAAGTTATCTGTTCCCAGTCCGGAGGTTCCTTTATGGAACTGACAAGTTATCCGTACCCGGCCGGAGGTTCCTTTATGGAACTGACAAGTATAATCTATGATGCTCTGTATATGATCTATTAGCGCTAACCGATAAACCATGTATGATTAAGCATGAATTCTGAATTCTGTATATGATTTGAATAAGAATACGAATGTAAACTAGCTTAGTCATGGGACATCATTCATTTAACCCTTTACTTTGTTATTATTCACTGGGCTCCCGCTCACTATTTATATTATGTATGTAGGTGATCAGGCATATGACGTGGCTTAGAGTTGAGAATCTTGCGTTTCAGTTTTTGTTAGCCAACCTTTGCACCTTTTGAGGAGGTTCCAGATTAAGTCAAGTCTAGTGGCTATGTTGTTATGATTGTATGAGATTTTGTTCTTTTGCTCCCTGAACAAGTTTATCTATTTTTATGTACATGAAGCGGCGTGTAAATACTGTATCTTTTGACGTCACTCGTATGTTTATAAAAGTTTAAGATTATTTGTCCTATGTATGTCTTCACAACTCAATGGACTATGTATATTTTATATATTTACTTTCGCAGCCCCTAATTATACAGTATTATGTTATGAGGCCTTTGGTAATCCAAGGATTACTGGCCGGTTACGATGCTAAATCTATAGGGGCGGGTTTGGGTCGTGACAAAAAACCTCTCAACCCTCTTGTTCTTTTTAATTGTTAAAATTTCAGAATTGTGTTCATAGCAAAAATTTGGATAAAATCTTGTTTATAGTTGTATGTAAATTAGTGATTTGTATATTAAATATTTGAAGGTTATTTTTATTAGTAGCCTTAAAATTTCCATGATTATTAATCTGATTAATTTCTTTTAAAAAGAATGATAGGTTGGTTGTGTTTTCTTATTGTGTTGCAAAACTCATGGCATATATTTTTGTTGCCTTGGCGTTTTATGCTAGGTTTTGACGAGGAATGAATGGAAGCTGAAATTGGAGCTGCTACTAATATAGAACCGTGGCTAACTTGAAATCATGACTTTAGCAACATAAAATTTTACTATCTTATGTATTAGTGATTAAGCATATTATAATATTGTTTAATGTTGAATGTGTACTTTTAATTTTTTTTTTTTGTGTCGTTAAACTTTCAACTGTGTGAGAATTTAAAATTTTCCTGTTAAGATGTTAAATTTTTTAATTTAATAAGTTATTTTGTTATTTAAATTCTCATGATGTTCCAAAAATTTTGGGGTGTCAGAAATTGGTATCAGAGCCAAGTTTCAAACCTTTGGGCCATGGGTAGTAGTTATATATATATATATATATACATTTTACGTTTAAGAAAACCTTACGTTACCTTGTAATTTTCTGTGATATAACTAAGTTAGAACCTTTTAAATTGTAGTATGCCAGGATTGTTGAATGTTAACTCTCATAAGGAAGATTCGGTGGGAAATTATGAAATAGAGTCTGACCCAAGTGAAGAAGTGTAGTCGCCTATAGAAGACTATGAGCCTGAGTCTAAACCTGAACAAAATACGCCTATGTACGACCCAATAGAGGTGATTGTGATTGAGTCTAACACCGAGGAGGAACTCGCAGAGAGTAATACTGACGAAAGTATTGGAGATATAGGAGTTGTATTTGAAAATTGGAATATTCAAAATGGGCTAAAAATTGGCTCATTTGTGTATGTTAGGATTTATCCCTTAGGAAACTGTGCTTGGAAGTCCGAAAGTTAGGTAGATGCTTACATTGGACTTGTCCAGATTTTAAGGCAAGAAAATCCCTGGTTGTATCAGTTAGACCCTTTCCCGGATGGCTTTACTAATAGAATGGGCAACCTTTTCGATATTTGAAGCTTTCAGTATGTCATGCCCGACCTAAATCGAATTGTGTAGACAAATGGATCGGTGGATTTCAAAGATTGAAGAATTTATTAGGAGGAACCGGTGTAGCTATTAGGACATTTTGTGCATGAAACTGTTGTTTTTGTGAGGATGCTGTGGCGATTCATGAGGCTTTTCTAAGCCACGTGCGAGCAGAAAGTGCTTGTGAGTAGGGACTATCCATAGCTATTTGATTAGAGGTCTTAAGAGAGTTACAAACTAGGCTAACTAATTATTTTGTAAGCTTACAATGTAAAAATTGCCTAGTTTAAAGTTGTTAGTATAGGTAACCATAACTAATATCCGTATTAACCTTGACTAGTGGGGGCTATCTTTTGTCTTATATTAGCCCGTAGTATTTTATTTTTATTTTTATTTTGCTATTTTGTAACTTGTCCCATTTAATGAATGAAGTTTCTTTTATGAAATTCTTAATTACTATCTTTGAATATATATACATATAATAATAATAATAATAATAATAATAATAATAATAATAATAATAATAAAAAATACATAAGTCACAAATTACCAACACCATCATGCAGAATGCCGGGATGAACAAGAAATAATAACAACCGTAATGGTGATGGAGTATCTGATGGCGATGTTGTTCGGATTATACGAGCAATTGCCGATAGGGTAGGCAATATACCATTGCAGAATCAAGATCAAAGCAAATCTGAAGTGATAGCTGTCACGACCCAAACCCGGCCCTATGGGTTTAGCACCGTAACCGGCTAGTAATTCGAGATTACCTAAGGCACCTTAATGATGTCTGATGAAAGCAGTCTGAGAACTGGCGGAAGCCAATATAGTAAATAAATAATGTCCAATGAGCTGTGACAGTCTGTATGCAAAAAGACTTTTTATGCATTCATACATTCAGAACAGTACAGTCTATACAAACATTTACAGTCATTCAGTATAGGGACCTAATCCCTTGATAATAGTACAGTAGATAACAGTCTAAACAGTGATACAAAACAGTACGGAGACAGACGGGGGAAATAAAACACCCCAAAGCCATAGCATGGCAAACTCGGAACCTCGCAGTGAGGCACATAGGCTGGCTTGACAAAACTGGAGTCTAACCCACGCTCCTAGCTCGATGCTGGTGAGCACCTACATATATATATATATATAAACAGTGAGCTAAAGCCCAGTGAATAACATAATGCGTAAAGAGGTTTAGAATGAATGCCCTTATGGTAATGAAAATGAAAACAGTTCATTAGATTAGTATTTCAGTCGTTCAGTAATTCAGACATTTAGTCATACAGTGATATGTGGTACATCCCTTAGCGTAACAGTACAGTAAATGGTAGGTCTTAGAAGACCAGGTCTTAACAGACCAAACAGTAAATGATGGCCATCAATCAGTAAACAATAGTGGTTCTAACATGGGAGCCGAATTGATTAGACAAATTCACCCGTTCATAGACCGTCGGTGGGGCCATCCGTTCACAGACCGTCGATGACAGAGATTTCTCAAACGGTAGTAGTAACAGTAAATAGTAGTTGCTAAGGATGCCACAATACAGTTCAGAATATAGGACATACATTCATTCAATAAACAGTATCAGTTCAGCAAACAGTTCAATTTAACAGTGGAAAAATATTCACAGTTGAACATATCTTTACACAATTATTACTCACAGAGTTCTGGGCTACAATAAGCTAGAGCGTGTTTCCTCAGTCGCCAACCGTACACAGTAACAGATTGAACACACACTAAGCTATACAGTTGGGAAAGATCATAACTTAATCCCTAATTTGCTTTGGTGTGTTCTACATCTAAATCCTTGTTAAGATGTCTTAAACTAGGCCTAAGAATGTCTAGGATAGGATGAGGATGCAAAGATGTGTTCAGAAAACATTTTCAGAATTTTCAGTGAAACAGAGCCCCGCTCGAGCGCAGGTTTTCCCGCTCGAGCGGACATGCAAACAAAGGGACCCTGCTTGAGCGTCAACTTACCCGCTCGAGCGGACCAAAAAGTACTGGATAGGTGAAATTCCCGCTCGACGCCCGCTCGAGCGTGTCACCCAATCCTCCGCTCGAGCGTACATTCCTCCGCTCAAGCGGTGATGGCAGCAGAATCTTGGATGCTCGATTTACGCCGAAGCGGCACTTCGCTTCGAGCGGACAACCAAAATCTGGAATTTCCAGATTTGAGCTCCAAGTTCCAAATCAAGTTCAGATGCATAAAATTTGATCCTCTTGGGCCAATTTTCTGGAAAACATATGTAAACTCATAGAACAACATGTTACAAGGGTCAATTTGAGAAATCAAGGCGCAAGGGTGTTTCAATTAAACTTATTTTCAAACCACTTTTCATGAACAAGATGAACATGCAACATGCATGAATTTAAATCCAATTAAAGCTTCAATGTTTGCTCATATGAGCTCAAATCTTTCAAAAACATGATGACAACATGGACTATAACAACATTATGAACATGCATGTGAGGAATGATGGATTACAACCTCAAAACTTATCAATATGCACATGCATGCAACAATTGAGCTTCATGGCAACATTTAAACTCCAATTTCTAGCTTGAGGCTTTTATCTAACATGAACCATGCACAAATTAACTTGAATCCATGGACAAGAAGATATAGATTCTACCTTAAGTCTCCAAACACAAGAGTAGAAGCTCAATTGACAATCTACACTTCAATTCCTTCAAGTTCCAAGCTAAATCAACAAGTTGAGTTCAATTCACTCTTAATTCTCTCCCTCTCTCTCTCTATGGTCGGCTAATGCAAGAAGAATGGCTGAGAAAAGTGTTTTGTTGTAATGTATACAAAGCTCAATAGTGTTAGGTAGTGGCCCACTAAGGGCTAGTTTGGTAAATAAAGCCAACTATGCAATTGATCAATATTTAATCTAATTTAATCACACCTAATCAGTTTTCAGATAAGTACACCATAAATTCACAAAAATTATGACGAGTATAAAGCATCAGTAAATTTCGGATTCGGCCGCCGATAAGGCCTTCAATTAATAGTTTAAACATAAGAACTAAATAGATAATTAAACAGTCAAACAGATAAAATGCAATTCAAACAGATACAGGCAATCAATTCAGTTCAGATCTCAGTCAGTCAATTCAGTATTTTGATCAATTCAATTATCAGTCTTAATCAGTCTTAATTTAGCAGTAATCGGTAATCAATCAGTATACAGTGTGAGGGTTGTTACAATAGCAAAGTTTGAAAAGTTGCATTCCCCACAAATTCCTTGGTGGATCTAACCCCTATGAAACTGAAGCTTGGTTAAGACAAATTAAGAAGTTACTAGACATTTCTGACATCCGAAATGAGCAAGATAGGGTGACCATGGTAGTGTTTCAAATGGAAGGGGAAGCAGATCATTGGTCAAAAATGATCCGAAGTACCTGACAAGTAGAGACATTGACTTGGAGGCAATTTGAAGACCTATTTATGGAAAAATATTTTTCTAACTCACTAAGATAAGAAATGGTTCAAGAGTTCCTCCAACTAAAACAAGGAAAAATGTCAGTTACTCAATATGCAAACCGTTTTGAGGCTCTCTCAAGGTATGCTTCAGCAATAGTAGCAAATGAAGAGGATAAGGTTAGACGATTTGAATGGGGTTTGGATACAGATATTAGAGGAAGATTGATCGTAGTACAACTATCCACCTATGCTCAAATAGTGGATCAAGCCTTAATCGTGGAATAGGAATTAGCGTATTCCGAACGTATTCGAAATCAACGATCAAGAAACAATAATCAACCACGATGAGGATGTCCAGTTCAAAACACCAGAAACCATCCTATACCAGCACCTTATGCTGGAGGGTTACAACACCAACAAAGGCAGAATTAAGGAAACCAACAAGGAGAAAACTCTGTAAATGAGTGAAAAGAAAAGTGTTTCAGATGTGGTCAACAGAGGCATCGTCGAAGTGAGTGTCCTCAAGGTGGGGAATATTTTATGGATCAATGAGTGTAGCTTGACTTTTTTGCATCCCCTTTTGGAAGTTCAAAATATAAGCCCTACAGTTCAGACTCCCGCGGTTTTGAATTTAATCTCATAAGTGCAATGTGAAATTGATAAACACCAAAGAATCCAAATTCACCAAATCTTTTGGAAAATCGATTTTGAATCAAATTGCCAAAATTGGACTGCTTTGCCAGATACAGAGTTGTCACCTAAATATTTTATTTTTGGAAAATTTAAGAAACCCATGATTCGTGCTAAAGGCCACGTGTTCATCATCACCAAGATTGCCCCGGCCTTGTTCTTGCCCCTTACCTCCACTTTGCCAAGGGATTAGGTCGTTATATCGGAGTAGAGCCCAGTTATTGTTGACATGCCATCACCTAGACTTGAGATAGCTTCAGGTTGGCCATTTTCAATTACAGCTCACCCTAAGATTGAGGAGCCTTTTCGCGTGAAATTTCTGGCATGTGATGTGGTTGATAATGGAGCCAAAATCCCAAAGGCTATATCTGCCACTGTTCTTTGAAAATCTTTAATCATGCTCATTAACTCCGAAGTAGTGGGTTCATGGGTTTGAGATGATTTGGGTTCAAGTGCATCTATCATACACAAGTTCGTGTTTTCTGGAATGAACACCTTAGGCTTGGGTAAATGGATCGAGGTGATGTATATGCTGGGGTTGTAGGTGGATGGTACTGTATGGATTAGGTTGAGTTGCGAAGATGATGGGTTAGTGGTGGCCTGAGATCCTTTTAGTGGAACTATGATCTTTTCGTCAATAAGATTCTGAATCTTATGACGGAGGCGGATGCAATGGTTTGTATCATGACTGTACTACTGATGATAGGCACAGTATTTAGCGGGGTCATATCTTGGTGGAAAAGGATTTGGGAGGGGTCGGGGTTCTAGGAGCTCTAGGTACCTTTTTTCTAGCAGCATTTTCAAGGCTTGAGAGAGACTCATGTAAAAAGAATGGAAAATTCGGGCTTGGGTCCGAGTTAAAGTGGTGGGTTTTTGGCTATTGATGGGAGTGGTGACAGTGTTTACTTCTGAGCATTTCGCAGCTGTGCTACCATTGGAGTTGCGAAAAACATTACTCCTCACAGGTTCATTACCCTTCATAATGATCCCTTTCCTGATGGCATTCTCGATTTGAACCCCAATTTCATGGAGGTCCTTAAAGTTGAATAGCAAGGGGACTATCACTTTCTGTAATAGCCTTTCATGTAGATTTCTAACAATAATACGGACTTGCTCTTTCTCTGGAGGCCTGCTTGCCATCATAGCCACCTTTGCCTATCATCAAATAACAAACTCTGAAAAGCCCTCCTTTAGTTCCTACGTGTTGCCTCAAGATCACGAGTTGTGACCTTAATCTGCATGTTGTAGGAATATTGGGCAACGAAGGATTCGACCAACTTCTGTCAGCTCTATTTCACAAAGTCCTCTAATTTAGCATACCTAATTGCAGTTATTCCAGACATGGTTCGGCTGAATAGTGACAACTTCTGTATTCGGGTCAAACCCATTGGTTGTAGGATATTAGAAAACAGATGCAAATGCACCATCGAATCTCCAGAGCCATTGAAACGGTCAATATGTGGCATCTTGAACCACTCTGGTAAGGTAACTACCAATTCAGTGTGCCCATCCTCTATGTTTGGAATAGATTTAACCCCCTGTGTCTTTTTGAATAGCTTTTCTAGCTTGTTGACTTTGAGCGCGGTTGGATTAACCTCAAACTCGAACAGAGCCTCGGTCTGATAAATGGGGGCTTTGGAGGTTTTTTGCTGGGATGGGTTCTGCTTGGATTAGGAGAATTGGAACACCCTCGGTTTGTGGATCTTGAGCAATGGCAGCATTAGCTGTGGTATCGGGCACATGGATAGCCGTGGTAGGTACATGTGATGCAGCGGCCGCTGTTGGCTGCGGTTGTTGTTGTTGTAGGCTAGTTATAACCTCGGCCTAACGGGTTACGTCATACTGGAGGGAGTCAATTGTTTGCTGCAGATGAAGTAATAATCCCTCCAAATTTGTCGGAGGCTGAGCCATGATAGGGGTAGATACCCGGGATGAGCTAAACGAAGGTAATCTAACTGGTGAATGTCGGAACAATGGAACTGGTGAACCCTGTCTGGCCTTCATTCATTTCGCCACCGGTGAAAGTGAAGCAAACATTGGCTGCCTCTAAACTAGGTCCCTGTCCTTACAAAGTCTATCGACACGAGTCCAGAGTACTCAGGGGATATCAGAGCCTTTTGAAGCTATGGTTCCAGGACTACATTGCAAAAGAGAAAACAGACAGCACCTCAGCTCGATTTTACTAGAACATATATGATCATAGCTGAGAGACTGTACTCTCTACTGAATTCTACCCCACAAACTGATATCAACTATACCACTTATTGCATCATCTCGCAAGATCATAAGTTTTCAAAATAGTCAGCTTCACGAAGCGTGTAAGTCCAGCTTTCAAAGTTGCATTGTACATATCATTTGCATCTTGCCCCAGAACTACGCTGGTTTGATTCCTTTTGTCCAAGTCTTACGGCCTTGTTAAAATGGGTCGTCTCTGGGCTTTGACATTCACTCGTGTCATTTCATAACTCTGAGTTCTGTTAAAAAGGGGCAACTGTAGACACCCCATTTTTGATAGCTCTTACGACTTGGACGTCCTCGCATGCACACCCAATGATAAGTCTAAATGTTTGTCCAGTGCTCAAAGACCTTAACGGAATGCCACAACTTTGAGCCTTTCAAACTCTACACCCTTTTTGTCTCATTTTTGGACTATGCCTTGGTCTTTCTAGCTTGCAACCTCTGGTGGCCTGCTGGCCATCATTTTTGGGCTGCCGGCCACTGATGTGGCTTGTCGGCCACAAGTGATGGCCGACCGGCCACCAGTGTGTTTTGCAGATATTTTATGCCAACTGTGCTAGTCTGTTTGCATAGATGCATGCATCTTCACCCACGTGTAGAGCTGGATATTTTTGAGGGAATTGCTTGGTTCTCTATATATAGAAGACCTCTCATATTGTTTTGAAGATTAGAATTTTTTTTTAAAATTTTCCTCTCTTTCTACAATTCTTTCTCTCTCTCTCCCAAATCTCTACACTTTAGCCTACAATTCTTCAACCTTTGCCAATACACCCTTAACCAAATCTCTTCACCTTTGAGCTGAGGTACTTTTGAGCTTGGTTTGAGCTCTAGAAGGTGTTGTTTGCTTGTGTTGTTGCTTAGAATTGCTTCTTTTCTTCAAAAGATAGAAGGCTTTACCTATTTGCTTGCTTGCTTTGCTTTTATTCCTATTGTTTTTCCATTGTTTTGGTCTGTCAAAACTCTGTGTTTTTTGGGCTGAAGCTTGGGTTTAAGGCCATTAAAGGTTGAGGGGTTGATGGCCCTTCTTTGTACCTTGTTTTGGTGGCCTTTGCCCTTGTGTTTCCCACCCCTTTATTATCTTTTTCCGAGCTTTTAAACACTGATTTTCAGAGCTTTTTTAGTGGCAAAAATTATGTTTTGAATTCCAAATTTGGAGGGGTTAGCCTCCCCTCCCAGTGTCTTGTTTACTAGCCTAGTTAGCTCTATGTGTTAGCTTAATTTTGTAGCCATTTGTAGCTTAATTTCAGCATGTTTTAACCTTTGATTTGGACTGTTTTAATTTTGTTTTGGGTTGGTTAAGTCATTTGAGTCTTGTTTTGCATGCTTCTAGTGTAAGTGTCCTTACAAGCTTAGTGTTTTAGGCCTTTAGACACCACTTGTTTGAGTTGATTGCATTGTTTTAGTGTTTTTCTCACTTAATTTTAGCATGCATAATCTCTGCAACCTCCCTAATTTCTTAACTCTTTGTTTGCTTTGAGGGTTGTTTCAACCTTGGGATTGTTTAAGCTTGAGATTGAGGTCCATGCTTAATGGTTTAATCCTTTTTTGAGGGTTCATTCTCAATGGCATGACACCTCTCTCTTGTCTTAAACTACCCCTTGTTTGACACTTTCTTCTCTTTTAGAGGACTCAACTCACCAATAGACTTAATTGGTTAAAGAATGGTTGGTAAATTAAAATGAGTAAACTTGGGACTAAAATTGTGCAAAGATAAGAATTTGATTGTGTCTTGGTGTGTTCAGTTGGACATTAATTGAACACATGGAACTTGGACTATTTCATATTTGCTAGTGATGAAATGACCCAAGTCTCCAAGGTCAACCACTTCCTTTGACCTTTCATGAAACGGAGGAGGTTTGTGTCTTTTTTTCTTGCATTTATTGAACTTGCATGTCATGACCTGAACCCGCCCCTATAGATTAAGGTCACAACCGGCCAGTAATCATGAGATTACCTACGGCCTCAAACCTGATATCAATTAATGATTAATAATATGGGGTCAGATGCAGAAGCAAACTTAAAAATTTTGTCCATTGAGCTATGCTTACATGGCATAACAAAACATTTCACATAAACTTAATAATAACTCACACCACATATCAGTAGTTAACATCTTGTATACCCAGGATCATTCAAACACATAGTCAGTCGTGCCAAAAGCTTATGCACATAAACGGTCTATCATGACTAATAGAAATAGCAAAAGAAATACAAAAAGATCTTAAACAAAGCCTCTTGCGTGAGGCACCTGGGCTGACTTCACAAAACTCGGGTTCCTTTATTAAATTCCACTAAGACTGGGGTTGAACGTCCCTTTGCTCACCTACATACATATAATTAAGAGTGAGCTAACGTCCAGTGAATAATATCAAAATAAAGAGGTTAATGAATGAGATTTATTCATAAATGAGTCATACTTATAATGTACACGTTTTAACCACTATTCTCATTCACATCAAACTTATAAATCTTAAAAAGGCAATACGACCTCGGGTCCAACACATCATATCCACATGCAAATGACCTTCGGTCCAATTCTTATATAAAACAAAACGACCTTGGGTCCATCTATACAAAATGACCTTTGGTCCAATTCAAACATATCAAACGGCCTCAGGCCCAATTCGAATATATTAGGCGTATCAAACGGCCTCGGGCCCATTCTCTTTATATTCATATCCATGCGTATTTTATATTCATGATCATGATCCTTTTTATTCAAACGGCCTTTGGCCCATCACAGTATTCAAACATATCAAATGACATATTCAAACGGCCTCTGGCCCATCTTTATATTCATGTCTAACGGCCTTTGGCCTAATCGTTCATATCCGACGGCCTTTGGTCCAATCATTCATGTCAAACGACCTTAGGCACAATCATTCATGTTTGATGGCCTTTAGCCCAATCATTCATGTCCAATGGCCTTTGGCCCAATCATTCATGTCAAACGGCCTTAGGCCTAATTCAGGTATATCAAACATGTCAACGGCAAACGGCAAACGGCAAACGGCCTTAGGCCCAATTCAGATATATCAACGTATCAAACGGCCTTATACAAAATTAGGTGTATAGAATACTCATTCATATTTCAAATCAACAAATCCATGAAGCTTATACAAAAGTAGCATTCGAAAAGTAACATACTTGAAAATATCTTTACTAAGATATTACTCACAGTGTTTCGCCGATGGATTTGCCCTTGAGCTCGACCCTACACATTACATAACACATATGAGTCATAAACTATTCAATCCGTTCTTAATTCATACATTCCTTTTAGGCTTCTTTTTTATCATTTTAACTCATTCACAATGCTCAATGCATGCCTAAGAGTGTTTAGAAATAAAAGAGAACGGAAAACAAATCATAAAACCACTTTTCAAAATATCTAAAACAAGGATCCTCGCTTGAGCGCAGCTTTTGCCGCTCAAGCGGACCCCTTTTGTGACAACCCTCACCTCTGATTAGTGCTAATCTATGATTAAGCATGTTAACTGACTAATTGACTGAAATTCTGAATTGATTAATTGAGTGTATTAGTTTTAATGCATGTCTATCTGTTTGATTGCTAAATTATCTATTCTTGTATTATGTTTAAATTGCAAATTGAAGGCCTTATCGGCGGCCGAATCCGAAATTGATTAATGTTTCATGCTAATTAGAATTTATGTGATTTTATGGTATATTTAATTGAGATGTGATTTGGTATGATCGAATTAAATTAAATAAAGCTAAATTACATAAGTTAGACTTATTTGCCCTTTTGCCATTTAGTGGCCTATCTCTACAACACTTTGAGACTTGATTTTATATCATTTCATCAGCCCATTTCTTGAGCCTATCCGACTAGAGAGAGAGAGAGATAGGAGATAGTTTGAGTTCAACAAGAATTGCTTGGAAAATTAGAAGAATTGAAGAGTAGATTGCAAATTGAACTAGTATATCTTGAATTCAAGACTTAAGGTAGGGAGTTCTTCCTTTAAATTGTGTATTCAAGTTGTTCTTGTATGGTTCATGGTAGGTAGGAGCTTAAGGTCACAAATTGGTTTTGAATTGTTGAATTGAAGCTTGAATCATGCATGCATGTGCATATCATGAACTTTGAAGTTGTTTCCATGGAAATTCTTGCATGCATGTCCACATTTTGTTATAGTCCATGAATTCACCATGTTCTTGAGCTAGAACTTGCATTTGATCATGTATTTGAAGCTTTGAATTGAATTGAATACATGCATGTTATGTTTGACCATGTTCTTGAAGTTTTAAATGAATTTGTGGTTAATTGACTTACCTTTGGGCTTGATTTTACAAAATTGATCTTCAAAACATGTTATATTATGAGTTTACAAGTGTTTTTCCAGAAAATTAGCCCAAAAGGATCGGATTTGATGTTTTAAAAGTTGGTTTTGAGCTTGAAAGTTCAATCTGGAAATTCCAGAATTTGGACCCACGCTCGAGCATAGGACTTCACGCTCGAGCGAGCACTCTGAGTTCGTGTAGTCCGCTCGAGTGGGGAAAGTGATGCTCGAGCGGAAAATACGTGTATCCAGTACTTTCATGTGATTTACAGTCCGCTCGAGCGAGGGAGTGCACGCTTGAGCAAGGACTTGTGTCTCACGCTCGAGTGGGGGTCGAGCGCCTGTCGAGCATGAATTTCATGCATCCAGTACTTTTGTCATGTTTTACAGTCCGCTCGAGCAAAGGAAGTCACGCTCAAGCGGAGATCCTTTGTCTGCATGTCCGCTCGAGCGTAGAAAACCACGCTCGAGTGAGACTCCTGTTTTCTAAAATTTTTGAAAAGTGCATCTTTGCATCCTCTTTCCATTCTAGGCATTCCTAGGGCATGTTTAAGGCATCTTAAGGAGGATATTAATGTAGAACCACACCGAGCAAATTAGGGATGAAGTTATTATTTTCCCAACTGTGTAGCTTAATGTGTGTTCGTTCTGTAACTGTGTAGGGTTGGCATCCGAGGATGCTCTAGCTACTTATAGCTCAGTGCTCTGTGAGTAACAATATTGTAAAGATATGTTCAAGCATGAATATTTTCTGAATGAACAACTGTACTGCTTTCTAAAATGATATTTCTTACTAAAGGAGTGTTTGTCCTATTTGTGAACTGTATTCGTGGCATCCATAGCAATTTACTGTTATTGTACTGTGCTGCTACTGTCACAGAGATCTTTGTCGGTTCCCACGTTTGGAACCACTATTGTTTACTGATATGATGGCCATCAACTGACTGTTCGGTCTGTTACGACCTACTGTACTATTTTGTTATTGGATGTACCACATATGACTATTATAGTTTCTGAATGACTGTTATGGCATGAAATATGAGCCACAAACTGAATGACTGATATACTGATAAATGACCGTTTTCAATACTAATAGGACATTCATTCTTAACCTCTTTACGCATATGTTATTCACTAGGCTTTAGCTCACTGCTCATATATATATGTAGGTGTTCAGGCACCAAACCGTTGCTAGAAGCATCAGGCTAAGCTCCCGTTTTGTCAAAGCCAACCACTGTGCCTCATTGAGAGGTTCCAAGTCCTTCAAGCTAGGGCTTTTGGGGGTGTTTTAGATTTCTCTCTTTTTGTATCTGTTTTTGTAATATTGTATAGACTGTACCAGTACTGCACTGTTATGGTGGGGATCTGGTCCCTAACCTGAATATCTGTATATGAGGTATGTACATATTGTTTTGTTTCGAATGTGAATATGTTTTGAAAAGTCTTTTTGCATACAGACTGTCACAGCTTATTGGACATCTTTGTAGTACTATTTTGGCTTCCGCCAGCCCCTATACTCTATATTACTATTTTACTGTTAAGCAGGCCTTTGGTAATATCGGATTACTGGCCGGTTACAGTGCTAAACCCATAGGGGCGGGTTTGGGTTATGACACCTTTCGTCTGCAAAAGTGCTGGTTACTTCATTTTTATGCTCAAGTGTGACTTCGAATGCTCGAGCTGAGAGTCAAACTACATGGCTACCCGCTCAAGCACGAATCTCCCCGCTCGAGTGGACGTCCATGTCTGCAAAAGTTCTGGGAACTAGCGTTTCATGCTCGAGTGGCGCTTTCCCCCACTCGAGCGGACATGCCGAATTCTAGAATTCCCAGTTTGAGCTTCAAACTTGCATTCAAATTAACATAGCTTGCATTTTATAACCCATAATTCTCATATACAACTACTAACATGCTAGAAACACCAATTTACTACATTATGAAGCTCAAATCTTATGAATCAATCACATGCAAACCCAAATTATACCAAACTTACTTCCAATACATTAAATTCATGCATTCAAACTTCATATCTTCATCAATCATGCATGCATGTCAATTCTTGACTCCATTTCTATTGCAAATGGTACAAATGGTGCTTATAAAACTCAACAAAACCATGCTTGCATGTACGATTCGATGCCCAATCTTTCATAATTAACATGTTACATGCTAGCTTATGCAAATTCATGGCAATTCTAAACATGCATGCATTCATTGACTCCAAATTCATCAATTACAACTTAATTTTTGCTCTTGGTTACATATTCTCTTTGAATTCACAAAATTACAAACTTAACTTATGAATTTATGCTCAAATACTCACCTAGGAGCTTCAATCTTCACAAATTCTAGCTAGATCTTTGAGTTTAGCTTCCAATCCCCAAGCTTTGAGCCAACATTCATAATTTGAGCCCCTCTCTCTCTAGATCCGTCTCTCTTTCTCTCTCTCTACAGCACATTTCAGATTTTGAGTTCACAAAATGAGGGACTTAAGTGTATATTGGCCTATTTATAGGCTTGTTTAATCACATTGATTAAGTTTAAGTAATGACACTCTAATTAACCATTCTGAATCTAATTATTTTGATTTGAATCAATTTTCAATTAAATTTCACCATAGGCTCTAAAAATTATGCTAATCACTATGGCGTAATCAATTTTGGGTTCTGTAGCCGAGAAGGCCTTTAATTTTCAGTTCAAAGCACATATTCTAATAGATTTTCCTACAGTGAATAGATACAAAGCCAAAATCATATATAATCATGCGATTAACACCCAAATTCAAATTAAGCACATAATTACAAACATAATCATGATTAATTAACATAGTACAGGACACGGTTATTATAATCTTCCCTCTTTTAGGAAGTTTGGTCCTCCAAACTTATTTTACCTTTAGTTGAAAACAATTCGGAATACTTTTTATTCAACGGTTTCAATCCTTTTGATAGTTATTTGCTTAGTCTCAAAATCAAGCGACACTCTGCCCTCAACCAGACAGAGACTTACCTATTCCGCCATATATAAGACCTTGCACGGTGCCACACCAAAACTAAAGTGTAAGTTGCTTTTGTGAGTAGAGTCTGCCAACGATTGATAGATTTTTCTAACTTCCCTGAAAAATCTAATGCATATATTTGGAGCATTTCTCCCAAAATCTAAAAAAGGTCTTTCTGCTTATATATCAATTTGCGGATGGAAAGCAGCGCTGAATCATAATTCAGTTCCCATTGCCTCTTGAAGGCTTGTCAAAATTCAAACACATTTTAGGATTCCTGTCTAAAACAATAGATACTGGGACCCCATGCAAACGAGCAATCTTATTGATGTAAACAGTGGCTAATCTATAAGCATCATACAAAAATTTTACAGGAGGAAATGAGCAAACTTAGTAATTCTATATGCAATAACCCAAATGGGACTTATACCTTGGGTGTCCAAGGTAGCCCCACAATGAAATTTGTAGTCACATATTCCTATTTCCATTCCGAAATAGAGAGAGTTTGAAGTAGTTCCACCATTATCTGATATTCGACTTTGACTTGTTGGCACTGAAAATATTTAGACACAAATTCACCAATTGCCCTCTTCATGGTAGGTCACCAACATATTTATTTCAGATGTTAGCTAACTTTACCATAGAAGTTCGGTCTATTCCCTTGTCACAAAAGTTCAATTCATTCTTCAATAATTCCGCAATTCACAATCCAATTCGGTATTTAGTTCAGCGACTCATCATAGTTATCCAAGGTCAATCAAAAGTCTTTAGGAATTTAAAGTGGATCCAGACACTGATTCCTGAGTCAACAAAGACAACAGCGAAGCAATCAACCATACGACGTACGTAACTCATATATCCCCATAATACCAATTGTAAAGTACAATAACATCGAAACAGTTGACTTCTAACATAATACATGTGTTCTCAATTCATTCAACAGTTTACAGTTTACAATTCAGTTCAATATTCAATTCCCTGTTCCATCGAGTCTTTCCACATTGTTTGATAGTCGTCAAAAGTATAAGGCAATTCATATATTAATCCCCATGACGTCAAAGATAATATCAAAGGAGATCACATGTTAAGTACAATTTACACAACCTCAGAGCCCCAATTACAGAATATAATGGCACTGAGCAGTTATTTACAAGGCGTACTGAATTCACACACTTTCAGATAATCAAGATTTTCTAATTCCAAAAGTGTTCACAATCAAAACAGTTCACGGTTAACAGTTACCATAACAAGATTTCCCAAAATCCGATAACGCTGAAGCAAACATATGAAACATATTCTGATCAGTCAAGGATAAATGTTCAGTACTGTTTACAATCAAATCAATCTGTCATCATCGGTTTCCATAGCATCAAGTAAATAAGAATATGGTAATATACAAGCATTGTTCCTTAAAACACCCAATCACTGGATTTGCTCAATTCCATTCATCTATAACACGTATGTCTCCAACAATTAAAGGTTGGTTCTTGATGGTGTCCATGGTCAGGTCAGTCTGTTGATAGCCCACATAAGGTCCTCCAAATAAGTCAAGTATTCCAAACAGATTCAAGTTTTGGTTTGTCAGTTTCCTTGCCAAGAATAATCTGGTTATTTATTCATAAGCAATTCGTAATCCCCCCCTCTTAACAAGGCAAATCAGACAGAGGGTCTTATCAAATCAATCCCGGCAAAGGTCTTGCCAAATTAAATCAAACAAAGGTCCCATCAAATTATATCAAATAAGGGTTCTATTAGGCCAAATCAAACAAAAGTTCTATCAGATCGAATCAGATAAAAGTTTTCTCAAATAGGGTACATTTGGTTCTGTAAGGCATACTTCGTTTGCTTGGGTACTTAGTCGGTAGTTTCACAATTGTCCTAAGTTCTTTAGTTCTCAAAGACATATCAGAGTCACTCATCAAAATTGTTCATATCAAAGTATTTCAAGTCATGTATAATATGGCATTGCCCACATAAGTTTAGGTGTAATTGCATATGTATGCAGTTGTTCATATCAGGGGGTATGCATCTTAATCAATATAGTAGTTCCCAAATAAGTCTTATATGCAAGTACATGGTGCACAGTAACACACTAAACAAAGTTCCTTGGTTGCACATAATATACGATTTGTTCTGCAAAAGTCCCAAATCAGTCACAAAAGCATAGGCTTACGAGTCAAGCCTAGTATAGTCACATAGTCCAGTTAATTTTCAATCAATCAAAATACATGATCTCACAATTTATAGAGTTCATTATTGGGGTGCTCAACTTAGTCACACAATCACAGAGTCATAATTCCAGTGGTTTAGTCGTTGAAGGCAATGATATAACAAATCACCCTGAGCATAGGTTTAGATGTATATGTGCATGTGCAGAGTTAATCGATATCCCAATACGTATTTCCCAAATTTCCCAAATGGAGCATATACATTCAATGAATACGGTCTCGATCTTGTGGGTCTAACCAATCTAGATACACATGCAACAGATATGAAAGAATATGCCAATTCGAATCAAATAATGTCCTAAGCAAAGATGTACACATGCACTAATTCAGAATCAATCAACACATAAGCATTCGTTTATAAACAGTATAGATACTTGGGATAACGGTCGCAGTATTTTGAGCACTTTCTGGGATGAGTGTAATTACTCTATCCTGATTAGCAATTCCAACCATTGGTACGAATCTAGCTGAGACAAAAGATTTATTCACATTTTGTTCAGTTCGGGGACAGTTCCTTACCATATGGTCCATTCCACCACACCTATAACAAGCCCCAGAAATTCGGTAACAAACTCCTCGGTGTTTCTTACCACATTCATTACATGTCGGTGCTATATTCCTTGTAGAGTTTGAAGTGCATGATGATCCCGTATTTTGCTTTTTAAATAACCTCTTCTTTGAGAAAAAGCCTTGTCTCTTGCTTTTCCATTTAGAAGATCGGTTCATGTTAGCTTCAATCATCAGTGTTCGATCTAGCACCTTAACTATTTTGTGACTTCCAACTCATTCACTTGGTGCTCTTGCACTGGTGGTGGCAAAGGTTCTTGTCGTAGTAGCAACTGATGTTGTTGTCTTAAGATCTCTGCCATTTCTTGTACTATTCTTTTCAGTTTATCAAGTCGGGCTGTGGAAGAGCTTGCCAACTCGTATGCCCTTACTTTATCCATGATCTACACAAACTCTTATTAAGCCATGCCAAATAAGGGATGCCCAATACAGAAATAAACACAGATACACATAGGTACATTTGCACATAGGCACATCATTATATTCTCATTTTACGTGTCGTCAAGACACAATTAATCGCATACATAACAAATGATTGGATACTTATCAGATATCGCGTGTAGAACACTTACTAGATAATTACACATTTGGCCATATTCATATTCCACATAGACGCCCATTTGCAGAATCAAATGCACATGAGCAACTTTTCATAATTCGTATGTTCATCTATGTGCATTATAACAAAACAAAACTTGTTGTACACATTAGTGCAACTATTATGATCACATGTTCTCAATGCTTACGTCATGTACTTATCAAATGGATGCATCTTAAGTCTTTTCTAGGCACCTTATGGCTCATTTGGACAAGTGTGTGAGTTATTAGCTCATACTCTGATACCACTTTGTCATGACCCGAACCTGCCCTTATAGATTAAGGTCACAACCGGTCAGTAATCATGAGATTACCTACGATCTCAAACCTGATATCAATTAATGATTAATAATATGGGGCCAGATGCGGAAGCAAACTTAAAATTTTTGTCCAATGAGCTATGCTTACATGGCATAACAAAATATTTCACATAAACTTAATAATAACTCACACCACATATCAGTAGTTAACATCTTGTATACCCAAGATCATTCAAACACATAGTCAGTCGTGCCAAAAGCTTATGCACATAAACGGTCTATCATGACCAATAGAAATAGCAAAAGAAATACAAAAGATCTTAAACAAAGCCTCTTGCGTGAGGCACCTAGGCCGATTTCACAAAACTCGGGTCTGGGGTTGAACGTCCTTTTGCTCACCTACATACATATAATTAAGAGTGAGCTAACGCCCAGCGAATAATATCAAAATAAAGAGGTTAATGAATGAGATTCGTTTGTAAATGAGTCATACTTATAATGTACATGTTTGAACCACTATTCTTATTCACATCAGACTTACAAATCTCAACAAGGCAAAATGACCTCGGGTCCAACACATCATATCCATATGCAAACGACCTTAGGTCCAATTCTTATATAAAACAAAACGACCTTGGGTCCATCTATACAAAACGACCTTTGGTCCAATTCAAACATATCAAACGGCCTTGGGCCCAATTTGAATATATCAGGCATATCAAACGGCCTCGGGCCTATTCTCTTTATATTCATATCCATGTGTATTTCATATTCATGATCATGATCCCTTTCATTCAAACGGCCTTTGGCCCATCAAGGTATTCAAACATATCAAATGACATATTCAAACGGCCTTTGGCCCATTTTTACATTCATGTCTAACGGCCTTTGGTCCAATTGTTCATATCCGACTTCCTTTGGCCCAATCATTCATGTCAAACGGCTTTAGGCCCAATTCAGGTATATCAAACATGTCAACGGCAAATGGCAAACGGCCTTAGGCCCAATTCAGATATATCAATGTATCAAACGGCCTTATATAAAATTAGGCATATAGAATACTCATTCATATTTCAAATCAACAAATTCATGAAGCTTATATAGAAGTAGCATTCGAAAAGTAACATACTTGAAAATATCTTTACTAAGATATTACTCACAGTGTTTCGCTGATGGATTTGCCCTTGAGCTCGACCCTACACATTACATAACACATATGGGTCACAAACTATTCAATCTGTTCTTAATTCATACATTCCTCTTAGGCTCCTTTCTTATCATTTTAACTCATTCATAATGCTCAATGTATGCCTAAGAGTGCTTAGAAATGAAAGAGAACGGAAAACAAATCACAAAACCACTTTTCAAAATATCTGAAATAGGGATCCCCGTTCGAGCGCAGCTTTCGCCGCTCAAGCGGACCCCTTTGGTCTGCAAAAGTGCTGGTTACTTTATTTTTACGCTCGAGCGCGACTTCGAACACTCGAGCTGAGAGTCAAACTACATGGCTACCCGCTCGAGCGTGAATCTCCCCGCTCGAGCGGACGCCCATATCTGCAAAAGTTCTGGGAACTAGCATTTCACGCTCGAGCGAGCGACACTTTCCCTCGCTCGAGCAGACATGCCAAATTCTGGAATTCCCAGCAACCAGTTTGAGTTTCAAACTTGCATTCAAATTAACATAGCTTGCATTTTATAACCCATAATTCTCATATACAATTGCTAACATGCTAGAAACACCAATTTACTACATTATGAAGCTCAAATCTTATGAATCAATCACATGCAAACCCAAATTATACCAAACTTACTTCCAATACATTAAATTCATGCATTCAAACTTCATATCTTCATCAATCATGCATGCATGTCAATTCTTGACTCCATTTTTATTGCAAATGGTACAAATAGTGCTTATAACCATGAAACTCAACAAAACCATGCTTGCATGTATGATTCGATGCCCAATCTTTCATAATTTACATGTTACATGCTAGCTTATGCAAATTCATGGCAATTCTAAACATGCATGCATTCATTGACTCCAAATTCATCAATTACAACTTAATTCTTGCTCTTGGTTACATATTCTCTTTGAATTCACAAAATTACAAACTTAACTTATGAATTTATGCTCAAATACTCACCTAGGAGCTTCAATCTTCACAAATTCTAGCTAGCTCTTTGAGTTTAGCTTCCAATCCCCAAGCTTTGAGCCAACATTCATAATTTGAGCGCCTCTCTCTCCCTAGAGCCGTCTCTCTCTCTCTCTCTCTCTAGAGCACATTTCAGATTTTGAGTTCACAAAATGAGGGACTTAAGTGTATATTGGCCTATTTATAGGCTTGCTTAATCACATTGATTAAGTTTAAGTAATGGCACTCTAATTAACCATTCTGAATATAATTTTTTTGATCTGAATCAATTTTCAATTAAATTTCACCATAGGCTCTAAAAATTACGCTAATCACTATGGCGTAATCAATTTCGGGTTCTGTGGCCGAGAAGGCCTTCAATTTTCAGTTCAAAGCACATATTCTAACAGATTTTCCTACGGTGAACAGATACAAAGCCAAAATCACATATAATCATGCAATTAACACCCAAATTCAAATTAAGCACATAATTACAAACATAATCATGATTAATTAACATAGTATAAAACACGGTTATTACATTGCACTGTTGGTTCACAAGCCATCATGTAATGAAATTGCTTGAATTGGTGGTTTGTGGCTTAGGTTTACCACTCCTTGGATTTATTCATGAAAAGGAAGGGTGAGTTGTGCAGACAATCCTTGAAAATACCCTGTATATGCTCTATTTGTTCTTTGTTGCAGTAAGATGAACCTGTGCATTAGTGGCCGGTAGGCCACTTTCTATGGCCGGCAGACCACTTTCCATGGCCGGCAACCTTCATCTATGGCCGGCTGGCCACTGATGCAAAACTCAGAAGAGTGTTGGTAATGTGGAGCAAAGTTGTTCTGGAAATGTTCAACTGTGCAAATAGAGGTATTCGGGAGCAAAATGGTGGTCTTTTCGGGTGGAATCCGAACATGCACATGCACATCCCTCGTTTCTCGAGGCGAAGTAATTAATTGCTTAGTTTAATTATTAATTGCAATTGTGTTGTAATTCTTTAATTAGTTAAGTGGTTAACTAGTTATGATGTAATTATTTTAGTTAGCTAGATTAGTTAAATAATTAGTTTATTTGTTGTTGTAATAATTAGTTAAGTAGTTTAGCTAATTTCATTTATTTTGTAATAATTAGCTTTAGATTAGCTTTAATTAGTTAGCTAGTTAGTTAGTTTATTCATTCAGACTCTCCTCCGTGAGAGCGTAATGTAATAATGTGTATGTCTTCCAACTTCACGTCTTTCTCCTTTTTATTTAACTGCTTATGATGGTTAGTTTAGGGACATCATGTTTTAATTAGCATACATTATGTTTGCATCCATTTGTATTGCATGCACTGAGGCTTGGTTCATCATTCTAACTGCATTGTAGTTTCATACTTCTTTGAATACGTGCTTAGACCGCATGTTATCAAACTGCTTCATATGCCATGATTAGTAGCCGAGCCTATCTAATTGCATATCTCATGTGTTGCATTAATCATATCACATAGTTAAGGAACATGCATTTTTCTAACTCTTTTGTTTATTTTGGCTTGGAGTACTAGGTGAGCCTTTACTCGCTTTAGCATACTTGCATGAGTGTGAGTGATTGCCATGTTTTGCATGCTTGCCATGAGGCTAATTGCTTAAGTGCTATAACTGCTTGAATGCCTGTGAATGAAGGCTTGTTGCTTGAATTGGAATGATTCAATAAATATATGTTTAAGCCCACTTTGTCAAGTGGCAAATTCACAAACTTTAAGCCCACTTTGTTAAGTGGCAAAATCAAACCCTTTTCGAAAAACAAACATGAAGTTGAATTGTTCCAATTTGGGCAAACTAGTCTATACCTTGTGTGTGCGCATCATATAGTAAATGCTAGCCTAATAAATCGGAACAAGAACATATAATGTTGATAAAAATCATATCATAATTAGTAGAGGCTGATATTTGATTGGGCGAGCGGGGTTGCTTAATTCATGACCTTTCCCTCTCGTACCTAAGTTCCCGAGCTGAGACAATCTTGGTGATGACGAACATGTGGCCTTTGGCACGAGTCATGGGTTTCCTAAATTTTCCCAAAACAAAATATTTATGGTGGCCACTCTGTATCTGGCAAAGTAGTCCAATTTCGGCATTTTTGATTCAAAATCAATTTTTCAAAAGATTTTCTGAATTTGGACTCTTTGGTGTTTATCAATTTCACATTGCACTTGTGAGATTAGATTCAGAACCGCAGGAGTCCGAACTGTAAGGCTTATATTCGAACTTCCAAAAAGGGGGCGCGAAAAAGTAGAGCTACAGTTTTTGGCGACTCCACTGGGGATTTAGAGAACTTGACTCGAACTCATGATGTGAAATTTTATCTACACTTATATGTTTCTTTGCATTGTATTTGCATTGGTGTGGATTAGGTCACTATGCTTGCCATCTGCTATTCTTGGACGGTTTGCTGGAGGCTTGTTTGAAAAGCTTGCCAAAAGGCTGACCGATCACGGGCTCTACTACGATAGGAACACAACCCTTGGATCTGGACTACCGCTGTACCGTTTGATCCGTCTTTCACTTTTCGGTGTTGGATGCGAGAGGTATATTAGGTGGTCTTGCTGAGGTACCCTTTTTTGACCATTTGGCCTAGCTGCATATCGAAAACTGTAAAGACTGTTCCAAACTAGGACATGATGCTTACCCGAATGTAGGATTACGTGAAACCGCATTGTTTTGAATAGTGAACCCTAGCTCCTGATGAAACTAGGACAGGGTAATCCTCTCCCCTCATAGGGGTGTTTTGGATGTCACTTAACTGGTATGTGCTTTACAGTGAAACTGTACAAGATCGTACATATCAGTTGCAAGTTGGGTATTAGCTTTTGGGCAGAATTTAGGGTTGAGTGCAGTCCTACAGCTTTGATTACATCTGTGTGTTGTTCACATCTGAGCTGAGGTGTTGTGTGGTTTTTGATTTTTGCTTTTCTTTTACTAGGTAGTTTATCACAATTACTTCGGATAGTTCGGATATCCCCAAGCACTTTGGACCCGTGTTAAGAGGCTTTACAGATCCAAAGATCTTGTTAGAGGACAACCTATGTTTGCTTCGCTCCCACCAGTTACCAGACGGAGAAGAGTTAGGCATAATTCACCAGTCCAGCAGTCATCCTTTACTCCACCTGCATCTAGTCAGGCTCAGCTTTCTACATCTAATCCAGTACGAGATTACTCGCCAATTCAGATGACGCAGTACCCTTCAATTATGGAAGACTTGATCTATCATCTCCAGTAAATAGTGGAAACCATGTAGCAAGATGCTGCTCGCCAGGCTGAAGTCACAGTCCATCAAGTCGAAGTAATAAACATGATGCAGCAACAGCAACCACAACAAGCAACGACTTCTGCATCTCATGCACCTTCTACTGGTATCTTAGCACTCAAAATTACTGCTAATGCCTAGGCTGAGAATCAGAGTAATCCGGTAGACCCTATCTCACTACAAGCCTCCAAGGCACCAGTGTATCAAACTGAGGCTCTATTTGAATTTGAAGTTGACCCGACTATACTTAAGGTCAACAAGTTGGAAAAGCTTCTCAAATGGGCACAGGGTGTTAACTCAATCCCTGACATCAAAGATGGATATACAGACTCTGCAGTAACCTTGCTAGATCGGTTCAAAATGCCACACATAGATCGGTTCGATGGCTTTGGAGAACCTATGGTTCATCTACGGTTGTTTTCCGATATCTTGTGCCCAATGGGCCTCACCAGACTTCAAAAGCTGTCTCTTTTGGCCTAACCCTGTCGGGTATAGTCGCCATCTGTACGCAAAGTTGGAGGATTCTATGAAGCAGAGTTGGGAGGAAATGGCTAAGGCCTTTATTGCATAGTACTCCTATAACACACAAATCGAGGTCACAACCCGTGATCTCGAGCAATGCGTCAGGAACCAAAAGAGGGTTTCTCAAAATTCGTGACAAGGTGGAGGGCCAAGGCTTCTAGGATGACTACACGACCTTCAGAGAAAGACCAAATAAGAATGGTAGTTCGTAATCTGCACGGGAAATTGCTGTAGAAGATGATAGTCCTACTCTTGTTCACATTCACTGAGCTCCATGAGATAGGAGTCCAAATTGAAGACGCCATGAAACAGGGGTTGATAACTAATGAGAAAGAGCAGGCCAAGAGGCCTTTTGTACGTAGTTCCAATGTAACCACTAGTGGAAGCACAACTGTGTGGCCGTCTGATGTGAGTGTTGTCACCACCACAACCAAAACCGCCAATCCCTTCGCCAATACAACTCCACAAACTTCAAACAACCAGGCCCGATCCTAGAGGACCTTTACCCCACTCTATATGCCTTTATCCCAAGCCTTAAGGGTGCTGATTAAAAAGGGGCACCTCAAACTGTTAGAGTCCCGCCCACTACCCGATCCTCTCCCACCGAAACACAACCCAGCCAAGTACTGTGCGTTTCACCAGCAGCACGGTCACGACACCGACCAATGCTTCAGGCTGTGTCATGAGATTCAGGATCTCATCGACAACAAGGTGATCGCACCACCTCAAAAGCTAAATGTAACAACCAATCCTCTCCCAGCCCACAATCAAGTTCCTTCACATTATAATCTAAACCTAATCCATACACTAGCCCTCTCCTATGACCCTAGTGTATATATTACCCTTTCTCACTTACCCAGACCTACGTTGTTCATCCTTGAAAGCATGGACTTGTGCATGATGGACACGTCCACACTTCAACTTGAACCCATGGTGGTGACAATGGCAGAATGAGAGAAGTTGGCCTTGGAAGAAAATGTCAGTCCATTGCCTGAGAGCTCTGTGGACTTATCTGAGGAGGTGTATGACTCGTGCTGTTATATTGTGCCGAATGATCAAGCTAAACCAGAAGTGGTATTGCCAACAGCAACGGAGGTCAATGTGGTTAGAGAGGATGGCCCAAGTCAGGGACTGGACGACCTAGCAGAACTAGAGGAGGACTTAGACAATCTACAATTCTTTGACGAACAAGATCAAAGAGATGTGCAAATTGACTAGTTCGATCTGAGCGGGTCGATGGACAACTCTGGGTGGCAAAGGGACGAGCCTGACAAAGAGGAAGAAACTAAACCAAAGCCTGAAGAAAATGAAGCAAGAATAGCTGTAGTGGCCGAAATGGCCGAGAAAAATGGGAAACTGCTAGAGAGCATTGGCATCAAGAATTTAGCTCAAGAACTGGGCGTCGTAAGTACTGCTGATACAGAACTGGAAGCCGCGTTGAAGCGGTTTGTGCAAGAAAGGGATCAAGACAAACAAGAAGCTGGAAAAGCTAAACACCCTGCGGAGGATACTTCTAATACGAGAATGATCAGAACGAAACCGGACAACTGTTTTTTGGCCGCCAGAGGTGCATAGTGGGAGGATGATGATTTACATTTAGCCCACACCGATGAGGATTGGGATGAGTCTTTACCAGACAATATTTGGTACTCTGAAGAGATTGACCACATGACAAGAAGTGGGCGGTATTTCAAGCCACCACATTTGGACCAAGCTGAGGCCTTTGGGAAAGATAAGGAGGTTCAAAAATAGAAAGAAAAACAATCAGAGGAAGAGGCAGTGTTGAAACAACTGAAGAAAATCCAAGCAGATATTTCAATCTAGGGTCTATTCATGGCTTCTCGAGTGCATCGACAGGTTGTACTATTAGCGATGGACAAAGCCAAATTGTCCATTGATACGACTCCTGAATAGCTTGTGGGGCTGGTCTCCCTAGGAGGTGTTGTGCCAACTCTAACCTTCTCAGACAAAGAACTTCTGCCGGAAGGCTCAGCACACAATAAACCTCTGTACATATCAGTGGAGTGCAGAGAAAAGTGGGTGCCAATGATGTTGGTCGATACTGGGTCGGCTATCAATGTCTATTCGTCTCGTACAACTTATGCCATCGGTCTGAAACCAGTAGACTTCGTGCCCACAGCCCAAGTGATACGGACCTATGATAATACTAGCAGGGAGGTGATGGGCACAGTACAAATCCAGGTTCAAGTCGGCCCAGCTCAATAGGATGTCGAGTTTCATGTCCTAGATGTCCCGACCACCCTCAACTTACTGCTAGGCAGGCCTTGGCTGCACCTTGTAAAAGCAGTCTCTTCTACCCTCCACCAAATGCTGAAATACCCTCATGGGAAGGGAGTGACTATTGTATTCGGAAATTCGTCCATACATCCTCCGCCAGAGGTAACTACACCAGTGCTGGAAATCGACTATGGTGAGGAGGATGTATTTCTTTCAGGGTTTACTCTGGTCGAGGCCCGGACAGTACAAAATATCTTGCTAGCTGATGAGGGCTTGTATATCAGCGCCCAATCAATTTATTTCATGAATTAGATCCAACATGTGCTAGGGATGGGGTTGGAAAGAAGTGGCCGGAAAGGCGTCACATCATTGGCTGATGTGTCACATAATCCGCATGCTTTTGGTCTTGGCTATATGCTCACCAAAGAGGATTGGGTTAGGAAAAAAGAAGAAATGGCAGGCAGAGCCAGAGCTAAGCAGGTTGGGAAGCATTATGAGCTAGTTCACTAGCCGATCCGGGGAATGCTAAATGGTCATTTTGTTTAGGAGGGTAAAGACTTCCCATTTTGCGACTTTCTTGAGTCCTGGATGAATTCTGCAAAATAGCGTGTCCCCGACTTTGAAATCTTCTTCGATCTGTAGCTGTAAGACAGTGATGCCGAGAAACAGGCCGAACCAACTGTTGAAGCTGAACAGAGCATAGAAAGTGACTCAGATAACAGCAAACTTGAAGTAGGGACAGCACTGGCATGTCTTCTTTTAGATCTTTTGGCCGACTCAGAGAGCTTGGGGGATAACCTTACCATCTCCACGATCGGGGATCTGTCGGGTGTTAACCTATGTAGTAGCATTTTGGATGCATCTGAAGCACCATCTCTCGTCTAGCAGTTGGAGGAGGGCTACCTGTCTAGTAGTTTTGAGTCAGGTAGTGAACTAGAATCTGATTCCATAGAGTCTGTGGAGTCGGAATCAGATTCTAGTTCTTCTGAGTCAGAGTCCCGTATTTCTGAGGGTGATAACCCGGATGCCAAGATCTTGTCCAAGTCCTCTTTTTCTTTTGCTTTTGAGTTAGTTGTAACCGAAGAGCTGGATGAGCTAGACTTTATGAATAAGAATGCCACTGCAGATTCTGAGTATTTCTCTGTGCCGCTTGTTTATTGCATTGATCAGGACTTTTAGAATTTTAATGAAAATGATGAGGAGGGAATTTCTTTAGTTTTGAAAAACTTAATTAATTGAGAGGAGGAGAGGTTTGCAAAACCCCTTGCTGATAAAATCATTGCTTTTAATATGGGTACTGAGAAGGATCCGCATCTGGTCTAGATTGGGTCCACATTGTCTTTGGCGGAGCGCGAGCGCTTAGTCCCTTTATTAAAAGATTTCAAAGATGTTTTGGCGTGGTCCTACGAAGACATGCCTGGAATCGATCTTGAGATTGTACAGCATCGGATCCCTCTCGACCCCGAGGCCCGACCCGTCAAACAGAAGTTATGGAAAATATGCTTGGATTGGGCTTTGAAGATTAAGGAAGAAGTTACCAAACAGATTGAGGCAGGGTTCTTGCTTGTATCTGAGTATCCAACGTGGTTGGTCAACATTGTTCCAGTCCCAAAGAAGGATGGTAGAATCAGAGTCTATGTCGACTTTAAGGATCTGAATAAGGATACTCCGAAGGATGATTTTTCTCTGCCACATATTGATGAATTGGTAGACTTCACCGAGGGCCATGCATTGCTCTCCTTCATGGATAGATTTTCCAGGTATAACTAGATTCTGATGATGCCCAAAGATAGAGAGAAAACTACCTTCACTATGCCATGGGGAACCTACTACTATCGGATGATGCCGTTTGGGCTGAAGAATGCTAAGGCTACCTATCAAAGGGCTGTAACCACTGTAACCACTATTCTACATGATATGATCCACAAAGAGGTCGAGGTGCATGTGGACGACATAATTGTCAAGTCCAAGGAAAGAAAGGGCCACTATACCGCCTTGAAGAAATTCTTTCAACGGATCAAAGAATACAGACTGAGGTTGAATCTGCAGAAATGTACTTTCTTCATAACTGCAGGGAAAATGCTGGGTTTCTTGATCACATAGAGGAACATCGAGGTTGATCCTTCTAAAATCAAGGCCATCCTAGAAATGACACCACCAATGACTGAAAAGGAGGTGCGAAGCTTTCTAGGTAACTGCAATTCATAAGACGATTTATTTCCAAATTTACCTTGACTTGTGAACCACTTTTTGGTCTCCTCAAGAAAGGAAAGAAATTCTGATGGGATGATCGATGTCAATTCGCTTTTGAGCAGATCAAGCAGTAGCTTCAGAATCCACCTATGTTGTCGCCGCTAGAGCCGGAGAAGCCTTTAATTTTATATCTGTCAGTAACGGACACCACAATAAGATGCATGCTTGCTCAGGAATCTGAGGATAAGGTAGAGAAAGCCATCTATTAGTTGAGCAAGAAAATGCTGGAATACGAGACCTGTTACACCCCGTTAGAGAAAGCTTGCCTAGCCTTGGTATGGGTTACCAAGAAGTTAAGGCACTACTTGTTAGCTCACTCTGTAATTTTGGTTTTGAGATTAGATCCCATCAAATATCACTTTGAGAAACCAGCACTTACGGGTAGGCTAGCCCGTTGGTTGCTTCTCCTTTTCGAATTTGATCTGAAGTATGTCACTCGTAAGTCAGTCAAGGAGAGAGCTGTAGCGGAGTTCCTGGCAGATCACTCAATAGAAGGGAATGAAGCAGTAGAATACTTGTTCCCAAATGAATCCATTCTACAAGTCGAGGAGGAGACTTGGACAATGTACTTTGACGGAGTGTCCAATCAATACGGTTATGGGATGGGTGTGTTGCTGATTACACCTGACGTTTCCCATATACCTTTAGCCTTCAAACTCCGTTTCAAGGTATCCAATAACGAAGCAGAATATGAGGCATGTATCGCTGGTTCTGAAGCCGCCCTGGAACTAGGGCAAAGAGGTTGGATGTCATCGGGGACTTAAACCTAGTTGTGTCTCAAGCAAACGGAGACTGGAAAGTTAAAGAAGAAAAGATGAAGATCTATCATCAGACCCTAGACGTTCTGATTCCTAAGTTTGAAAAGCTGACTTTCACGCATCTACTAAGAGAGAACAATAGGTTCACTGACGTCTTATCAACTCTATCTTCTATGATAGACATCCTGCTTGGAGTTCAGATGCGTCCGATCATCATTGAGCAGAGATACACGCTAGCCTATGAAACTATCACCGCAATAGATGAAACGCAAGATCAAAACCCTTGGTACTATGATATCTGGAACTTCTTAGAAAAGGAGGTTTATCCACCAGGGGCAAATACCAAAGACAAAAGGGCAATACGGCGGACGACCATTCAATTTATCATCTACGGAGGTAAATTGTATAAGAGAGCTCATCTGGGAATGCATAAGTTGTGTGTCGAAGTAGAGGAGTCAAAGTGCCTGATGGAGGCCATCCACGGGAAGAGTGCGGAGCGCACATGAATGGAGTAATGTTGGCCTGGAAGATTCTCAGGCAAGGTTACTACTGGTCTACTATGGAGGAGGATTGTATTGGTTTTGTTTGGTGGTGTCACAAATGCCAAATTCATGCTAATCGCATGAATATCCCGCCGTCGAAACTGTACAACGTGACTTCACCATGGCCTTTTTCAGTCTGGGGAATCGACGTCATCAGCATAGTCACACCAAAAGGGTTAAATGGGCATGAATACATTCTAGTGGCAATTGATTACTTCACAAAGTAGGTGGAAGCTCAGTCCTATGTAGTGTTGAAAGCAGCGCATGTGGCTAAGTTCATTCGAAACAACATCATTTGTCGATACAGAGTCCAAAATGAGATCATTTCAGATAATGGTTCCCATTTCAAGAAACAAGTGATCGACTTGTTGGAGAAGTACAATGTGGCTTTCCATGAGTCATTTATATACTAGCCACAAACCAACGGAGCTGTTGAGGCCGCCAACAAGAACATTAAGAATATTTTGCAGAAGATGGTTGAGACCTACAGGGATTGGCCAGATAAATTGCCATTTGCACTCTGGGGCTATAGAACTTCAATCTGGAAGTCTACAAGGGCAACTTCTTATTCTCTTATCTATGGGATGGAAGCTGTTTTGCTAATTGAAATAGAAGTCCCGTCGCTACGAGTCATGGCTGAGTGTCAAATAGCAGAGGCGGACTGGCAACAGAGCAGGTTTGAGGAGCTAATGTTATTTGATGAGAGAAGGCTGAAAGCATTGTACCATGTTCAGAGCTATCAATGCAGGATTGCTAGGGCTTTTAACAAGAAGGTTAAGTCCCGGAATCTCAAAGAAAGGGATTTGGTGCTGAAAGACAACCGAGCTCCCATCCATGACCCAAGGGGTAAGTTCAGACCCAATTGGACTGGTCCTTACATCATCAAAACTATCTGGTCAGGTGGAGTTGTTATTCTCATGGACCTGGATGGCCTAGAATTTTCCTAACCAATCAACATGGACAAGTTGAAGAAATACTACCCTTGAGAGGCTCGCTAGGCCGAAAATCCGAAAGGGTGACCTAGGCAAAAGTTAGAGCACAAAAAATTAGAAATAAAGGAAAACTGAGCTCGCAAGGTCGAAAACCCTGAAAGGGCGGCCTTGGCAAGAGTTAGAGTACAAAAGGAGAGAGTTAATACTTGAGCAAACCCGAACCGAACTACGTAAGGCCTGATTCCTATCTTTGGGATATATAGGCAACTTCATCCTGAAGTTTGGTCGTAAACACCTCCAACTCAATTGTCCTGTCCATGTGTCTGATCAGGTCATCTTTGTTTGTTCTTTACCCAAGAATTCGGTTGTGATCTTTACTTTGAGAGAAGAGCTGGTTACAATGCTGAGCAGAGGTGTTCAAACAAGGGGCAATATGTGATCTTTTGATTCGGGGTTGTACATCTCATTGATTGATACCGTTCGTGTCAAGTGGTGATCCTTTTCAAAAATGGTTTTGGAAAGTTTTAATAAAAGTTGATTTTGCTCAAATTTTACCTTTTACAACTTAGACCATTTTTGGACCAAAAGGAAAACTTTCAGTGCTCACAACTTTAATTTCATTGATTTCAATACAAAGTTCTCCAACTCTCGATACAAATCAAAGTTATTTTTATTACATTGAAAAAAACTTGAAAAGAAAGATCAAAGCAATAAACTATGGGCGTAGATGAGTCAGGTGCACCTGTGCCCCCCGCTCGTGTTCGTAGAAGCTTCTGAAGCCAAAGTGGGCCCCGAATTGTGCCTCATCCTCGAGCTAAGCCAGGCATTCGCCAGAAAGGGCGCAACTGAAACTAGGGGCAGGGGCCAGAAGTTTTCTTGTCCTCCAAGCAGTGAGGTACCTAGCCAAATGTGAACCTCAGATGGAGAATGAAATTGGGTACTCTACTCCCTCCTCTAGGCAGATTTGATCGTGCCCAAACTAACGCTTGAACTAGAAAGGGAAGTAGAATACACAGTGAGCCAGGCTGATCAACTATATCCCAGGCTGCTGAGCCATACTGTAGCTCATCTTGGTCAGATTTAGCCAGAGGTAATGCTAGGCTATGTTAGTAGCGGACCTGTTGCACATCCACTCGCACCACCACCCTTTATTTGGAAAATCCAAAAGTCGGTGGCAGAAGAAATAGCCTCGTACTGAGTATGTAGGGCAAGACCACTACCTTCAGCTTGTCGATAAGCCACACCTGGGAAGGGATGAAAGAAAAGAGAGATTAAAGAATAGAGAGATGTATGTTGAGAGAAAAGTGAGAAAAGGGCTTTGAGAGAAAAACAGAGCACGAGTGTCGAGCGATGTGAGAAACACATATGAGAAAGGGTGGGAAACATTACCTGAAGAAGTACTGGACTCCTCGCGAATCTGGTAGTCTTTCGCTGATGGAAGGCGTCTAAGTCCATCAAAGTCTCGACCAGTGCCAAACCAATACAACTCTTGCCTTCTTTCAGGCCTTGCGCCACTTCGATCAAGCAAATGCTGGACCCGCCAAAACTAGGGGCAAGAAAGAAATGAGCAAGCATACATAAGCAGAGGGCATGCTGCCGAAAACCCTGCCAAGGACAGTCATTGCGTTCACCAACGTCGGAAAGTCGATGAATCAAGCTGGGAATATCCAGTTCTCCGTTATGGGCCAGAGATCGCACCTTGTGCATAGTGAGCCCACACATCCGTCCCAAAGCTTGGGCGTGGCCAAAACGGGACTGAGGCATAATTTTCTCATCGCGCCAGGATTTTATTAACGTCTGAAACTCTTCAATTGTCAGGCATATTTTTTGTCCCCCGAAGCTAAAGACGTGTAATCGGGCTCTAGAATCTAGCCGCGGCATGAAGGAACGGAAAACAAAGTGGAGTTTGGCTCAACGAAAAAAGTGCATTTATGCCAAAACCCCAGAAATTCACCTTTTTCGAGTTGTCCAAAGTTATAATCTAATCCGTGAGGTTTTGGGCAAGAAATGGCTCCATTTGTGGCAAAAAATAGCAGCTAGAATGAGTTCTGGAGAAGAAATGACGAAGGTAAAGCTTTTATAGAAGATAAGGCAGTGAGTGGAAGCCAGCTGTCAACAATCTGGAGGTTCTGTGCATTGATGGTCGGTAGGCCATTTCTTGTAGTCGGCAGGTGGCCGGCAAATTCCTCTTCTGGCCGGCTCCCTTCCTCTCGGGTCTGCTGTCTACCTTTGTGCTGAACAATGCTGAAAGCGTGTGTTTTGTTTTGCTTTTTGTGTGTTTTAAGGTCTTGTTTTGAGTCCTTTTGGTTTTGGCAAGCCTGTTGAGTTGTATTTGAGTTGTTTTGTTTATCGAGTTATTGTTATTTTACTTATCGAGTTGTATGGTGGATTTTGTATTTTGATTGTTGGTCAGTTCATTACCCGATTCAAGATTTTGTTTCAATCAAGTGCTCTTGGCCATTTCATTCCATGTCAATTTCATGCATATATGGTGCTTATGATGCAAAATACAACACTTTTTTTTTATTTATAAAAACTACTTTTTATTCCGATCATGGTTTTTACAAAAAAAGAGTACGAGTTTTAAACTAATAAAACCTGTCTAAAGCTATACAATGTGCTAATGCTATAAACAAAAAGAAACTAAGCAAAAATACAAAAAAATTAGCGTAAGTTGCCTCAGGCTCGAGAGGCCCTCTTCGTTATCTTCCTTAGAGGAGAAGACTTTGGGGCGCTGTTTCCATCGGCTCCGTTGTCTGAATCTGCCTTTGAGTCAGAACCCGAGCTGGCGTCATCGTCTTCGCTTTCTGCTCCAGAGCCCTCCTCAGTATCGTCACCTTCACTCTCGGAACCCAAGCCAACATCGTTTCCACTCTTAGATGACTCTGAATGCTGACTCACTGCCTCCTTAGAGTCACTCGTCTCAGTATCATCATCACTCAGAATGGGCTCGGGAGAACTGCTCCGGGCTTGAGTACTCCTGTCTCTGCCTCTTCTCCCTGCTGCTGGAGGAGGTACTGCTACTGCTAGTGCTCCTGTCGCTGGAACAGTCGGTATAGCTAGGATTTGAAAAGGACAGTTGTCACACATCAACTATAGTACGTGTATCATGCAAGCATAGTATGCATAATGAGTGTATGCAGAAATCAGATACAATATGTGAGTGCAGTGTGTCAGATGTAGTGTATCAGTGTAGTTTAGAACAAACTACAGTTGAAATGCTAGTGTATTAGTGGAAATTTGATGCCTGGAATGTAAACTGAAGAAATTACCGGGATGTCATGGAGACCAAGCAGCGTCTCCCTCCTCTATATCATACCCATCAAGGAGGCTATTAGCTCAAAAGCGCTCCCTGTGTACTCAATGGATGCTTGCAAATGCATTTGAATGATCAGTGTTCACAGTTAATATATCTGAAAAGAAATGTGGAGTGCAAGTGGTAAAGAGTAGTCCATACCTTAGTCGAGTCTCTAACCTCAACAAGCTCGTGCCCGGCTACTGTCGGCTCAATCGGGACCTGGTAAGCATCCCCAGTATACCGCCAGCATGTTGTAGACACCCCATTTTTGACCGTCCTCAAGACTTGGACATCATCGTTTGAACACTTGGTGATCATCCATGTTTGTGTTCGTTTTGAGTTCTTGGAGGTCTCGGCGGCGCGCCTCGCCTCAAGATCTCTCAACTTGACTGTTTTGTGCTTGGTTGTGGACCAGGCACTTGTATTTCTGTTTCTAAGGGAAGAAGATGACTTGTTGGCCATCCTCTCAACCCACCGGCCAAGGTATGATGCCACTGGCCCCCTTTTTCTTCCTATCGGCCAAGGGTGTTGGCTGGTACTTTTGTTGGTCGGCCGGCCATTTTTGTTGGTCAATCGGCCATATTTTCCGGCCGACCCATTTCCATCTGCTTTTGGCAGATATTGTATGCCAGCTGTCACAGTTGGCATCCACATTACACTCCCTCCATACACGTGTATGGAGGGATTGCCTCTTGCTTAGCTTGCTTAGAAAGCTTTGCATTTGAACCTCTATATAGAGGGAGCTCCTCCTCCCTCCTCCAGGGTTCTAAAAAAAATTAGGGTTAGAGAGTGAGATATAGTTTTGTATCTATACTCCCTTGTTTGATCTTATTTTGTGCCTCAAAAGTGAGTTTTTGTCTTACTTTTGCACTTAAACACCTAGTATTACACCACCCTTGGGTTGTTGAGGCACTAGAGGGTTGTTGTTAGGGTTCTTGAGTTGATTGTGATCAGAGAAACCTGCTGGAGTGGTGTTCTTGAAGAGGTTCTTTAAGGGTGAGAAATTATCCTCTTTATTCCCCATTCTTGCTTAGGCTTTTAGCCCTTCTTGCTTATTGTTTTAAGCTTGACTATAAACTGATAAAAGTTCTGTTTTTACTTGCTTTAAAACTTTGTTTAAGGTCACTTTGAGGTTTGGGGTTGTTTCCCCCCTCCAAGGCCTTGTTACGCCTTGCTTTAGGCCATTCATTTTGGCCACTATTCTTAGCTTTGCATGACCTCTTTACCACTGAAATCTAGAGGATTTTCAATGGTAGAGGGGTGGTTTTGGTGTCCCAAATAGGAGAGGGTCACCCCCTCTCCTTGTTGTCTTGATTGCTTGCATAAATGACTTGTGTAAGTGGCTTGTATGCCTAGCTTTTTTTTAGCTTCATTTCAGTATATATTAGGCTTTGTTTTGCCATGATATAGCACTGTTTTGACTTAGTTTAGATATACCATGCATGCTTTGTATACTTGTCTTGTAATCCCATAATTTGCCTTAACATGTACTTAGCATTTAGACTACTATGCTTGCATGTTTTGGCCTAACTCCATGAAGTTTTTAGCCATGTTGTGACATATTTAAGCTCTGATTTTGGTCTTCTTGGTCATGCTTGCATTGTTTTGTATAGCTACCATGTAATCTAGCTTGTTAGCTTCAGGTGCTCAAGTCATTAGCATGCTATATTTGGATCATTTCAGTGGTTTGGCATCACTTATAATGTTATTTTAGTCCATATAGTATGCTTGAATACTTGCACTTATCGCTCCTTTAATGATTTAAAGGGTTTGTGTTTTATGCCTTATGAATGTGACATCACGTATGCCAACATGCTTGGGTATTTGGGATGACATCTAAGTGGGTTTTTGGGCTCATTTTGATGTGTCATACCTCTGATTTTGGTTGCCTAAATCATGCCATGTTTGGTTGTATTAGGTGTAGTGTAATGCCTCTTTTGTGGCCTTGTATGCCTCATGCCTTGCCCTTTTGTTTTAGCTTATTTTGGCCTTGGTCATTGCATGTTTTAGGCTTACTTTGCCATGATTTAGGACTGTTTTGGGTTATACTTGCCATATGCTCTTTGTTTTGTGTAGCTTTGGTTCAAGTCCTATGATTAGTCTTAGGCTTTAAGCCTTAGGCATACCGTGCATGTTTGCATGTGATTTTGTCCTTTATCCCTTAGCATTTTGGCCACTGATTTGGACCTATTTGAGAGTTGTCCATTTTAGTTTAAGACCATCCTCGCATGTTGTTGCATGCTTGCTTTGCATGTTGTCATATGTTTGTTGCATGTTTGGAAAATTGCATATTGTAGTATGCTATTTCGATTATGCCTTGTTGTATACTCGGCCCATAACATGTTGTTGTATGCTTAAGTAATGGTGCATTTGGCATGCATTCTTTTGGTTTTAGGTTGCTTAACATGTTGTTACGTGTTTGCCTCACATATTGTTACATGAGTGAATGTTATCACATGCCTTGCATGTTTACATGTTTGTTAAGCCACATGCTTGTTTGTATGCTTATCTTCTCATATTGTCATATGCTAGTTGCCTTGCATAGCATTATTGCTTGCATGCTTGTATTGCACTAGTGTGCTTGCATGTTTAGGTTGCATAGCATCGAGCATGCATCCCTTGCCTCTTGATCAATCATGATAAAGGCTTGGGGCCCCTTATGTGTTTATATGCATTTCATTTAATATTGAAGTTGCACACTTGGCCTCTTTGGCCATCATGCATCAAAATACGTGATTGGTGGCCCGAGGGTCGAGAACCACGCTCCTTTGAGTCTTAGACATGATAAGGAGGGTGGTGGTGCAAACATTGCTTTGAAAATGCATTGCCATGCCCTGTCTGTCCTCTGCTGTAGCAAAACAGGGTTCTGCAGGAAGAGATGGTCGGTCGACCATCTTCAGTGCCGGCCGGCCATGAATTGTTGGTCCAGAGCCTCATTTTTGGTCGATCACCAGTTCCTCTTGGTCGGTGACCATTCCTCTTGGCCGATGACCTCCCACAACCCTTAGGGAGCAGTTTAGAAGCAACTTTGAGACTTGTGCAGTGTTCAGAGGTGCGGAGCAGTGTAAACAGAGGTAGCATGGGTATGGTGATGGATTTTCGTGCGAAGCCAAACGTGCACGTATTCATCCCTCTTCCTGAGGCCTTTTTACTGCTTTCTTAGGTTAATTAATTCATTTAATTAATTAAGTATTGTGTAATATTTAACTAGCTTGTTAGTTAATTAATTTGTATTATTCTTTCGGTCCCTCCCTCGAGAGGACGCAATTGTGTAATAAGCATGCATGTGTGTGATGCATGTCTTCCAACCCCCACTTCTTTCTCCCTTTTATTTAACCGCTTATGATGGTTAGTTTTAGAGCATATTTGATTTAGCATGCCTTATGCTATGCATGTTTGCATTCATTCATTTGTGTTGCATGCACCGGGCTCGGCGCATCATACTAACTACATAGTATCTCAATTCCAACTTGAATACGTGTATCAAATTGCCGCATATCATATGCCATCTTTGATTAACCGAGCCTATTCTAGTTGCATTTCGTATGTGTTGCATTAACTATCTCAACATGAACTAGGATCATGCATGATTACTAACTAGTTTCTTGTTTTGGCTCGGAGAACACTGTAAGTGTTTATGCTTTAGCATCTTGCATGTGTGTGAGTGTTAACATGACAGCATGCTTGCCATGAGGCTAATTGCTTATGTGATATAACTGCCTGAACGCTTGTGGGTGAAGGTTGGATTACTTGAATTGGAACGATTCATGGAAATCCGTGTTTTACCTTACTTGCAAGTAGCAAAATTCAAAACCATTTCTAAACAAACGGATATGCGATGCTTTGTTCCAAATTAGGCGATCGAGTCTATACTTGTTTTGCTGTGCGCATCGCGTAGTAAAGATTAGCTAATTAACCGGAATAAGAACGCATGTGTTTTCAAAAACTCGATATCATGCTTAGTACAAGTCGATCTTCAGATCGGGCGAGCTGGGGTGCTCATAGATGACCTTCCCCAATCGTACCCAAGTTCCCGAGCCGAGGCAACTTTGGTGATGACGGACACGTGGCCTTAGGCACGAGTCAGGGTTTCCTAAATTCCCCAAAAAATAAAATATTTAGGTGGCGACTCTGTATCTGGAAAAGCAGTCCATGTTTGGCACTTCTTTCTTAAAAGTCAATTTTCCAAAATGATTTGCCGGATTTGGACTCTTTGGTGATTTATCGGTCTCGCATTGCACTTTGTGGGATTAGATTCAAAATCGTGACATTTGAGTCCGAACTGTAGTAGCATGAGCCCCACGCGGGCGCGTCTACACATGTCAGCACAGTCGGAAGCTCTGGCCAACCGGTCCTCTGCTTCGCCCGGGAAGCCCCTCTACCACGGGCCTTGGTTGTCCTGGTCACTATAGGCGCCTCTCACGTAGCAGAAGCTCTCGCCTCCTCACTTCCACGAGCACTGGTCAAAGGTGGCATGAGATGTGTTTAGATGAAGGCCGCATAGTCACCCTCTGCTTGGAAGTAGTCAGCATCTAGGGCCACCATAAACTGAATGACCTCATCAATGGATAGGCGATCTGCTAATCGCGTGGACTTTGGCGGAGCCATTAGAATGATTGGGTCAGGCAGGCCCATAGTCTGGCACACGAATCGCTCGCTCAGGAACCAGGCTCGACAGACTGGACCCTCAAGTAGGATGCAAAAGTGAGAAGTGGCCTAGGCCCCGGTATACTGGTCTCGAATCCCAGCCGGCATCATGGCCCATTGCTGCCACATGATCTACAAATAGAAGTTGTACAGATTATCAGTTGTTGTTAGTTGCTAAATGTAAATCAGAGCAGTTTTAAAAAAAAATGTCTGTGTTTCGGGTCACTTCATGAGTAGCCACGGTGTTGAAGTAGTGGCGGAATAACGTGAAGGGCTTGCGGTCCTACACTGGAGGCGGCCGTCATACCTTTGTGAATAGGGGACTGCCAGTGGAAGCTCCTCCATAGGCTCTAGGGCTAGAGTTAGAAAATATGCCTAGATCCACAGCAACGGAGAAAATGCAGTGATATGTGATCAATACAGTATGAACAAATACAGAAAGTGCAAAGCAGAATAGGTACAGAAAGTGTGACGTAGAAAGCACAGTGTCTAAACTGATACAGAAAGTGCAAAGCAGAAAGCACAAGTATTGAACAAATGTGAAGTAGAAAATGTGAAGTAGAAAATGTAAAGTGCAAAGAGGAAACTAAGATGCATACCTCCCAGGCTCGCCAGTAGCCCCCAATCAAGTCTCCACTCAGACGGGAAGTCGAACTCATGTATCCATATAGTGTGGCGAGGCCAGCTCCACCCCAATCATAAAAGCGCACCCGAGGAAGGGTCACCAGGGTGCTTAGTAGATATAAGCCGACGGCGTTCCACCTATTCGAAAACAAGGTGGTACTGAAGACGAATATCAAAAAGCCCCTAGCATACTGCTCCGTCTCCTCTACGGTCTCAGGCTTGCTCCCTCTGAATCACTCGGCAAACCAAGTGTATTTGACCATGCCTGTCCGATATATGAGCGGATGCGCTCCTAGTAGCTCAACACAGGCAGCCTTCCACTCTCCCATGTTTGAATCGAAAGGGATCGGATCACCCCCTACGTCTAAGTCGATAATCATGGCAAAGTCATAGGGAGTCATCATTATCTCCCTTCTAGTGGAAAAGTGGAAGGAGTTGGTGGTGTCCCATTACCTCTCCACGAGTGCTCCCAGAAAAGGACGGCTCGCGATGACTCGCGTCAGGCCAGAGCAGAATAGGTTGAAGCCTGTCTCATCTATGATGTCGCGAACTCTTGCGGGGAGCTCGTCATACCAGTCTCGCACAGTAGTAGCTCCGTACCCTCGGAAGGCACGAGGCTCGCCCCGTGGCAAAGAACAGATGAATCAGATCAGGTAGTGATAAAAGTACAGTCAGATGAAAGATAGTACAAGAAATGCAGTGAAAAGTGATGAAAGTACAGTCAGATATAAGGCAGTACATGAAATATAGTCAGATAAATGCAATGCAAGAAATGCAAGTAAAGACAAGTAGGAATACATGAAAGCAGAGCTCATACCTCAACTGCAACGGATGATAGATGAGAAGCCGGTTCCCTCAGTAGGAGATCCTCTGGCACACCGAGAATGAAGTCACTGAAGCGCCTGATGCCTCCAGCTGGCAAGATATGTGTCCGGGGATGCTACCTCTCCGGATCAAATGGCTGAACTCTTACTGGCAGTGGCTCTAGCTCGAGCTCAGGCTCAAACTCTACCTCGAGGCCAATATCCACACCTCCAGCCGCCTCGGCAACGACTGGCTCATCCACCTCGAGAACAAGTAGAAATACTGGGGAAGTCTTTGGAGGAGCCCCATCATAGGGTATATCATCTGCCATCTAAAAAATGGGTGAAAAGTAAGGGAAAAATGAAGAAAAAAGGGTAAACTTGAAAAAAGTCAACCCTAGAAGAGAGAATATGGAAGAAAAAGTCAAAGCTGGGAAAAGTGTACAGAAATCGAGAGAAACTCGAGGGGAACAAGCCTAGAATGGTGGAAATGAAGGAAAAGGAGTCAAAATCAAATTTCAATTGGTTCAAAGTGAAGAGAGCTAAGAGGGTTTAGCGAATAAAGTTTGTGTAGGGCATTGGAAAATGCGTAGAAAGCGCAAATCTAGAGAGAATGAGGGCCTAGAGAGAGAGGCAGAAGAATTTCGGTCTTAGGGTTGTAAGGAAATGAGCCCTTGTCACTTATATTTAAAAACCCGTGGTGAAAAGACAAAAAAGGCCCCGAACTGCCATCGGTGGTCGGCATGGGGCCGGGAAGGCCTATCTGTGGCCGACAAGACTCATCCGTGGCTGGCACCCTCCTTCTGTGGCCAGTGGCTTCCCTTGGAGTCATGATGCTGTTTTGTGTCCTTGGTTTCCAAGAAGTGTGGGGATGGTTCACTGTTGGGTTCAGATTGTCCCTATGGAAGCTCAAAACTGTGTTTTCGGTACACAATGTTCATCACTTGTCAACATGAACGAGGTGTATCCTTTAAACATATTGTAACTCTTCCGAGAGGTAAATTGGAAGTTGCTACTGAATTTGTTTTTGCCAAATTATGCTTTTGTACCTTATGTAGAATATGCATTTTACTTTGTTGCATAAAACATGCGTGTCACTTTGTTGCGTAGAATACGCATTTCACATATGTTGTTACATAAGATATGCATTTCACATATATGTTGCATGCACGTCTAGCATCCATTATGAATCATGCATAGAGTATGCTTTCGCTCTTGTTTCACGCATAGAATCCGCTTTTGTTTCTCGCATGGAACATGCCATTAACATTGTATCTCGGTTGTTTGTCTTGCATAGAACATGCCTTCTTACTGTATCGCACTTGTTAAGTTTCTTTCTTACACAGGCAAATGATATTGTATGTATGGTTCATTTGCAGGAGTTCCGGATGAAGTTTTTTGTCTCTCAGTAAAAGAACCCCATATTCACTTTGTGCATCTATCGCACACATTCACTTTGTACATTTATCACACTTGTTCACTTTGTGCGTCTATTGCACACATTCACTTTGTGCATCAATCGCACTTGTTCACTTTGTGCATCTATCGCACTTATTCACTTTGTGCATCTATCATACACGTTCACTTTGTGCATCTATCGTACTTGTTCACTTTGTGCATCTATCGCACTTGTTTACTTTGTGCATCTATCACACACCCCTCTGTTATTCTATCTCGGGACGTATGAAGTATGCGCCACAGTGGTTGTTTCTCAGGACACGTGAAACATGGCCGTGGGTGGGTTTTACCTGAGGACGTATGAAGTACGCGCCCAAGTGGTTGTTTCTCAAGATGCGTGAAACGCGGCCCTGGGCAGGTTTTACCTCGGGACGTACGAAGTACGTGCCTGAGTGGTTATTTCTCAGGATGCGTGTGTAGACACCCCATTTTTGATGGCCCTTTGAGACTTGGATGTCCTTGCAGGTACATCTGAGGACGAGTCTGATTGCTTGCCGAGCGCTCAAAGTCCTTAGCGAAATGCCACAGGTTTGAGCCTTCCAAACCCTGCATCCTTTTTGTCTCCTTTTTGGACCATGTCTTGGTCTCTCTCCTAGGCAGCCTTTGGTGGCCGCCCGACCATCTTTGAGGGCAGCCGGCCAGGGCTTTTGGCCTGTTGGCCATTGATGTGCCTTGCCAGCCATCGATGATGCCTTGTTGGGCATCACTGATGGCCGGCCGACCACTAGTGTTTTCTGCAGATATTTTGTGCTAGCTGGTTGTATAGAGGCTTGGATCTGCTCACAGGTGGAGGGGTGAATCTCTTTGTATGGAATTTATATTTTCTATATATAGGGAGGCCCTCTCTCATGTTTTGAGGTTGGAAGAATTAAGACTCAAATTTCTCTCTCTCTCTCTCTCTCTTGCATTTCTCTACCCCTTTGCCTACTTACACTATACTTTTGCACATCAACCCTTAACCAAAAGTGATCACCTTTGAGCTAAGGTTGTTTGAGGACCTCTTGGAGCTCTACAAGTTGTTTTTGGCTTGAATTGTTGCTTGGAACAACTTTTCTCTTCAAGAGGTATAATACTAGTCTTTTAAGCTTGCATTGCTTACTTGTTTTTCCCTCTTTTTCCTACTGTTATGCACTGGTTTTGAGCTATAAAAAACTTTGTTTTCATGGGCTGAAATTGGTGTTTTGGGCCATTATAGGTTAGAGGGTGGTTCATCATTTTTTATTCCTTGTCATTAAGGCCTTTGCACTTTTGTTTCCCATTATAAAACCATCTTTTTTTGGGCCTTTAAACATTGAATTTCAGAGGTTTTTTAGTGGCAAAAACTCATTTTGAAGCCCAAAATTGGAGGGGTTAGCCTCCCTTCCTTGTGTCTTGTTTGCATGCCTAGTTAACCCTACGTATTAGCTTAATGTTTTAGCTATTTGAGACTCAAGTCTAGTATGTTTTGCATTCTATTTTGCCACTATTTTGGCTATTTGGTGCCTTTTGAGCCTTGCATTGCATAGTTGTAGTCTAAGTCTTTTCACTAGCTTGGTATTTTAAGGCTTTAACTACCGTCGGTTTGAGTTGATTGCATGTTTTAGTGCTTTTTCTCATCTAATTTCAGCACTAATAATCTCAGTAATCTCCCTCATTTCTTCACCTTTTTTCATTTGCTTTTAGGGTTGTTTCAACCTAAGGGTTGTTTAAGCTTGAGATTGATGCTCATGCTTAATGGTTTAATCCTCTTTGAGGGTTCATTACCAACGGCATGATCTCTCTCTTGCCTTAAACTATCTCTTGGTTGACACTTCTTTTGTCTTAAAAGACACTCACCAATGGACAAATTGATTAATGAATGGTTTGGTAACTAAAATGTGTAAACAAAATTGGCAAGTAAAAGAGGCAAGATAAGCATTTTTTTGTGTTGCATTGCATGTGTTCAAATCGGGCATTAATTTGAACACAAGGAAAATGGGATATTTCATACTCAAAAGTGATGAAATGTGCCATTTTCCTAGGTCTCTATTTCTCTTGATCATGCATGATAGGGTAATGGTCATTTTGGTCTCATTTTGCATTTATTAAACTTACACAATTGGTTTCACAAGCCATCACGCAATGAAATTTCTTGATTGATGGTTTGTGAACCAAATTTTGTCCCTCATTTGATTTCCCCATGAAAAGGAGAGGCAAAGTGTGCAAACAATCCTTGAGAAATATACTGTTTTGCTCTGTTTGCACTCTGT